>CM067477.1:35199253-35209627 GCA_034552555.1 Semaprochilodus insignis
GCTCTCAGCACCTGAAGGGTCATCCAGTAACTGAAGCTAGTCTGATAATCTGATCATCTACTTTTTGAAGACGAATGTAATAACATGCAGTTGTTTAGAGCTGACCCACTGACTTCAAGAATATCTAGTATCTTGAGGCCTGAGGTTAGCAATGATGCTAACTGGTGGGACACAAATCTCTATTGCCATCGTTTAGCTACACTGCTAAAGCTAAAGAAGCTGACTATGGTAGGTGTGGGATGCAAAACCGGCTCTTTAATCAAACTACTTCCTTTTGGACTTTCCGTCACGTCCCTAAACGCTTATTCATTCGCAGTGATGTGAAACCACAGTACGAGTCAGAACCAGAGCCTGACAGAGAACCTTCACCAACTTCCTTCCTTCCTTCAAGGACCCCCTGAAGATCACACGCGTTTAGGGGTTAATGTGGTTAATGGAGGGGGCGGGTGGCACTGAAAGGTCTTCTAAGGTGGCTTACAGCGTAATAATCAGTACAGCAGCGATTTGGTCAGAAGAAAAGCCCCCGAAACCCTCTCCAGTCCGGGCACGCCGCCACTGGGCATGTTCTGTTCATCTTCAATAGAGGGTGTGGGCCCTTGGGAACAAAGCTCTGGTCAGGATATCGGCTCCCGAGCCAAGGAAAAAGAGGAAGTCCTGTTACTCAGCAACACCTGAGGGTGAGGCGCACTCTGGAGGTGGCTTATTTACAGTAACAGTTCAGCCAGAAATCTTATTTACAGTGCCCCCACACCGCCCTGCCCACCTCCTCCTTCAACTCCACATGCAGTTGATCGGAAGCTAATCATAGCATGCAGCTGTAATGCTAACATAGCTAACAAGTGATCTAAGCTCAGGTTACATCAATCAGCTTGACATAAACTTTCTAACAGTAGCTGCTGATTAATTGGCATGTTACAACTGCCAATTAATCACTTGTTATAAAGTGCATTTCTTGGAGAAAATCCAGAGTAACTGCCCACCTTAAGCTTGCTAGCGGTTGCCAAGAAGTTACTAGGTCTTGTTGAATCAACTGAGAGTCTATGGGAGGAATGAGGGATGAATAAACGACACACAGAGGAGTGCGGGTTAGTACGCTTGTGGATTAGAGTCTGGGGATCTGCCCTGAGTGAGTACATGCAGATTGGTGTCTGTAGGTTAAAGGAGACAATAGCGTTTGAAAGGGGGTGAAAACGACTGTGAGTCTACGGGAGGAACGAGGGACAGAGAAAAGACGACAAACAGACGAGTGCGGGTCGGACCTACACTGAATTTGAGCTCGGGGGTCTACCCTGTGAAAATGCATGTGAAATGGTGTCTGTCGGTTGAGCAGAAGTGCAGTAGATGGGTGTGCACTTTTCCATCCCATTCATTCTTAATGTCAAACCGTATGTCGGATCAAAACGCCGTATACATGCAGAACATTCCCGATCAGAGCGAGCATTCCAGAGTTGGAACAGTGTCGATATGTTGACTACTGCGGGACTAGCTCGACAAAAATCTCTCTCAGCAGACCAAGAAGGTGACGACGGAACACTTACACAATCGCTCACATATAATTACTAAAGTGGTCAAATTGCTTCCTGGCTTCCTAGAACTTCAGTGTCAGACTGACCCCGCCCTCCATTTTTTTTAGCCTGGTCAGCTCTAGTCTGCAGGGTTTGGACGGCTGTTAGAGATGTTCGTGCAGTGTGCGCGAGAGCCACCGACGTTTTAGCCTGCAAGGCCATTTGGAGTTTATTAAACTCAGCTAAGCGTAACCTAGTAGCTAGCGTACATGATCGGTGGCTCAACCTAAACCGAGAACGAATGTCCATATAAATCTGCAGATCCCAGTCGGATATAGTAAGACGTCCAGTCCTTTATGCTCTGTTACAGCTTTAAAAGTCTTGTATTCGAAGCTTAATGACTCTTTATGAAGAGACTTATTATAAACATTATTTAGCCAAAATGTAAACAGAGTCATTCAGAGTGGTTTGGTGTCAAACGCTCCTTTCTAGAGAAACTAGAACCGAGCCAGAACTATTCACAGTGGTGAAAAACCTACTGAAATTCCCCTTTTATATGAACTGAGGCTCAAAGCTACAAACAACAGCAGTCTTCCTCGATCCTAAATGTACTTCTATGCACTCTAGAGGTCGACTAGACAGAGGCTAAGGGGAAAGAAAAGGTGTATTTGATCCGAGCCGCTGAAAGAAACAGAAAGGGCAGAGTGACGGTGAGAAAGTAGGCACTGCTTGCAGCGGCTGAGCTGTAGCATTGTGGGTTTGTACAGTCTGCATCCTTCCTAGTGTAGATCAGCAAGAACGATACCGTGGCAATTAAAGCAAAAAGCTTTTAACATCATTTAAGCCATGGAAATCCTGGACATGCTATGTTTCATAAAGCCAAGTGAGCGGTCTGAGAACCTAAAATGTGGAATTTAAAGTGTTTACGCAAACCTGGATCAAAAAGCTGTATGCAACCAGACCATTCCCAATCAAACTAAACATTCCATAGTTGGAACGGTGTTGATACGTTGACTATAGCAGACCAAGTTAACAATAGCATTGCGCAATCACTAGTTCACAAATGCATTGTAGTTGCTCACATGTAGCTATTAAAGCGGTCCAATTGTTTACCGGCTGTTGATACTCGGTTGAGGACAGAAACAGCACAGGCTCAAGTAAACAAACATCACTCTCTGCTGCCCTCTGGAGGTCTTACAGCACCCAAAGAGAGTTAGCTAGAACTTACGCACTAGTAGGGTATATGATCTGGGACTCAAACTGAGATTTACACACGTTTACAGACATTCCAGAGGAACTCTGGTTTATTTAGACGTGTGTGTCATTAAACATCTTTAGAGTTCCAAAGAAACTTAAGAGTCAGAGTTGTTCACAGTGGAGGTGAATGGAACCAGACGTCCCCCTCTAAAAGCTCCCTCATAGAAAGTTACTACATGAGACGGTTATGAATATGCTGCCTGATGTCTGAGACGCTGTTTATGATAGTTTGGAGAAGAAGTCAACCTTCAACTCTCAACATTCATTGTGGAGGGATACATGCTGCAGGGTGCTGTGTTGCAGAAAATAGTCCCCCAAAGAAAACGTAGTATTTCCAGGTTTTCCAGATTTTCCCATCATCAACATTCCATATAAACTCAGAAGACACGTGTAGGTTCACTGGTGGTTTAGATAGCCAATAAAATGTCTGTGTTTGTTGCCGACACGGAGAACTCTGGCTCCCATCACCACCACTGTTCAGAACATCTGAACCATCTCTCACACCAAAACCACTCAGTATATGAAGTAAGCAGAAATCCCCTTTAACGCCTGCTGCCTACAAAGGTACTAGCACTCGGATTTACCACAGAACCTAATCTGGAGCTGTGATTGGTCAGGACGATCACAGCACTGTAATAGGTTAAAGGGTTCATTTGCACACTGCAGCTGTCTGAGGTGTCAAAATTGCAAAGATAAATAATATAGCATTTAGCACCAAAACCAACCTCAAAATAAACAGACAAGGCAGTGAAAATCTCCCTGCGAACAAGCGCTGCAGAGGAGAAGAGGAAAGTAGGCTATGCTGTGACCTCTGCGCTCGAAACCTGTTGTAACTACCACCAAAGCAAAAACAAGCCTGAGCTCATGTGCATCCTTTAGAAGTGTGGCTTTTCAAGCACAGGGTGTTTGAAAACAGGTCACATGGAGGAGTCACTCACAGTTAGTACACACTTCCTGTTGAAGTCGCAGTGAACACTCAGTGAAACATTACTAATGTGTGTACGACACTAAACTAGAGGGTTTATACAAATACAAGATATAAATATGATACAACACGGCTTAAAAATATCAACAGACAGACACACACAGACACACACAGACACAGACCCCATCATCATCAAAGTAATAGCTGCACCCAGAAGGAAGTGTGGGATTGCAGTGCTATTGGGAAGGAAGATAAAGGTGACCAGGAACAATAAATGATTATAAATTTAGACTGATATGATCAATATTTATTGAGCTACACATACAGAAGTAGTGTCTCTCAGTATGGCGCTGGGCGCCATGTTCGCCAACCCAACATGCCAGACGTCTCGGCATGGAGTTGTAGAGGTTCCTAATGGTATCCCGTGATAATCCATCCCATGCAGCTTGAATATTCTCACACAGTTCCAGCAGATGGTGCGGTAGGGGTGGAGGTGGAGTGACACCAGGCCTTCTGGACCTGTGACGTGTGACTACAAACCGTTCATCTTGGCGCTGACCACGGTGCCTCCACACACGGATTTGTTGGTCGTCTCCACCTTGACAGAAGCAAGACTCGACACTGAAGATGACTCTCTGTCATTCTGAGTCACTCCATGACAGTCTGGTACGACACCATTGCAGTCTTTGGTGACGTTGACGTGCGATTAAGGACAGTCGTCTTAGCGGTCTGTGTGCATGTAGACCTGCATTGTGCAGCTGACTACCAATGGTGCTGCACTAACAGGATGACTCATGGATATATATATAAAAACAGTTTCTTATGTGTTGCTTTGCATGTACACAGACACACTCTCCTCCGATGACGCCAGTGACATGCATATATTCGAGTATTAACACTCTCCCTGAATCTAAAACCGAGGACAAGAGCGTTCTGAAGCAATTACAAATCCACACATACTTTATACAGAATTGTGGCCGGGATACAACGCAGCTGCAAAATACCACGAAACATGACACCAGAGCGACCAGTCAGGCTGCTCTCCGTCTCCAGACTGCCTGTGGAGCATGTATACTAAACATGATACCGAGTCTCAGTGAGAGTGAGGGAGCTAGAGTGCGAGACGGACATGTAGATATACAGCAGGGTGTAACCGTCAGAGACCACCCTTCATTTATTTAATTCACAGTCACAACAGCCATAAAGCAGCCAATTTCTCTGGGGGTATTTCTGAGAAGCAGTCAGACAAACCATTTGAACAGAACAGAAAAGAACAGAAGCTACAGATAAATATCCTAATAACCACCTGGGAGACCTGGAAGACCCCGACTCTGTCCCCAACTGATAAACAGCATTTTTCTGCAGAAGCAGAACAACCTTCTCCTCCCCTATCAGGCCTTTCAACTCTCCATGGAGCTGAAAAAGTTTTCCCAGGTTATTCCAGTTCAAAGCTTCCAGTTTTTGGTTCAAATTTTCCTGTTCCACCTTAAAAGTACAGCAGTCCAATGCTGGCACCTCATCTATTAGTTCAGATCGTTCTAGTTCCACCTTAAAAGGTGTAGTAGCTACATTCAGGTACAAGAATGGAACAGCAGCACTATTTTAGGTGGAGCAGGAAAATTCAAACAAAAAAGCTGAGTTGCTGGAAAGCAATTGCCATACTATTTAAGGTGGAGCAGGAAAATTCAAACAAAAAAAGCTGAGGTGCTGGGCAGCATTTACTGCATCATTTAAGGTGGAGCAGTAAACGCTAACAAAAAAGCTGATGTGCTGGGCAGTAATTAATGCACTATTTAAGGTGGAGCAGTAAATGCTAACAAAAAAGCCGAGATGCTGGAAAGCAAGTGTTGCACTATTTAAGGTGGAACAGGAAAATGCTAAAAAAGCTGAGGTGCTGGAAAGTGACTACTGCACCATTTAAGGTGGAATGGAAAACTCAAATAGGATGCCAACTTCAGCCTAGTCAACACTAGGAGGTGAAATGCCACACTGATGTTAACAAACCTATTCACCCTTGTCTGCATGTAGCCCCTCCCCTTCCCCCTGTACTGAGTAGAAACATGAATGCCACCTGTTACTGATTGGCACCTGTTACTGAGTATTGATGCTCAAACCGAGTCACTTTGTTTATTTCCCATTTGCAGATCCAAGACCGTGGACCAACACAGGATTATTTTTCCAGCACTACAGCAAAACAATCACTACAGAAACATTCGGTCAAGTTTGGTTAAATGTTATGACGGTTTTGGTATTGTTTAATCATTAGTTGTGATAATAAGAACATAATTAAGGTACAGAGTCACTCAAACCTAAAGAACTTCAGTCTAAAGTCCAAGATCCGTTAAAAACAGTTCAGTAGATCCCTACCCAGAGAATAAGTGAGATTTCCTGCACTGGGCCTCAGATACGCGGTCCGAGAGCCATCGCTCTAATCTCAGCTCCACATTCCTTCACGGATCATTCACTGTATTCACTATAATCTCCAGCGCTGAGTGAAGCAGTGAAAGGGTGAACAAATGAAAGGGTGAAAGGAGCAAAAAGAATATTCCCAGCAGACACAACAGAAACCCGAGAGGACGTGGAAACCCAAGCACAGCAGTGTTGTGCAAGACAAGGAGTGGCACTGGACTGAAATGACAATTTCGTGACATACACCGATTCTGAGGGGCTAAACATTCATAACAGACATTAAGCAATATAATTCTGTATTTCCTATTTAGATTTTTGGTGCTCACTCGTAACTCACAGTCCTAAGTTCAGCTGTGCTATTCTGAGCGATACTGATCATGTATGATTTGGGAGAACTTGGTTCTCCCAAAATGGCATGTTACATACTACTCGTGTATTAAATCTGCCTAACAGTAGTATGTAGTATGTGACCAGATTGAAGATCTGTAGTGTACTGGAGATACCCGGATGGTGTTCTACTCCAGTCAGATGTTCTAGTATACAGGGGGAGCTATCTTCATGGTGTACTGCATCCCATCATGCACCGCAGCCTCACCTGCTCTCAGTCTGCTTCAGCCAGAGAAAATGGCGGCGGGTAACGCTGGGGAGCAAAACGCAGCCAACTCCGAGCATAAATGTGGGTGTAGTGATTATAGTGGGGCATGTTTTCATCAGAAGGAGCCTCAGAAAGTTTAAATATACAGAAGACAGGGGCCGGGGCTGGGGGGGGGGGGTCTTGGACCACAGATTCCCTTCCTTTGTTTTTCGACAACATTGATATCCTTTATAAATTAATGGCCTGATACTTTCGCCATGAAGGAAAAAAAAACAAAACAAACCCCAAAATTGCTGAAACTTAATTCTATACTTTTATTTTATTTTACTATGTTAGTCTGGAGTCTCGTACCTCATATAGGTTACAGTTCTGGGGCTACAGACGAGCGACGTGACAAAGTCTTTCCCTCTGGTCTCTGGGAGAGACTTGGTGAGCAGAGTGTGCTCTGCGGAGAGGAAGAAGCGCACGGATGTGCATTATCAGAGAATCGCTTCCTCCAGCTTTAATCATTAGGCATCGCGGGGCGGCCTTCGGGGACTGCAGCAGGCGGGACACGGCAGATACCAGTCTCGATTCAAACAGGACTTCAGTACGACTCTGCCAGTTGTAAAAGATCATTTTCAGGTCTTGTTTTAGGCTATTTAAAGAGCACGCCACCTACACTTTTATTATCTAAAAACGTGTGTGTGTTTAGGACAATCAGATGCAATAGCATTCAACCTCTCTTTAAACAGGCTGTTAAAGCTGCTGCGCCTCTAGTTAGTATAACTAGTATAATAAAGGAAGATGCCAAGTCCCGATACCGACACAAACTCCATTAAACCTAACCTGATATCTATATAATTAAATGTTAATGTGTTTTATTTAGATAAAATCACATTAGATCCTTAAGGAAACCTGTTTTTATACACACACACACACACACACACACACACACACACACACACACACACACACACACGTCTGTAAAGCACTTTGACTTTGAATTATTATTATTATAATAATATTAGTGGTAGGACCGTATACATTTATTATTTGCTATTGTACTGTATAATCAGTAGGGTTGGCCCCGAGCAGAAGTGAATTTTCAGTGCTTCTGGGGAGAGGGGCGTTCTGTTAAGCGGCTCCCATTAGCGTGTTTATATACTGCCAGTACAGATTTAGCCATGAGCATTTTTACTGCCGCTTGTCTTCCCACACCGCCAACGTGCCGTTATGTCTATGGCAAACATGCAAGAACCAGAAACTGCTCTGTGGTGCTGTCACATGTATAGGGTATCTTCATCACCAATACTGATACTGCATTTACGTGCAGCATCAGAGCAGCACCGAAGTTAACATATCCATATCCTGGGAGACCAAATTTACCAGTAACAAAAACAGCCCATTTCGTTCTAAGGATCAAGAGAGATGGGAAAATGGTCAGGTGTAATGAATGGTGGGATGTTTGCCACACAAACATGAACATCAAGCAGAAAAAAGTAAAACACAAAACAGTAGCATATGGGCCCTTTAAAAGTGCAGTAGTGCAGCAGAGGACGTGTAGCTTACTTACACTTAGAGCATCAAAACATGTAATACGACCAAAAGCCTGCATACACTCGGTGTACGTAAATGAGCTATGTTCTGATTGGCTGACTTCTGTANAATAAATAAATAAATAAATAAATAAATAAATAGATAAATACAAAAAAAACAAACAAAAAACAGTAAAAAAATAATAACAATAATAAAAAAACAAGAAACAAAACAAAAAACCCCAAACAATCCAGAAACAAACAAAAAAAAAAACAAAGCAAAAAATCCCAGGCAAAAAACAAATAAAAACCAAAACCAAACCAAACAAGAAACAAAACAAAAAACCCAAACAAAATAAAACAAAAAAACCTAAGCAAAACAAAAACAAAGCAAAAAAACAAAGTCCTAAAACTACGTATTCTCTATGTCCCCTTTAAACCCAGGCATTTTTTCCACAGGACTGAGGATCCTAACAAACGTGATAAGACAGTTTCTTCATTTAATCTGCTCCTCTGTCCACGCTTACAGCGAACACCGCGCAGGCCTTACTGCAGGAAGGTTTCCCTGAACTCTAGAGCTCTGAACTCGAAAGAGGATAAAGACTACATCACAAACACATTTATTCACATATTGAGAAAGCCATCATCACCTCAGCTTCTGCATGACTGTCGGAAAGGCATAAGCCGAGCTAAGGTGTGTGAATACGGGAAACCGTGCTGGATTCCATTACAAAAACTATCAATTCGAGAGGGAGAGAGGGAGCGGGCTAAAAGACTGTGAATTAGGATTACGCAACAGACAGGAAAGGGAGGAGTCGAGTGGGGAGGTTTGGAGGAGCAAGCGCATTTTCATACAGCGCAAACGCAAAATACAGAACTCATTACAGAACTCAGTCTGGGTTTCATTATTAGAGCTCTCTTTCAAATGTCTGTGCTCTTGAATTAACATGATAATATTATTATATATATACATATACGCATACATGAAGGGCAACTCCACCGGCTTTTCCAAAGTTCTTCATATTTTTAGTGGTTAAGATACAATGATTCCAAGTCATTCAGAATGGTTTGGTGTGAAATTCTCAGTTCTAGAGAAACCTACCCAAAAGCTGACATGTGTAGGTTCACTGCTGGTTCTATTAAGTAAAGAAAATGTCTATGTGTGTGTTGTAGACATGGAGAACCCTGGTTCCTATCACCACCACATGCAATGACTTGTTGTTTATGAAAATTTGGAGACCATTTATAGAGCATTTGCCTCCTGAACTGGTCGATACTATCTTAAAAGGTCAGTATTCTTTGGAGTGGAGGTCCCCCGCAGGATCAGGTGGTACTTTCTCGGGATGGAAAGTGCAATGAAGGGATTCTGCCTAGCTCTTAGTAAATTGTACGGTATGGGAATGTGTATGTGTATGCAAGTGTATGTATGTATGTATGTATGTATGTACATTCTTATTTACTTATTTTTCATGAGGATAGCCTTATCTTAGTATGTGTTTATTTTGTATTATTATTATGTTATTACTTTATTGTAATTGTTTTTTTATTATTAATTTTTTTTATTTGTTTATTTATTTATTTCTTTTTATTAATTTATCTATTTTGGCCAGGGGGGCATTGAAGGGGGAATGTTGTATATCTTTCGTGCTTAGTTGTGCTCACTGTTCACAATACATTATTAATATTATTGTATTTTCTAAAAATAATAAAATTTATGGGGGATGGAAGACTACCACACATACGGCGCGTATACAGTATGCAGTACATACTACTGTAGTATGCAGTGTGCAGGACAGTAGATCTCACATTTGTTCTCCAGTTCGCTGTTGGTCATTAAGCAGACCATTTCCGTGATGGTTCTGTTCCACTGTGTGTAACCACAACTACATTTCAGACCTGTGGCAAACACTGAGGTATGCATGCTTTCCTTGTGTACTGAGGAAGAGGTTCAGTTATGTGGGGCTCCTGTTGTAAAGCCTGATTTGCACGCAACAAACATGGTCTGTGCATTACCAGACACAAGAGTGTTTTGTTTTCTGGCCTTTCCCCAAACCTGGATTTGAAAACTCAAATGCAAATGATCAGAGCTTGTAGTAAAACTATGGTTTGTGATGTGTTAATATGACCCACACGGTCATTCTGACAGACTGTAATACACTACAGGAA
>CM067477.1:35226273-35244315 GCA_034552555.1 Semaprochilodus insignis
TATTTAGTATCCACTATGACTTATTTAGTATCCACTATGAATTATTTAGTATCCACTATGACTTATTTAGTATCTAGTATGAATTATTCAGTATCTAGTATGAATTATTTAGTATCCACTATGAATTATTTAGTATCTAGTATGAATTATTCAGTATCTACTATGAATTATTTAGTATCCATTATGACTTATTTAATATCCACTATGAATTATTTAGTATCCACTATGAATTATTTAGTATCCACTATGAATTATTTAGTATCTAGTATGACTTATTTAATATCCACTATGACTTATTTAGTATCTACTATGAATTATTTAGTATCTAGTATGAATTATCTAATATCCACCATGAATTATTTAGTATCTAGTATGAATTATTTAATATCCACTATGAATTATTTAGTATCCACTATGAATTATTTAGTATCTACTATGAATTATTTAGTATCTAGTATGAATTATTTAGTATCCACTATGAATTATTCATCTATAAATTCTTTTCCTAATGCTGTCCTGTGATAATCCATCACAGTTCCTGCAGATGGTGCGGTAGGGGTGGAGGTGGAGGGACACCAGGCCTTCTGGACGTGTGACAACAAACCGTTCATCTTGGCGCTGACCACGGTGCCTCCACACACGGATTCGTTGGTCGTCTCCACCAAGACAAAAGTGGGACTCGTCACTGAAGATGACCCGCTGCCATTCTGAGTCACTCCATGACAGTCTGGCACGACACCATTGCAGTCTTTGGTGACGGTGACGTGGTGTTAAGCACAGCTTTCAGTCTCGCGTGGTTCAGCCGTCTACCCACCAAGTTTCACTCCTGTCGGTTGATTCCTTCTGGGCGCAGCTATTTGTGGAACTGTTCTTTTGAAGATTAATGTATATACAGCTTTAAGCAGTCAGTACCAACTATTTACGAGGTATCAGTCTCTTTTACTGCGTGTCTGGTGTTCTCCCAATGGACTCCACGTAGCTACGGCTCTCGCACATCCATGGCCAATCAAGCCGGTAGTGGACCTCCACAATAACGAGCCGACGCTGTGGGGCTCTAAATGATTTGTTTGTTGAGTCCAAGCCCCACTTTTATGTTGGCACACAATGCACTTGACAAACGACACATCTACGAGATTACCTAATTTTATTTGAGGATGGCATAAACAACATTATCTCCAAGAACGAGCAGTAAATACCTTTGATGGAAACAAAACCGAATTTCCAAAGCTCCGACTGCAGCTCAAATACACCGGCATGTATTCTCGGAGACATCTAAAGACAGCAGCAACAAAAAACACTTAGCCTTCTTTTGAAGCCATTAGCATCTGTCAAACCCCTTGAAGTCTAGCTTTCTCTCCATTTTGGCTCATTGTAAGGATAACCACCACTATCCCGAGACCTGAAACAGCCGATTCTCCTCACACCATTAGGCTGGATTGGGCTCGTCCTGAGCAGGCACTCAGAAGACGCCATTATATCGCTGAGTAATCTCTAACAAAGGTGCCCCGGGTTACATCCACGTTGAATTAGCACACATCAAAGGGATTCGGAATGACTAGCCTCTAATGATAAAAACGGTCTTTTATCTTTCGCTTATGAGAAAACGCCGCATAAATGAGCCACGTTGTGCTTTCGGCCTGAACACGTAGCGGGAAAGGAGGTCGGGGACTACGCCAAGACCTGCGACAGTAGCTCACGATCCATGTCAAGTAAAAATAACCACAGCCCAAACACAAAAAGGTAAATGCTGCCAAAGCTTAATACCTGTGCTGTCTGCTTGAGTTAGCGATTATGCTTGTGCAGAGCCGGCTCACGTTATAGGCGCTATAGGCAAAAGTCCCTGGGCAATTGCACCCAGAAGGAATCAACCGACAGGAATGAAACTTGGTGGGTAGGTTTGACATGGTGAGACATGCCAATGATTCAAGTTTCACGCTCGACTGCCCAAATGTTGTAAGCAAGGACGGGTGTTATCGCTATACCTGACTGACCCAACAGCCACAATTGCCGACAGCGAGCAGTGATACCCTCTATGAGTCATCCTGTTAGTGCAGCACCATTGGCAGACGGCGGCATGACGCAGAAGTACATGCACTCAGACAGTTACGACGACTGTCCTTAACACCACGTCAACGTCACCAAAGACTGCAATGGTGTCGTGCCAGACTGTCATGGAGTGACTCAGAATGGCAGCGGGTCATCTTCAGTGACGAGTCCCGCTTTTGTCTTGGTGGAGACGACCAACGAATCCAAGTGTGGAGGCACTCCTCTCACTTCACGTCTCCCGCCACAAGCTCTTGGGTTCTTTGAGGTGCAGACCAAGGCTTGACCCTGAGAAAGTGCTCTTGTAGTGACCACTGAACAACGGGGCAAGGTCACCATTAGCCACAAGCTTCAGCGCCAGCCAGTAGTGGGCTGCTACAATATTATGAGTAGATCATAAAGGGGGAATATAGGGAACATGGCTGCCGTAGAATTCCAGCAACGCGGCTGGACTGTTCTCAGCTTTCAAACTGTTCTATGCAGTTTCACCACACAGGTGTTCCTTCAACTCTAGGCTGGGGTGGGGTTAATGATCCAGTACCCCCAGTAGTTGGCAGCTAAGGTCCTGGGACCTTCCTACATTGGAATGCCCATTTTCCTTTTCCATGGACAAGTATTCCAATCCCAATTCTGTCATCCGTGAAGCCTGAACTTTATAAACACCTTCTAAGCAACCTACATTTGAGCCACAGCAGAGTGAGACCCTTCCTGGAGCTCAGTATTAGGCTCATGAATACCAAAGACTGGCAAGGGAGAAACGGTAGACAGGCCTGGCGTTTTTCTTCTCCTGCTTGTAGCTGTCAGGAAACGTTGTCTTTGAGGACAGGAGTGTCTGAGAGTCGTTACTGGCTGGACAGAGGGAGTCCTTCAGCCGTCAAGGACAAACAAAAGACGTGATGAGTGGTGGTGGGGGGGAGGAGAAGAGGCGGGGTAAAAAAAAACACATCTGCTGTTGTCACACTCAAACGCTCAGGGTAGCGGAGGAAGCCCCCCGGCACACGGATCCGGCGCGGCCCGAGCCTGCGCGCGCACCTGACAAACTCACTCTGCTTTGATTCATTATTTCACGGGGCAGGATTCGCCCGAGCTGGAGGCAGCTTGGAGCTACTCAAAGGCTAATGCAATTATCTGCCTCCGTGCGACAGATGCTGATGGATTTGCACGTCGCGCCGCGCATTCATCTTTAAGATGGATCATTTACCCCAACTAATTGACGGTTTTAGGAATCCTTCAGTATTTATCAGGGCTCTTTCTGTCGCACGCGCTTTACCGTATTTCATTTATCAAGATCCTGTGTTAAGACATCAGCGCAAAGATGGCACCGCCACATGCCAGGCTCCTGACAGATAATTGGACACAGTTTGTTAACTCTCGGCTACGCTCTAACGGATGCACGCTAGGTGCCAGCGAAAGCTTTCGGGCTGGGGGGAAAAACATGCGACATCATGCTACGTTCAAGAAGACTGCCTGACACAGGAATCGTTAATGCTGCGCTCGGGTTCCTCAAAGCACATGTCAAAGTTTAGAAGCAGCATTAAAACAGTGGGCACGGAGTCTCGCTTCAAAACCACAGCGTCACATGGTCACTGGAGACCTAGCTCTTCGTTATGGCACTGGCACACGTCTTCACAGTGCCTTGTATCTACACTCACTGTCTACTATCAGCTCCACTGACCATATAGGACACTCTGTAGTTGTACAGGTCCAGACTGTAGTCCATCTGTTTCTCTGTATACTGTATTACCCTGTTCTTCAATGGTCAGGACCCCCACAGGACCACCACAGAGCAGGTACTATGTGAGTGGTGGATCATTCTCTGTCTGCGCTGCTGGACACCTCAGTGTCACTGCTGGGCTGAGAATCGTCCACCAACCAAAGCTATCCAGCCATCAGCGTCCTGTGGGGCGGCGTCCTGTGCCCACTGATGAAGGACTAGAGGATGACCAACACTGCACTGTGCAGCAGCAGATGAGCTATCGTCTCTGACTGTACATCTACAAGGTGGACCAGCAAGGTAGGAGTGTCTAATAGAGTGGACAGTGAGTGGACACAGTGTTTAAACACCCCAGCAGCACTGCTGCGTCTGATCCACTCACACCAGCACCACACACGCTAACACACCACCACCACGTCAGTGTCACTGCAGTGCTGAGAATGATCCACCACCCACATAGTACCTGCTCTGTGGTGGTCCTGTGGGGGTCCTGACCATTGAAGAACAGGGTAATACAGTATACAGAGAACCAGATGGACTACAGTCTGGACCTGTACAACTACAGAGTGTCCTATATGGCCATATATATATGTACTTTCTGATGGTGATATAATGCAGTTCAGTTTCCAGTAGGTATGTATGTGTGTCTTACTGAATAGAGCCTGGATGAACCCTGTCTGAGAAAGCGCCAACCCACCTCTCTGAAAACCCACTGCAGACGCTGCATTAGCGCCCCACCGCTAGCGTCAACCATTCTCTCCACAGCAGCATTGGGCTGGTCAGCTAACTGTCATGAAATGTGGGTCTGACTGGACGCTTTTTCCGCGCTGATGTCATTAACATGCCAGTCTGCTCGCTCGACAAGCACCCGGCCGCCCCAATCAATCAGGACGATTGCTTGTGTCAGGGAGAGGCTGCAATCAGCACGGAGGACCGACCTGTTGCTAACACTTAATCGACGCCGGTGCGTTTAGTTAGCATTAGCACAAGGCCGGCGACTCTGCGAGGAATAGTAACAGCAGAGTAGCACAGAGTAACACAGAGGGGGGCAGAAAAAAGCTCAGCTCATTCAGCTCAGCCGGCAGCCAACAGCTCAGGTAGGCGCTGCAGCGAGGTGCAGGTGAAAGAGTTACTTATTGATGAAGCTTCTTCTCAGGGTCACCTCAGGAGATGCTCGCAGCACATGAGAGGGAACACACAGTCGGAGGACGACAGACACAGACATGTTTGTTTTTAGACCTTGCGAGGACGTGATGTCCTATATGCAGTATATGTGCGTATAATATGTCAATATGACAATTGTGTGCTGTATCATACCGTAGATTGAAGATGACCCGCTACCATTCACTCCATGACAGTCTAGCACAACGCCATTGCAGTCTTTGGTGACGGTGATGCGACAGTCGTCGTAACAGTCTGCATGCATGTAGTCCTGCGTGGTGCAGCCGTCTGCCAATGGTGCTCATGGATGCACAGGATGACTCATGGAGGGGATCACTGCTCGGTGAATGTCCACAATCGTGGCTGCTGGGTCAGTCAGGTACAGCAATAAGGACCGTCCTTGCTTACGTCACATGTCCTACCCACCAAGTTTTCATAACTGTCGGAATTTGATTCCTTCTGGGTGCAACTATACATACATATGCATACATATATATATGTGTGTGTGTGTGTGTGTGTGTGTGTGTGTCTATGTATCTACATGTGTGTACCTCTCACTGAAGCATTACATGCATGTCTGTATGTAATAACAATGCATGAATATGTAATAAGAATAAATCTCACAATTATAACATATACCCGTATATACATACATACATTTAATAATAATATGTCCCAAATATACCATATTATGTATATGTAGTATATGTGTCCATATACCTACAGGTAATCATAATTATCCTGTATATAACATGCATGCTAATGTTTACATCACGGCAATGCCTGGTCCCCACAAAACGATGAATACACACACTCAAACACACAAATACACACAGCACATGAGTGTTCAGCATGTGCATTCGCGTCTCCAGCTACAGTACTGCAGAGTGGAGGCTTTCCACTGAACTGGGAGACATGCTGTCCCCACAAAGAGAGTTTAACACGCACGCTGAGCACTCTGAATGGGTAATAATCAGGCCTATAGCCGTGGGCAGTATAAGCAGTCTAGGTGTCTTAAGAAAATGACAACACGCTCGTGTACGAAAGTGCCGCGGAGCAAACGACACTTCATTTGAATATAAATGGAAAGCATCTCGCAACGGCAGATGTTGAGTTTAGACGCCATCTCATTCCACTGTACCCGTGTCAGGTGTAGTCAGCCCACATGCAACCCAGTATGAATAAACCATGCGGCGTGGGGAGCTGCGCTAAGGCTTTCTCGCTTTCATTTCTTTTTCCTCCGCCGAGATGTTTTCCAGCGTGAAGGAGGATGAAGAAGATAATCTATCGACTGGACAACGAACATACCCTCCAATACCTGTTAGCTGTCAGCTCTAAACTGTTTGAATCCAACATGGAGGCCAACGTGGATTGTAGGAATTGGCCTAAGTCATGTGAAAAGGATCTATCAGATGAATCCATAGTTCCAACCTCTGTAGGACCCTCCATCATGGCCTCATGGTCTTGGTGAGGTACATTAGGCTCAGCATGGGCATTGAACTACACCCTCAATGGGCCAGATGTGATCTCATAACAAGAACACACATCTGGGGTAAACCGTTAAACCGTTGGGCCCGTGCAATGTTGACGACTGCACCATCGCCCCCCTACTGACGAGCTCCACTTGGCATTCGATTGGTTTACAAATCTTTACCCTCAGTTTGTTCCCTTCTTAATCAGTTCATGTTCCCAAACGTTCTCTCAGCGGACCCCAGATGTTCTCATTACATCACATGTGGCCCAGAGAGAGTGGGCTTCCATGATCACTTGGCATTAGATTGGTCTAGAAATCTTTATAATTAGTTTGTATGTTGGGAATTGGGGTTCAGTTCCCAGCTCGGGGAAAACTTCTATTATACAACGTTTGGTGGTTTACATTAGCTTGCCCCATTCTTCCATGAAGACCATGCCACCTGAATACTCCACACTGGGAGCATTATTAGCATTACACCCCTTTTAGACTCACTTTTAGCCCTGCTCCATTCCCTTTTACCGTCCCACCAACAGGTACACGTCTGCGCCACACAGGAACCGGCTTGTACCCCGAGTACTCCCTGGCTGAATTGGTTCAGATGAGGTTTGCTGTTGTGCCAATGCTAGGTAAGCACAGTAGACTACGCTCGGCTTCAGCACAAAAGTCCACTTCGGACTAAAGGAACAAGACAGCAGACTGAGCTCCCGTATGAAGCCAGCAGACGCTGAGCGGTGTAACCACAGATGGACTATGGCGGTCGCTCCATGCTGGCCCGGTAAAGGGCAGGCTGCATTGATTGAGCTTTCAAACCCACTTCTGCTGCCTGTGGCCATCTCTCCATCACCCTGCCTCACTGTCCATCTCCACACACTGCCAATAAAGCCTGACGGGCCTTTTAGACTCATCAATATTTAAGCACCCACCCCCACTCATTGACTCAGCAATTATGCCCTAATTGATATGAGATTGATTAGCATCAAGAGAGGGCAACGCTCCTGCAGAGGGCTGAACACAGGGAAAAAAGATTCTTTAATTCTTTAATTATTTATTCGTTTTCTCAACTAAAATGAATTTCCTTTTCTTGGCGTGGGTGTAATGGTATATGTGTGTGAAATAATCGATGGAGGTGGAGGAAGGTGGACAAAGTCAGCCATACAGGAGAAGGTATAAACGCTCTGTGATTTTAATGGAGCTATGTTGTAACTGAGGTTTGGAGAGAGGGCCGTGTCTGAAGCCCCTCCTCCTTCTTCCAGTCTAACGGCCTGGATGAAGTTCCTCAGTACTACCGCTAATGATGTCAAGTCAATTCTTAAATCTAGTTAATAGAGCTCTTATTTCTCATTCTAAGATTGTTGCGAGCGGATTATAAGACTTTTAAACTCATTTCTAGATGTTTTTAATGTACATTGGAGAGATCAGTACTGTTCGGTAGCCGCACTGGCAGTGAGGCTTAACCCATACAGTGAGGGGCACTGGCAGTGATGCTTGATCCATATCATACAGTGAGGGGCACTGTCAGTGATGCTTGATCCATATCATACAGTGAGGGGCACTGGCAGTGATGCTTGACCCATATAAGGAGTTACTAAACATCCTTTCAGACCTCCATAGACCTCCTTTCAGACCCCCAAGCAGATCATACAGAGAGGGCCACTGGCGGTGATGCTTGACCCTTACAGTGAGCAGCATTGGCATTGATGCTTGACCCATATAGGGAGTTACTAAAAATCCTTTCAGACCTCCATAGACCTCCTTTCAGACCCCCAAGCGGATCATACAGTGAGGGGCACTGGCAGCGGTGCTTGACCCATACAGTGAGGTGCAATGGCAGTGATGCTTGACCCATACAGTGAGCGGCATTGGCAGTGATGCCTGATCCATACAGTGAGGGGCACTGGCAGTGATGCCTGACCCGTACAGTGAGGGGCACTGGCAGTGACGCCTGACCTGTACAGTGAGGGGCACCGGCAGTGACGCCTGACCTGTACAGTGAGGGGCATCGGGAGTGATGCTTGATCTATACAGTGAGGGGCATTTGCAGTGATGCTTGATTGATACAGTGGGGGCATCGGCAGTGATGCTTGACCAATACAGTGAGGGGCATCGGCAGTGATGCTTGACCAATACAGTGAGGGGCATCGGCAATGATGCTCGACCAATACAGTGAGGGGCATTGGTAATAATGCTTGACCAATAAAGTGAGAGGCATCGGCTGTGATGCTTGACCTATACAGTGAGGGGCATCGGCAGTGATGCTTGACCAATACAGTGAGAGGCATCAGCAGTGATGCTGGATCTATGCAGTAATTTGACCTCCACGTTTAACTCAACGATCCAGTGAAACACCCACATACACATACACACACTAGTGAACATACACCAGGGGCAGTGAGCACACTTGCAGAGCATTAGGCAGCCATATCGACAGTGCCTAGGAAGCAGTTAGGGGTTAGGTGTCCTGTTGGTTCAGGGGATCCAACTGGTGACCTTCTGGTCACAAGATGGATTCCCTAACCTCCAGCCCATGACTGCCCCTTAGGAGCGGCCTCCTCCAGGACGACAGTAGGCCCCATCCATGAGGGGTCAGTAGACAGAGTTAACTCTATAACAGGCTATGATCAAAGTCACCAAATCTCAACTCATTAGCCCACATTCTCCACCACCATCAACAAAACACCAAAACCGGGGGAGTAGCTTCTGGAAGACCATTGCTTGATCTGTCCAGTAGCATTCCCAAGACTTCTAGAATCTATAGCAAGCTACACTGAAGCTACTGGTGGCTGGTATTTGCCCAGTGCCTTTCAAGGACACTTGATGCTGGCTTTTCTTTTAATTTGTGTCCGCCCCCCAGTGGGACCACTTGATCAGGTGTGCACCTTGTAGTGACAGTTCAGATTGCACCGGCTAGGACTGCAGAGCTGTCTCAGATGCACTGAATAGTCTCCAGAAGAAGGCAGTGAAAACAGACGCACTATTTTGTCACGCGCTATTTTCCTCAACCCCAACATACAAAGTGACAGAGCCACAAAAAAGAGAGCGGCCCAACTCAAAGCCCATTCCTCTGAGCTTACCACAGGAAAGGCAAAGCATCGGCGGCAGAAGTCGGTGAGACTGAAGCTCTCCACATCAATCAAGCCGCAATCTGGTCCGCTGTGGCTTCGGCATGGCTCTAATGTTCCCCGTCATTGTGCTCCAGGGAGAGGGGGGAAATGCTGCATTGTCACTTCACTGAAGATACTAGTGGCTTTATCTAAACATTTTGCCACCAAAGCCTTATAGAACCGCAGCGTGTTCCATCTGGGCACCACGCAACCCAAACACGATGCGTCCTCTGAGACTTCACCACCACGATTCCCGTTTGATGGCGGGAAATGTTGATGTTTAACGGCCGACGGCATATGACAGGATGTCTGTGTTGAAGTGAAGCCTGCCAGAACGGATGACAGGTTGCAGAATGGAATACCGAGGTTGCAGAAAAACAGGAAGGAAAGAAGGTTAGCGTAGAAAATGGACGGAAGTACGTGGCGTGAGATCAGCGCCAAATGGACGCGGTCATTTACAGTTTGGTCACATCAAGAAATCTCTTCATTGTCCTCCACAGATTCAATAACATATTGGTTTAACTGTTCAGCACCTCAGTACTCAGATACACCATGTGCCGCAGAACACCGAGAACTGTACCCCCGTAGTAGTGACGGTGGGGTCGAGGGGAATGTACGTTGGAGAACAACAAATAAAAACATCAAATCATCTGAAACACTGGTGTCACTGTTACATTCTCGGTGACACGGTTGACGTTATGTTTGAAAACAAAAATAAAAGCACATATTTACCAGTTTGTGAGGTCACGACCTCTCCGTCATGTCAGTTAATGGATAAAACGTATGACTAACTAAGCTGGTAACGACAGGAAGACAATATGAATTTTTTTTTTTTGTAATAAATACATTTAACCCTGATATGAAACAGATACATATACACCACATCATAAAATCATATCAACAAGGACCTATACAGACTATAATCAACCCCTACAATCCAAAGATCAGAAATGGACAGATGGACAGACAGACAAATAGATAAAGAGACAGGCAGACAGATAGATAAATAGATAGATAGATAGATAGATAGATATACAGACAGACAGACAGATAGATAGATAGATAGATAGATAGATAGACAGACAGACAGACAGACAGATAGACAAATAGATAGATAGACAGACAGACAGATAGATAGATATTCAGATAGATAGATAGATAGACAGATAGATAGATAGACAGACAAACAGACAGAAGGATGGACAGATATAAAGACAGACAGACAGACAAATAGACGGATAGATAAATAGGTCCACCTTGTAGATGTACAGTCAGAGGCGATAACTCATCTGCTGCTGCACAGTTCAGTGTTGGTCATCCTCTAGTCCTTCATCAGTGGTCACAGGACGCTGCCCCACAGGACGCTGCCCACAGGACGCTGCCCCACAGGATGCTGCCCACAGGACGCTGCCCCACGGGACTCTGTTGTTTGGATAGTTTAGGTTGGCGGACGATTCTCAGTCCAGCAGTGACACTGAGGTGTCCAGCATCACTGCTGTGTCTGATCCACTCACACCAGCACCACACACACTAACACACCACCACCACATCAGTGTCACTGCAGTGCTGAGAATGATCCACCACCCACATACTACCTGCTTCAGTGTTATGGCTGATCTGTGTATGGTCATGCATGTGTATGATATTAGCTACATTAGCTGCATTAGCCTCGCAGCTCACTAACAGAGCACTTCTGAAAGCGATTTAGTCCTCCAGCTCCCCTGTGCTACGAGGAGGCCGTTGTGGGTGTTCCTGTCTCCTCTCTCTCTGTTTGCACAGGCAGGACGCGTCCCTGGGCCTAGCACAAAGCCGGGCTTCTTACTGCAAGCCTGTATAAAGAAGAGGGGTCAGCAGGCACATATGAAAGCCGCTCCAGCGAAGAGACAGCCCTTAGCGCTGAGAGAGCCGGGTGAAGGCCACGGAACGTCGGGAATTAAGCGTTCCGTATTCACCCACACTCCTCCAGAACAGAGGTTAAGAGTGGAGCGAGAGCAGCTTTGAACGTACCCGGCTTTAAAGAAAGCAGGGGCCTGGCGGACGGGGGGGGGCTTCATTACTCCGCTAAAAGGGCCTTAGCTTAATTTGTTTCTGAAGCGATTACGAGTGCGGGATTGGCTAATTAGGAGCTCTCATTAAAACTTCCCCAGCCTGTTTGTAAAGCATCACGTCAAACTGATTGAATGTGATTCCCAGTCGGGCGGCAGCAGCAGCGGCGGCGTGTGTGGCAGGCGGCGCATCAGGATATCAGGGGAAAAAAAGGTAGCAGCATGCTAATGCTAACGCTAACGCTAGCTGAGTTGATCCCTGTTAAACGAAGCGTGGCTGACGGACCGGATTTGTTTTTACGTCTCAATCCCTGCACGCACAGCGGCCCATGCCTCTGCGTTTGTCAGACACCTCGGGGACTAACGATTCCGCCCGCCCGAAGCACGCGTGTGCTATTTGAATGACACAAGCTTACCTTTGAAAACTAAGCAGCGTGAAGTCATGAAAAATCGAACTTCCTGAACTTCTCCTCCCTCGGGAGAAAGCAAAACAAACAAAGCATATTTATTTATTTATCGCCCCTCTCTCTCTTTCCAGCCTAGCGTTGCTCATAACCTTTTTCCTCATTGTGCTTCCATTGATCCGAACGGTTCGGGACTGACCTCCTCCCTGGTTGTGCCGTCATTAGCGTGCGCTTTTGTTTAAGTCACTGAATGTCACGGTTCCCCAGCGTTCCGTCCTCCGGAGTGCCCTGCGTCGCTTTTCCCTGGCCCTGCATGGGTATTTTTCCATGAGTGCATTGTGATCTGAAGGTGATGGTTTGACTGCAGTGATTTTGGAGCGTCGGGATCGTCTGGAAAAGGAAAACAGGTATCTCAAAAACGGCAGCTTGACAGGACAGGATATGTTCATCTTCGAGAAATAGCTGCACCCAGAAGGAGTCAACCGACAGGAGTGAAACTTGGTGGGTAGGTTTGACATCGAGAGACATGCGAATGGTTTAAGTTTCACACTCAGCTGTGCATGTGTCTGACTGACTACAGTGTAAGGTCGTCCTGTTGCGTGTGCTCTCCATTCTGACTCGTGCTGTTGTGTTGGTTGCATCCTTTGCAAGTGAAGTATATACCTCAGAGAAGAGTCGGAAAGCTGTTCGAGCAGGTGGAAGAGTTGGAGAGGGGTCGCATCATACGGCTCCGGGAAGTGGGATGGTCTTATCACCTACTGGTCGTGAGGATACTACCAGAGCACGCTGTTGGGAACAGTGGATACAAGAAGGCACGCACCAGCGACATGAAGGATATGGGAGACCTACACAAACCACGGAGAGGGAGAACTGATGGATGGTACGACATGTGCTGACTGACCCAACAGCCATGTTTGCAGAGCGAGCAGTGATGTCCTCCATGAGTCATTCTGTTAGTGCAGCACCATTCGCAGACGGCTGCAACATGCAGGACTACATGCACACAGACCGTTACGACGACTGTCCTTAACACCACGTCACCGTCACCAGAGACTGCAATGGTGTCGTACCAGACTGTCATGGAGTGACTCAGAATGGCAGCGGGTCATCTTCAGTGACGAGTCCCGCTTTTGTCTTGGTGGAGACGACCAACGAACCCGTGTGTGGAGGCACCGTGGTCAGCGCCAGGATCTCCAGTGGTCAAGGCCTGGGGTCACTCCACCTCCACCCCTACCGCACCATCTGCAGGAACTGTGTGAGGATATTCAAGCTGCATGGGATGGATTATCACAGGACACCATTAGGAACCTCCATGGCGAGGCGTCTGGCATGTTGGGTTAGCAAACACGGCGGCCCGACGCCATACTGAGAGACAGACTTCTGTACGTGTAGCTCAATAAGTATTGATCATATCAGTCTAAATTTATCACCATTTATTGATCCTGGTGACCTTTATCTTCCTTCCCAACAGCACTGCAATCCCACACCTCCTTCTGGGTGCAGATATTCTTTTGAGTGTGTTTGGTGTTGGGTCCTTTGACGTTCTTCCGTATGCAAGCAGATTATATTGGAACTACACTCGGACTGGAAGAATCTCAGACATCCTCCATGCAATTACTTCCTACCCAACATCCTGTTTTCCGTATTTGTCAGACAGCAGTACAGCCATCCTGCCACGAGGGTCAACTGAATTCTCTGGTGGTGGAATTAGCGCGTGTGCCGCGTAGCTGCAGGTTTGCGTGTGCGTGTCGATTCCACCCTGCTGCCTCTGCTCCTTTTTCCGCTAGCAGAGTAAAAGCACTCTTTAAAAACCTGTTGTAGAGCTGCGGGTAGACGTCCCAAGGCCGGCGCCTAATGAGAGCGTGCAGTGTTTTGCTTTAGCGCTCCTTCATTAGGCTAAGCGCTGAGTGCTAACGACTGCAGATGTGTTGTTGCTGGTAAGTAATCAGATGTAAAAAGGGGGAGGCTATTAAAAAAGAAGGAGAGAAAAAGAAAAAGAAGAAGAAGAAAGAAAAAAGCTTGTTTTGTAAGCAAAGCGGCTCCGGGAGACGAGTAGGAGGTAGACGGCGCGTTTAGCCAGCAGACAGTTCGTCTGATTCAGCTTGGCTAGAAAGCGGGCATTGCTGTCTTGCTCCATGTACCTCATCTATCACTGACTATTTCTGGAGACTCAACCGTTCCCCATCAGCCCCCACCCTCCCTCCCTCCCTCTCTTCCTTCCTCCACCACCAGCGCAGAAAGAGAATTCAATCTTTCCCTGCCTTCCAGTCATCTCCACAAACGCATTTGTTTGCCCTTCGCGCAGGGGCTTCCAGCTGCCAATATCGTCACAGGCCGCCCTGGAATGAATGTTCAGGCCAAGCCCAGCTTTCCCAGCACATTGGCACTGCAATCAGTAAAACCTCCAGCGGCGGCGGACGAAAAGAGACAGGTCCTCCAAGGGCTTTCAGCAGGACCGGACAGGAACACGGAGAGGAATAAGGCCATAATTACTCATGTGGCTGGAATTCCAGCTGGTGGGACTTGACCACGGAGCTCCGAGTCTCGTAACTGTTAGCTTTCCCTCAAAACACTCATCATTGTATGTAAGGCCCAATCCCATTTCTTATTTCTACCCCTCCCCCTTGTTTTCGAGCGTAACCCTCCCCCTTGAAAATGAGTTACAAGGGGCAGTGGTTGAAATCTCCCCTCTATGAAACGGGACCACCCTTCCAGAACCGGATACATCATCTATTACTTGTGGTCAGTACGGTGAAAGACCCAGAATGTCCGAGTACAACAAAAAACTACATGACGTCATTAACAGGCTGCTAGCGGTGCTCTGTAGGCGACCCTGCCGGTCTGCAGTGACAGCAGAGGAGGGTGGAGTTCAGCTCCTCACTGCTCAAATACATTTAGGGCATCATATGACCTCAAAGAGGCGGATGACCATTATTTATAATCACCACCAAGAATTCTTCAGTGATATGAAGCTGAACTAGCTTTTTAATCTCCAGCTTCATGATCGAATTACCCCGTTCCACCTTAAATGGTGCAGCAGCCTCAGGTACCAGAACGTAACTGCTGCACCATTTAAGGTGGAACGGGGAATTTCGCTAGGTAGCGCCGAGACATCAGCGTATTACTAGTGATTGTTACACGTGTTATGAAGAAAATGACCATAAAACTCTTTTACAGTGGTTCTTACAGTACAGCGGCTTTAACAGAGACAGTACTCATATTTATGGGTCTCTTTGGTCACTCGAGCAGCCATCTTGCCGATGATCCGCAGGGCATTCTGGGAATTTTCTCATAACACTCTATTTGGAGTGTGCCTCTGAAACATCCCCGTTTGAAGGGCCGTGTAGCCCTAACACTCCGCCCTACCCCTCCATCTCAACACCAATCGGGACAACCCTACCCCTAGACGTGAACACGCAAAACGGAGGGGTAGGGCTCAGTGTTAGGGGCAAGGGCTGAAATGGGATTGGGCCTAAGAGTGCTCTGTACTGCACTGCAGTGTTTACATGCTACACATAACCGTTCTGACAAACTGTAATACACTGCAGGAAGTGTAGGTGGCGATGTGGCCTCTATTCATAGCACGATTTCAGAGTTGGCTGGATAATTCAGGTGAAAGTCTTCAGTGATCTCTAATCTCACACCTTTGTAGTCATACTAATATCTCATTTACATCAGATATACAGAGTCACCCGAGACACTCAGGGTCAGAGTTACCAGCATCTTGCATTGGTGG
Source organism: Semaprochilodus insignis (assembly GCA_034552555.1). Taxonomy (NCBI): domain Eukaryota; kingdom Metazoa; phylum Chordata; class Actinopteri; order Characiformes; family Prochilodontidae; genus Semaprochilodus; species Semaprochilodus insignis. The sequence goes on from CM067477.1 coordinate 35,241,952, forward strand.
GTTGGATAGACGCCTAAGAATGTTATGTGCAGATTAACCCAGGAGCAACTTGTCTTAGTATCTTTAGAAACACATCATTCTGCCCAGATACTACATCAACATTTTAAAAATATATATTTAAAAAAACGTTTTTAGAAAATAAGTAATGTCAATATATTAAATCAACATTTTGATACAATATATTATTATTTCGGGAAATTAAATTAACGTTTTGAGAAAATAAGTCATTACTTTGAGATATTACATCAATTTGTTGAGGTAAATCCTTACTTTAAAATGTTAAATCAACATAAAAAAGTCATTATTTTAAATTACTAAACCAACATTTTGAGGAAAAAAACATTACTTGAAATATTTATTAAGTAATTAAGTAATTATTTCAATATATTAAAATTTCAATATGTCAATAAGATAATAAATCAACTTTGTGATAAAAAGTAATTGCTTTGAGATATTCCATGGACTTTTTCAGGAAAGTCCTCATTTTGAGATTCTGAATCAACATTTTTAAGATTATTTTTAAGATTTTAAATCAGCATATTAAAAAAAAGACAATATTTTGACATACCTCTGCTCCATAAACAGAGAAGCCAAAAAAATAAAAATAAATAAATAAATAAAAACCTATGGATGAGGTGGGGTAAAAGTAGGTAAATGTAGTATAAGGGTGGAGTAAAGGTGGGGTAAATGTGGAGTAAAAGAGGGTAAATGTGGTATAAGGGTGGAGTAACAGTGGGGTAAAGGTGGAGTAAAAGAGGGTAAATGTGGTATAAGGGTGCTGTATTGGTGGAGGAAAGGTGGGGTAAAGGTGGTGGGATGGGTAAAAGGTAAGGTAAAGGTGGTGGGGTGGGGTAAAGGTGGGGTAAGGGTATATGGGGTAAACTGAGTTGATGAGATTGGTTGCTGAAGTGTCGCTGTAGGCTGTGGGGCTAGCTGTGCCATGTGGTGTGAATTAGCTCCAGATCTTTGGGGTGTGAATTTTACCCTAATACTGTTTGATAGTGAGGCGCATGAAGGTCCTCTTAATTAAAGGGCAGTGTGTGTGTTTAAACAGCCGCTGGTCTCGGGAGCAGATGGAGGGAGTGACAGTGTGTGGTGGGTGGGGAGGTGGTGGGGGTAGGGGTGGCGGTGCACAGACAGGCTGAGAAATTATTAAACACTAGAGCATCACACACACACACAGCTGACAGTGGGGTGAGTAAGGCCCTCTGTATGACGAGTGATCACGCCATATAGGGAAAAAAACAATAACAGGATTTATCAACACGGCAGGATAAATATCCCAAAACAAGGAGCCATGATCAGGGACGCTTCTGAAAGCAGGGCGCGCCTGATCGATCGGTCAGACCACTGACCACTCGAGTCAGTCCAACACACAGGCTGTGTTTACATGCAGAGACTCCCACCGGTCTGACTGAACTCACTCTGGTTATAGATTACAGGCTGAGGTGCTTCTGTTCACTCTACCCTGCAGTCTGACCTGATCATCTCCGCATACATGCGCACCACCAGTAACCACATCCAGCATGATGCACATGTGTAGATCACCACTTAGTGTAGACCACGAGCATCAGGTGAGTCCAGCCAGAGCGGGACGAGCAGCACTCTGAGTGACCTGAGAGAGGAGGAAGACGTCATTTCGCCTGCAGCATTCCTGGATGCCAGTCCCACCGTTTTTACCCTTCTGGCTCTGACCTCTGTAATACTCTGATCTGAGGAACTTCCAAGTATTTTACAGCTTGAGGTATACATTCCACCTCCTCTGCAGACCTTTGAACTTCCGCTACGATGCAAAGGCACACCTGCATTACATACTTAAACTTTCCCATTGGTAATGTAATCAGATATAGGCGTTTACACGGCTACTATTCTTGACTTGTAACAGGTCATTTACAGCATTATCCACTTCGTTCAATCAAGTACATACTCTATTTGGAATAGCCTCAACTGGTCTATAGGAAGTATTCCGATTGAGGGGTATCCATGGATGTATTCTATCCCAGTTGAGCGAGTAGTTGGATTACTAATGGATTGTCAAGATGCATGTAAACAAAACACCAGAAACCCAATAACTACTCATCACTATGTACTGTCTGTTGGTAACACACACCAGCCAATATATCATAATCCCATACTGCAATGACACTGAGCACTACACTGTAATACTATAACACTGGGGTAAAGGTGGGGTAAGGGCGAGGAAAAGGTGGGGTAAATGATGGGTGAAGGAGGGGTATAGGTGGATACAGGTAGGGTAAAGGTTGGGTAAGGGTGGTGTAAGGCTAGGGTAAAGGAGGGATATAGGTGGATAAAGGTAGGGTAAAGGTGGGGTAAGGTAGGGTAAAGGAGGGGTATAGGTGGGTA
>CM067477.1:35244815-35260746 GCA_034552555.1 Semaprochilodus insignis
TGTTTGTTGTGTGAGTGGTGTGTGGTGTGTAGTTTGTTTGTTGTGTGTAGTTTGTGGGGTAATAGTTAAAGATGTGTTTCATTATTATATCAGGTTGTATATGGTTTGTCTATAAGGCAGTTTGTCGGTCTGTTTGTGTTTAAGCAGCTAGTCTCTGGACGCAGGCCTGGCTGAGTCACGTATGAGTGGTACGTGTCGTACGTGTTCCTGCTGAGGAGAAACAAAACTACAGGACCAACAAAACTTTACTGACGGAAGGAACGACCTGAGGAGACGCTGCTTACAGGTAAACATGGCTGACCCAAAAGCCCAGACTGCACTTCTTCTCCTGTTTGTTCCTGAGGAAGACGCGTCACTTCCCTGGATCTCTGCACGTCCTCTCAGACTGCTGAGACGTTTGAGTCTCTTTCTGAAGACGTCAGAGATGTTTCAGTCCACCTGGACATCAAATCACTGAGCCAACATGAGCACAAACAAGCGCACAGATCTGCGAGAGTGACAAACAACAGAGCAGGCTGGGAATTGTGTTCCTGAATAGCCGGAGGACGCTTACGCAGCGACAAATCCTCAAAAGTATGAGACGTAATAAAGCCTATAACACTGAGACTCCACGTATACAGCATATAATCCCCCGCTTCTCCCAAAATACTGCTGTTACATAAGTAGATCCAGCAGATCCGGGACAATAGAGGTGTAGCGTATACCTCCACTTAGAGCCTATATTACACACACAGTCATATCACAACTGTTACCCTGTTCTTCAATGGTCAGGACCCCCACAGGACCACCACAGAGTAGGTATTGTGTGGGGGTTGGATCATTCTCAGCACTGCAGTGACACTAACCACTGGTTTTTTTTTTTTTTATTGTGTTGCGCTGGTGTGAGTGGATCAGACAAAGCGCTGCTGGACACCTCAGTGACTGAGAATCGTCCACCAACCAAAACTATCCAGCCAACAGCATCCTTTGTGGCAGCATCCTGTGGGCGGCATCATGTGACCACTTATGAAGGACTAGAGGATGAACCAACACTGCACTGTGCAGCAGCAGATGAGCTATCGTCTCTGACTGTACATCTACAAGGTGGACCAGCAAGGTAGGAGTGTCTAATAGAGTGGACAGTGAGTGGACACAGTGTTTTGGGACAGGTGATGAGTCGGGTTCATCAGTTTGAGGCTGCTGTTGATCCTGTGTGACGCGTGACAACAAACCGTTCATCTTGGTGCTGACCACGGTGCCTCCACACACGGGTTTGTTGGTCGTCTCCACCAAGACAAAAGCGGGACTCGTCACTGAAGATGACCCGCTGCCATTCTGAGTCACTCCATGACAGTCTGGTACGACACCATTGCAGTCTTTGGTGACAGTGACGTGGTGTTAAGGACAGTCGTCGTGACATCCTTGTAGTCCTACATCATGCAGCCGTCTGTCATGGTGCTGGCACTAACAGGATGGATGACTCATCACTGCTTGCTGAATGACTCCACACATGTTGGACAATCCGTCAGTCTCCCTCTCCGTGGTTTGTGTAGGTCTTCCAGATCATTCATGTTGCTGGTGTGTGCCTTCTTCTATTCACTGCTGGCAACAGCGTGTCTATGGTTGTACCTGCACGACCAGTGTAGCGTGCAGTACGTCGATAAGACCATCCTGCTTCCCGGAGCCCTACAACGCGACCCCTCTCCAACTCGAACTCTTCTCTGAGGTGTATACTTCACTTGCAAAGGATGCAACCAACACAAGAGCACGAGTCAGAATGGAAAGCACAGCCAACAGGACGACCTTATACAGTCGGTCAGGTACAGCGATAAGGCCCGTCCTTGCTTACATCACATGCCGAGCGTGACACTTGGATCATTTGCGTGTCTCATGATGTCAAACCTACCCACCAAGTTTCATTCCTGTCGGCTGATTTCTTTTGCTTCTGGGTGAACCCATTCCTTTGATGATGAGGGAACTACTACATTTCATTATATATATATACAGCTCTGGAAAAAATGTAAGAGCCCACCTGAGAATGATCAGTTCCTCTAGTTGTACAGTTTCTGGGTTTGTGTTGGACCAAAATGAGCAGTTCTGTTTGATTCTATACCCTACTGGAAACACGTCTCCCAAATTCCAGATCAAATATTGTATTTAGATCTGTTTATTTAGAAAATCACTAATGACCCTCCAGAAGCCTGTTTTTAGAACCATGCTCGCTGTGCATTTCACCCCAGCCACCGCTCGCCAGGCTCTCTGTAGGTCACTTGAGGTCATCTTACGGTGGTTAAGGGACATTGGAATGAGGTGGCACTCATCACGGTCAGTAGAGAGTGGTTTTGGCCCTCTGCCAGTCTGTAGCTGTGTTGTCCTGTGTGTTTGCTGCTTGACCTTGTTCTTATGAACCAGACGCTCACTGTATCTGCCAGTACAGCTAGAACCCAACCTTCTGTTCCGCACTAAGAACCTGCTGTACATGTGGAGATGCTGATTTAAGAAGAAACTGGAGTGGGCTCTTATTTAGTTCCAGAGCTGTACATATATATATATATATATATATATATATATATATATATATAAATATACGTTCGAGGTCCAAGGCCATGGCAAATCCAGTTGGTTGGTTAGTTTTCTGAGCACTTTAAAGGCTTTGATCCCTCTTAATTAGACAAATGTAAGATGTAAGAGCACACTGGGAAGTGCCTGATTTGTGGTGTATAAAGTGTTTACACCTCTGAATTTCTTAAGGATCTGCAGGAGATCCTCTGAATCCAGAGGAAATATAGTTGTACCATAGAGCTGCAATTACACCAAGTTTTTTAAAGGGCCATAACAATATATAACCAGTGCAGTCATCTCTGCATGCCCAATTTCCAAGGCCATGGCAAATCCAATCGGGTTCATTAGGGAGCCTTTCTGAGTGCTGCTTTAAAAGGGTTGATCCAGCTTAATTTGACTTTATTACACCGGCCCAGCTGCGGTGACGGAGAGCCGAGCTGACCGTGGCCTATTCTTTACAGCTTATTAGCCTGATGTGGCCGGGTATTACTTAACTTCATGCTGTGAGGCATACCATCTTTTCCGCTTCCCCAATATCTCCCCGGCTAATTCTGTCACCGCCGCCGCATCGCCGGGCTTTCTCTGCATGCTTCTTGCGCTTTCGGACAAAGAAGCTTTGGGGATAAAACGGGAAAGCATGCACACACAGAAAAAGCAGGACTTCTAACATCAACTTCTCCTCAAATCCAGCCCCAATTACAGGCTCCAGACACATTCAGCATCTTCAAAGTACTGTTGCAGTAAGCAGTGTTGGGCTATTTGCATGGTCGTTATCATAATGAAAAGAATTTTCATGCGACGGGACGGATATAATCGCATTCTGGATGATGAAGTGAGTAACGTCTGTGTTCAGGATGATTTGCTAATCAGACGTGTCTAAGCTCTGTGGTCAAGATGACCACTCTGAATGGAGGCTGATTCACATACACTGGAAATTCATTCACACTTTTGAGCACAACCGTCCTCTGGACTTAACACACGTGTTAGTTGTCTGCTCATGTTAAGCCTTAGGCTGGCTTTACATGGTGAAACTTTCATGCAACTAAGTTGCATGTTGCGAGTTGCCTGAAATACATTTTTTTTTCACTGACAAAAAACAATCAAAGATATATGCAAGAAATTCTATTGGGCCGGCTTAACGCTGTAAAACTTCCATGCAACTTAGTTGCATGTTGCAAGCTGCAAGAAATGCATTTTCTGGTGAAAGAAATTAAATCAAACAACAAACTTATATACAAGACATTCTATTAGGCTAGTTTATGTTTTGAAATGTCCATGCAACTAGTTGCATGTTGTGAACCTAATTTCCATGCAGCTTGTTACACAAAGCAATTTACAAACAATCAATGTAGAATGCAACATATTGGCCATTGGACTATGGCAGTGACATTTTCATGCAACTACTTGCATTTTGCGAGTTGCATGCAACATAATTTCAGAGCAACTTAATAGCTACACAAAGCAATTCGGAAGCAATCAAAGTTGCAGGCAAAATATTCCATTAGGCTGGTTTTACATGGTGAAACTTTCAGGCAACTAAGCTACATGTTGTCAGGCTGGCTTTAGACAGTGAAATGTCCATGCAACTACTGGCATGTTGTGAACACAATTTCCATGCAACATGACAGTTACACAAAGCAATTCAAAGACAATCAATGTTGCATGCAAAAAACTGACCATAAGCGTGGCTTTTCACAGTGAAATTTTCATGCAACTTGTTGCATGTTGCAAGTTGCATGCAACATAATTTTAGAGCAACTTAACAGCTGCACAAAGCAATTTGAAAACAATCTAAGTTGCAGGCGAAGTATTCCGTTAGGCTGGTTTTACATGGTGAAACTTTCAGGCAACTAAGCTGCATGTTTTGAGGCTGACTTTACACAGTGAAACGTCCATGAAAGTATTTGCATGTTGTGAACATAATTTCCATGCAATGTGACAGTTAAAATAATAATTTTCTTATCCATTGAGCCAGCATCAATAAATCAGTCGCTTGAACTGAACTGAAGTTATGATCATGTGATGCATTATTGCTGTGTTTTTAGTTGTTTAAGAACATTTATTTCACAAAGCTGAGATGCTCAACTGTTGCAGCTGAGTTTCAAGTGAGTCACAGGTCAGTTAAATTCAGTTCAGTTCCATTATATAAAACAGATCTGGTTCTAAAATCTGATTGGCTGATCTCATAAGTTAAAATATATAGTATATATATTTGTAACATCTGAATTCTACACTCAATCAAAAGAATAGTTGCACTAAAAAGGACCTGACTGTGTGTTACAGTGATATCGCTGTATGTTACAGTCTGGCTGTAGGTTACCATGATTATTGTTTTATGTTACAGTGCTGCTGTAAGTTACAGTGCTATGCTGTACGGTACAGTGCTGCGTTGTATGCTACAGTGCTGCTGTATGTTACAGTGATTATTACTGTATGTTATGGTGTGGCTGAATGTTACAGTGATTATCGCTGGATGTTACAGTGATGATTACTGTATATCACAGTGCTGCTATATGTTACAGTGCTGGTGTATGTCACAGAGAGTATTGCTGTATGTTGCAGTGATGATCGATGTATGTTACAGTGCCGCTGTATGTTACAGTGATTAGCGTTGTATGTTACAGTGATTATTGCTGTATATCACGGTGCTGCTGTATGTTACAGTGCTGCTGTATGTTACATTGAGTATTGCTATATGTTACAGCGATTGTTACTGTATGTTACGGTGTAGCTGTATGTTACAGGGAGAATCCTGTAGTTGCCGTACCGCTGTATGTTGCAATGATTATCCTCCAGTTAATAACCACAGTCCTCATCGCTGTGTACACATGGCCTACAGTCAATTACTGCTTCAGTACATGTGAGTATAAAACTCTCAGACTCCGGGTTCATCACCTGGCCTTCAGGTTACCTGTGCCAGTCTGTATTTCTGTCATACTCCAGCACCCAGCACACCTGAGTTAGGTAATCACAGGCTGTAGGACAGTGTTCACCTGCCTCAGGTGTGTTGGCAGCAGGAAGGGGACAAAAATGCAAACTGGCTGGAGCTTCCCTGAAGGTGGACCTTGAGAACCAGAGACTCAATGGAAGAACAAAATGGTACCTTGGCAAGCAAAAGCATTTTTGTTTCTCTAACTGTATCCTTCTGAAAAGAAGGGGGGGGGGCATCATAGTTATCATGAAGGTTATTAACTAAGAACTGAGTAAATAAAGAGAAAAGTTGCTCAAGCTTCAAGACAGTCTGTAGATTAATTCAAGCGGATGAAGAAATAGACGCTCATCATCAACAGAACAGCTGCACCCAGAAGGAAGTGTGGGATGGCAGTGCTGTTGGGAAGGAAGATAAATGATGATCAATTTAGACTGATATGATCAATATTTATTGAGCTACACAAACAGAAGTCTGTCTCTCAGTATGGCTAACCCAACATGCCAGACGTCTCGTTATGGAGCTGTAGAGGTTCCTAATGGTGTCCTGTGATAATCCATCCCATGCAACTTGAATATCCTCACACGGTTCCTGCAGATGGTGCGGTAGGGGTGGAGGTGGAGCGACACCAGGCCTTCTGGACGTGTGACAACAAACCGTTCATCTTGGTGCTGACCACGGTGCCTCCACACACAGATTCGTTGGTTGTCTCCACCAAGACAAAAGCGGGACTCGTCACTGAAGATGACCCGCTGCCATTCTGAGGCACTCCATGACAGTCTGGCACGACACCATTGCAGTGTTTGGTGACGATGACGTGGTGTTAAGGACAGTCGTCGTAACGACCTGCGTGGTACAGCTGTCTGCCATTGATGCTGGCACTAACAGGATGACTCATGGAGGCATCAATGCTCATGAATGTTCACAATCGTGGCTGTTGGGTCAGTCAGGTACAGAGATAAGACCCGTCCTTGCTTATGTCACATGTACGGCAAAGCGTGAAACTGGAATCATTGGCATACCTCACGATGCAAGCTTCATTCCTGGTGGTTGATTCCTTCTAATGTTAGAAATGGAAAACCAAAGCAGTGGTTTTAATTTCACTCTCTGGTCAGCTGGGTGAGGCCGTGTGTTTTGTTTTTCCTTCTTCTGGGCACTCATTCCTTTGCCCGGTGGCTACAAGACCACCCTCCTGACTAATAGGTCATGTGGGGTCATCTCTCTCTCCCCCCCCCTCTCTCTCTCTCTCTCTCTCTCTCTCTCTGCCCTCCAGGCTAAATTTTTCTAGTGGCTTATCAGCCTTTGCTACACCACAGTGAAAACACCCAGCAATGTGCACCATCACCATCCTGAGCTGTACTGCTGCCCATCCTGTGTGGTCCAATGCTCTGCTCTAACTGGGTGCCACTGCTTGCCTCTAACCACCACGGAGCTCCTGGCTGTCCTGCACTGTGGAAGCTTGGCCTGCGTCCCGCTGATCTGATGAACCAGCTACTTAACTACAGACTAATCAGACTCAGACTTTTATTTCTCTAACTTCACTCCTTTCCTTTGCTTGTCCTGTTATCTGGTGTTGACCCGAGGAGGATGGGTTCCCCTTTTGAGTCTTGGTTCCTCTCGAGGTTTCTTCCTTTTCTGAGGGAGTTTCTCCTTGCCTCTGTCGCCCTGGGCTTACTCACTGGGGGCTCGGACACCAGATTCTTTGTAAAGCTGCTTTGTGACAACCTCTGTTGTAAAAAGCGCTATATAAATAAATGTTGACTTGACTTGACTTGACATCACTGCCAAGACAAATTCAGCAACGTTTTCATATTCAGAGTCGGATGAACGCGTGCAAAAAACCAACCACAATCCGCAGAACGCCACTTCACGGACTCCACGCTAAACCCAACACACCTAATGCAGCTCTTCAGCTGACTATCAAGCACTGGATGAAGTGAGTATATTAGACCTTGGCTGACCCCTTAACCTTAGCTGACCTCCCTGTGGGTCCAGACTGTCATTCTTAACCTCATACCAGTTCACCAGTTCACTGTTTATACTGGTTTCAATTATTGAATAACATGTCTGTTATCTACAGCTGCACTGCAGTGACGCTGACGTGGTGGTGGTGTGTTAGTGTGTGCTGGGCTGGTGTGAGTGGATCAGACACAGCAGTGCTGCTGGACACCTCAGAGTCACTGCTGGACTAAGAATCATCCACCAACCACAACTATCCAGCCAACAGCGTCCTGTGGGCAGCGTCCTGGGGGCAGGGTCCTGTAACCACAGATGAAGGACTAGAGGATTAGGTTAAACTTAAAACTTAAACTTCACCTTAACCTAAAATGTACACTTTACCTTAGCCTAGAACTTAACCTTTGTCTTAACCTAATATCTGAATTTAGCATCAAACCAGAACCTAAACCAGAACCTAAACCTAACATAAAACACACCCTTAAATCTTAGAAACTAAACTTAAACTCAAGCTAAAATGTAAACATAACTACAGCCTAAACCTCAGGGTAGAACTAAAGTCTTAACTTAAAACCTGACCCAAACATCAACCTAGAACCTTACCCTAAGCCTCAGGCTAAAACCTATCCTTCAACTTAAAATCTGAATTTAACCTCAGCCCAGAACCTAAACATATCCCAGACTGCAACCTAAAACTTAGAAACTAAACTTAACCTTACCATAAAACTTAACCTTAGTCTTAACCTAAAACCTGAATGTAGCCTCAAACCAGAATCTAATCCTAATCTAAACTACAACCTAGAATTTAGAAACAGAACTTAACCTCAACCTAAAATGTAAAGCAAACCTCAAGATAGAACTTAATCTGACTTAACCTCAACCCAGAACCTAAACTCAACCTACACTACAACCTAAAACTTAGAAACTAAACTTAACCTTAGCCTAACTCAACCTAGGTCTTAACCTAAAACCTGAATGTAGCCTCAAACTAGAAACTAGTCCTAACCTAAACTACAACCTAGAATTACAAATGAAACTTAACCTCAAGCTAAAATGTAAACCCAACTTCAGCCTAAAATTTAACCTTAACCTAAAACTTGAACTTCAACCTAAAAACTTAATCTCAACCTAAAAGGTTTTGTAAAATCATGTGGATTATTGAGACTCAACCGTCGCAGTGTTCGTTTAGATGCTACTTGGTGTAACTATAGAGCTAACATGGGTTGTTTTAGCTATGCTAAATATCAATCATGCTAACGTTAGCTCGTTAGCTCCTCCCACCACCATCACCACCCAGAACACATCTCCTCATCATCTCCCCTATGAAAGACTGCCTGTGTCTGGATCTATGAGCTAAATGAAGCATCCTCAGCGCGGTGTGGAGATGCAGGGCAACGCTGTATTTACTGAGGTACATAAATGAGAGAAGCAGCAGCAGCAGGTGATGGACAGGTGTGGGTGAGCAGGTTGGCAGAAAGCTCTAGCAGCAGGCTGGTGTGACCATCTTCTATTATTCACAGCGAGAAGGGGAAAAAAGTTGGAAGCATTAATATTTCAGCGGATTGTAGAAACCTTGAACGCGGCTTGCATACCTGAAGTAAAGAGGTGATTTCTGTCAGGAGTGGGCCGGCCGAAGCGTCCGCCGCCTCCACAGCCCAATCAATCACGGTCATATTTACCATTCATTTAAGAGCCCCTGCGATTGGGCGGATTAAACACCCTCAGAGACCCCAACATCACCCCACAGTTCCTTGTGAAGATGCTGCTGTGCACAAACAGCTCCAGCAGCCAAGGACAGCGTTTCTCAGGAGCGCTCCTTGAGATCGCAGCACAGGAGAAACCGCATGGAGAACAAGGAGTATGGGAGAACTCCACACACCTACAAGCATAACAAGCCGGAGTGCTTCTCATCCAGCCCACAGCCTCCGCACGGATTAATTCAGTGGAGCAGGAGAGGAATGGCACTGTGGACAAGGAATGGAGAGACAAGCATGCTAACAATGCTAACTGAGCTAAGAAAAGAGAACTCAGTATTCAATTAACTTTAGATGTCCTCAGGTATGTTATGCAGCAGGTTCACTGTAGATGCTTTATAGATGTTCACCTTCACGCAAGTGGCATTGCCTTTAACCTAAAGCTAATCCTAAACCTAGTCCTAGACCTAAATCCAATCCTATACATAACCCTAAACCACAATCATCAACCTCAACTTAACCTAAATTTAACCTTAGCCCAAAACCTAAGTTCAGATCTAACCTAATCTCAACCTGGCTTTGAATCTAAACCTGAACTTAATGCCTAAATCTTAACCTCAGCCTAACCTTAAACTTAGTCATAAATCAAACCCTACATTTAATTTCTGCTTTAAAATCTAAAACAAGCCATATACCTGGGCTTAAACATAAATCCCCTCTAACCTGAACTCTAAACCTGGCTTTGGATCTAAACCTGGACTTAATACCTAGATCTTAACCTCAGCCTAACCTTAAACCTAGTCATAAATCGAACCTTAAATTTAATTTTCTATACCTGGGCTTAAACATAAATCTTACTTACCTAAGCCTAAGCCTTGACCTAAACAGTAACCCAAAACCTAAACTTAACCCTAACCTAGAAATTAAACCTGACCTCAACCTAAAACCTAAACTTAACCTAAATCCCAGCCCAAAACTGAACTTAACTTCAACTTCAAACCTGAACGCCTCAACCTGAAACCTCAACTCAGACTTAATATCAGTCTAGAAACTAAACTAGATATTAAACTTAGAACCAAAACCTTGTCCTCCACCTAAAACAAGAGTTAACCTAAACCCAAAACCTACACCTAAACCCAAAACCTACACCTCAACCGAAACCTACACCTAAACTTAATTTACCTAAACCTAGAACCTAATCTTACCTAAACTCTGATCCTATTCCTAACACTGATCATAAATACCAGGTGGAGCAGTCGGAGTGCTGATAGATTGGATATAGAGTCGATATGATTTCCGTCCTGAAGCAGCATTAGCGCAAGTCTAAGATTAATCTAAAGCCTAATCCTACCTTAAACTCTGATCCTCATCCTAACTGCAACCTAAAACCTTACCTCACCGACTGCCTAAAATGAACCTAAACGAAAAACCTAAACACAAAATTAACTTCAACCTACAGCTTGACCTAAACGTTAACCCAAATCCTAAACTCCAAAACTTACATCTAGACTTAATTCGCCTAAACCTAGAACCTAATCTTACCCTAAACTCTGATTCTAATCCTAATCCTAAAACGGATGATAACTAGAGGTTAATTTACCTAAACCCAGAACCTAATCTTACCCTAAACTCTGATCCTAATCCTAACTCTGCTCCTAATCCTAACACTGATTATAATAGCCAGGTGGAGCAGTTTGAGCGCCGGTAGATTGGATATACAGCCCAAAACCAAACTTAAACCTCAACTCAGACTTAATATCAGCCTAGAAACAGCCTAAAATCTTAAACCTAGAGCCATATAGAACCAAATCTCAGCCTCAGCCTCCACTTAAAACTAGAGGTTAATTTACCTAAGCCTAGAACCTAATCTTACCCTAAACTCTGCTCCTAATCCTAACACTGAGGATAATAGCCAGGTGGAGCAGTTTGAGCGCCGGTAGACTGGATACAGAGTCGATCTGATTTCCGTCCTGGAGCAGCATTAGCGATTCACCTCCCTGCTCGTACCGCATGCGGCAATGTCACAGGCTGGGCCGCGTATTACGGATGGACGTGTCTCATGCAGAGGCTTCCTGGAGAGAGCCTTAGGTTTAATGATTACCTATGAGATCATTATCGGGACACTGCGAGATTAGAGCAGTAAGGAGCAATAACCGAACACGAGGAACATGACACTGCATATCTGATATGTATCTATAACAATAGTGTTTCCTCATTACAGCCTCTTCCTATGCTCCTCTTCCTGTAGGCAATTTTCGGGGAAGTCGATCGGTGTGAGCGGGGACTGGATTGAAAACCACTTTTCGCTTTCTCAGACGAGCGTCTTTTTCATTATTTTATTCCTTTAAACGGCCATTACTTCAGATGGAATTTCTTACGGGAGTCGGCTCCCTCTCTTTCCCGCCGCGTGTTTGCCATCAAATTTTCTTTTAATTTAATTCCAACCTGAGGAGTTAGCTGCTAAATCAATGTGTGCAATTAGACAAACACAGCTCACCAATTACGTCTTCTGCTAATGCACTGGAATGGATTTTCTGAAAGGATAAAACCGCAGTGCTCTGATCCGATCTCCCCAACCCGTCCCTGACAGTTCAGTACCTTTATGGAAAGATGGTGATATCTCGGGATAGCTCTGTTTCCATGGTAAACTTCCGTGCTTAACTGAACTCTTTTCTCAAAACATGGTGCATAAACACTGTCTTTGGAGGCTGCAATGCTAATCTGTTGATTCCTCAGATCTTTGTCTCAAATCAGATCTTTGAAACCTAAACTCTACTTACATGTCAACCTAAAACCCAAACTTAAACTTAATCTCAACCTAGACACTAAACAGAGTCTAAACTTGAACCTAGAACCAAAGCTTAACCTCAACCTCATCCTAAATCTAAAGCTAACCTAAACATAATCTAATCTAACCCTAGAAGCTAAACATGACCTAACTTTACCTGAAATTAAACCTTAAACTCAACCTAAATCTCAGCCCAAAACCAAACTTAACCTCAACTTTAAAACTTCAACCTAAAACCTCAACTCAGACTTAATATCAGTCTAGAAACTAAATCTTGAACCTAGAACCAAATAGAACCAAATCTTAACCTCATTCTCCACCTAAAACTAGAGGTTAATTTACCTAAACCTAGAACCTAATTTTACCTTAAACTCTGATCCTAATCCTAAAATAGACTTAATCTCAACCTAGAAACTAAACAGAGTCTAAACTTGAACCTAGAACCAAAACTTAACCTCATCCTTAACATGAATCTAAAGCTAACCTAAACCTTGAACTTAAACCTAAACATAATTTAAACCTAGAATAATCTAAACTATTATCTAAACCTAAACATGACCTAATTTACCTTAAATTAATCTTAATCTCAACCTTAATCTAAATTAATCTTAAAGCATAAACCTAACCTGACCAAAACACGTAGAAGATAAATTAAACCTAACCTCAACCTAAAACTAAACTTAATCTCAATCTAGAAACTAAAGTTGACTTAAACCCAACCCAAAACTTAACCTAAACTAAACCTTGAGCCTAAACATAATCTAACCCTAGAAGCTAAACATTTACCTGAAATTTACCTGAAATGAATCTAAACCTAAAATTAATCTTAACCTATAAACTAAACCTGATCTAAACACCTAAACCTAAATTAAACCTAACCTCAACCTAACAGCAACCTAAAACTAAACTTAATCTCAACCTAGAAACTAAATTTGACTTAAACCTCAACCCAGAACTTAACCTAAACCACACTTAAGCTTAAAGTCTAATATTTTGTGTCTCAGATCAGATCTTTGGGGAATATTGTCCGCACTGCTATTTGGAAGTTCTTTGGTCGGATTTGTGTGTCCAGACATCACCAACCTGTCTGCGTGGCCTGCTGTGGTAACGGCATCCAAAGCTACACTGGTGATGCGGACTGTCTGCGGGGGAGACGAGAGAAGGTGCGTCATTCCCGCCTCCAAACGATCACAAATTGTTCACTTCCGCAGCTGAAACACATATAAACAGTATGGTATAAGCATGCACGTTTGGGTCTCTTCCTGAATCCTAGCACTTCCGTCACTATGGAATCGACATGGTTGTTGTTTGTCACCTTGTGAGCAATGCAGAAAAAATCTGAAATCCGGTTTGGATTGGATCAGATCCAGACTGAGACACGTCTGTAGAAATCCAATGGAAACTGCATTTCAAACCACCTCCGGATTCCATGTGATTTTCACTGTCCAGATAATCAAAAATCAATCTGGATACAATCTGGATATGCCAAAATCAGATTTGTGCTGGCAGTCTGATGTTCACACGGGCCAGTATTTTCTGCAGTGCATCATTGTATACCTTAGACTCATCGGTTCGGTGGAGCTCATCATTTACAGCATGTCATTAATGTTTCCATCCATCGAAATTGGACCTAAACCAAAACCTAAAGTCCAACCTAAAACTAAACATAATCTTAACCTATAAACTAAAACTGACCTAAACCTTAACTCAGAACTTACAACAGACCTGTACTACAACCTAAAACCTGTCAACCTGACCAAATCACCTGTCGGGTACTGAGTTTTTACTAGAAAAAATCTGAGAAAATCAGGAAAAATCTGGGGAAATCAGTAAAAATCTGGGAAAATCAGGAAAAATCTGGGAAAATCAGTAAAAAGCTGGGAAAGTCTGCTTTTAGCCACAGTGCACCAGCAATTTAGTTAATATTTTATTTCAGTTTATTTAGTATCATTCATGTTGTCTTTTTATTTAATTTTAGTTTTTCTTCTTGTATTATATAAATTTTACTTTATTGTACTTCATTTTCTTTTATATTGAATTACTTTTTATAATCCTTTTATTTGTCTGTCTGAGGTTTAGGTTTCCTATTTATCCTTTTATGTTGCAATCTTTTAAATGTATTATGTTGTTTTATTCCCATTTATTAATTTAATCTTAACTGTTCTCCTAAATCTTTTACCATTTATCTCGTTTGAGTTCCTTCTCAAATTTTCTATGTAGTTTTTTTTCCAGTTTAGTTTTCCAGATTAAAATCCATTTTAATGTCTTCCTTAATCCCTTAAAATGTATACGCTCGGCTACACTGAAAATAAAGGTCACCCTCAATGTATTTCTGAGTGAAAATAAAGGTGGATTGGTTGAGAACTTAGAAATTAAGCTTAATGTCAATCTAAAGTGCAATTCTAAGACCTAGAACCTAAGCATACCCTAAACTCTGCTCCTAATCCTAACACCCAACTTATAACTTCAACCAGCAACCTTCCACTCGTCAGTGTTTCCTCACTACAATACCCAGCATGCATTACGCAACTACAACATTCAGCCAGTTCCTCAGGTGTCAACCAATCAAGGTATTGAACAAAGCTAGCATTAGCATAGCTGCCTCAAACCTGTAAAGGAAACATGGATTCCTGAACTTTATTCAACACAAAATGGACTTCAGAGACGGATCTTTACCCTCTCAGCCAGAGAAAAGAAGCCACACTGTGAGGTAAGCTAGCTAGCTTCCTTGCTAACTAACTAGCTTTTAGTTTTAGCTTTTAGTTGTCCTTCTTATCTGATGTGTCCTTTCTGTCTGGTATCTCTATTATAAGGATAA
The DNA here is from genome assembly GCA_034552555.1 of Semaprochilodus insignis. Taxonomy (NCBI): domain Eukaryota; kingdom Metazoa; phylum Chordata; class Actinopteri; order Characiformes; family Prochilodontidae; genus Semaprochilodus; species Semaprochilodus insignis. Next base: position 35,259,542 of record CM067477.1, read on the forward strand.
TTTCTAGTCTCTAAAGCAGAAAAACCATACTCTAGAGACCACTGCGGCATGTATACAACTTTGTATGGCTAAAAAGTCGAAGCTAGTGAGGACCAGTTTACCAGTTTACGACTTCAGGTCATCAGTATTATCAGTGTTAGCATTGTTGTTCAATGATCCTCTCTTACACGTCCAGCAAAGTGGCTGATATGATCTGACGCTGTATACTGCTGTACTGGTGTGTGTATGTTGGTTCTTCGTCTGGAGATATAGCAAGCATATTCTGCTATACGGTTGTCTGGGACGCATTGCTACAACAAATAATGATGATCTTTTATAATTAACTTAACTTTATAATCATTATTAGCATGTTAGCAATATACCATTCTCTTTAATGTCTCTACACTTTCATATCTATAGGCTAATATGTTGCATATTATCAGATATATCATTATCTGGCACGCTTTGCTATATATGTGTATTGCTGTTTTCCATTATTAGCTATAATTCATCATTATAGGTGCTAATATTTCTGTAAGGTATTCATTAAATGATAGAAAGGCTACTATCTGCATCTAATGCTAACATAATCCACACCTAGAAGCTAAACATGACCTAACTTTCCTGAAATTAATCTTAATCTAAACCTAAAATTAGTCTTAACCTATGAGCTAAACCTGACCTAAACACCTAGAAGCTAAATTAAACCTAACCTCTACCTAAAACCTGAGTTTAACTTCAACCTAAAACTAAACTTAATCTCAACCTAGAAACTAAACATGACCTAACTTTACCTGAAATTAATCTTAATCTAAACCTTAAACTCAACCTCAAACCTGAATTTAACTTCAACCAGCAACCTTCCACTCGTCAGTGTTTCCTCACTACAATACCCAGCATGCATTACACAAATACAACATTCAGCCAGTTCCTCAGGTGTCAACCAATCATGAGTGCAGGCCAAGCCACTGAGCTACAAACAAAATACAACTCCCTTTAGTGCTCCTTTACAAGCTCCGCCCTCAAAGATTAATGGGCGTGCATTTGCTGGGCTGGCTGATTTTCATGGTCATAAAGCCCTTCGCAAACGGACACCCACCACCCACTACTGAACACCCACCACTACCACCTTCTGAACACCCCCCCACCACCTTCTGAACAACTCCTCCAACACCCCCTTCTGAATAACCCCCCCTCTCCCCACCCCCTTCAAAACACTCTCCCCC
>CM067477.1:35290281-35308105 GCA_034552555.1 Semaprochilodus insignis
CTCCCATTGATCTGACATTATTCAGATGGGTAGAACGTTTGCCGGCATTAGGGCAGACTTTCTAACTGGGTAAATGGTAAACGGACAGGCCAAACTCAGGCTCTGCACAGAGAAACCACTGACCCCCGACTCTGGGACAAAACAATCAGTTAACACCATCGATACTGTCGACGGTGTGAATCATCACTCTCACATTTACAAAGTTCCGTTCAAATAGAGCTTGTTACGCTGTAATGTACTGACTTCACGTCTGGGTTCTAGCCTCTACTGGGAATCTAAGGTTCCCATTGTTTCAGTAACTCTGGAAATACTACCCGGTTATTGTTCTAGCTCTTTCCTTGTGACAAGGAAGAGAAGTGGAGTGTCTGCAGTTGATGAGATGATTTACAGTTCTTACACCAATTAAGAAAAACAAACTTAATGGCACCTAGCTAGCTAACAAAAAAGCCAAACAGTCTGGGCTCTAATGTTAGCTAGCTAACTTAGCTAATATTAGCAGCCACTGACAAAAGACAAGCTGATTTTTATTCATTTATTCATTTTTGATGATTAATTTTGAATGGAATTTTTAAACGACTTGCTTCTTTTTAATCTACAGATCCCACAAAATAAGGGTTCAATAGAAGGGATGGTGTAAGTTAGCCATCACTTTCTCTGAACACATTTAGCTGGTTATTATCAATACACAACTTAAATACTCATGTTAAAAAAATAATAATAAAATGAAAAACAACAAAACAATTTTTTTTATTATTTTTATTTACTTGTTGTGTCAATACAGTGCCAGAAACGGATTAAACAGAAACAGGAAAAAGGAAACAAGTGTATAGCTGCAAAAAGACTCTGCAAATGCCCATTTTTGGCAAGAATAGTTACAAAAATCACAAACAACGGCCTGACCTTGGTAAATTTGCATTTATGAATGTAAAATGTTGCAATTAATAATATAATATTGTTTGATTTTATCGTTAGAAACATTATTAAATCCAAATTGTGCATGTACAAGGAAACAATTAACATGACAGGAAAAAAAAACTACAGTCGTGAGAGTAATATATTCTGTGATACAGAAACAAAAAGAAGAAGAATTGAAAGGAAACAAAATCCATTAAGGTGGAGAACCAAACAAAACAGCTTATTTATGAGGCACCAATAATATTATTGTACATTCTGGTGTACAATACATTTTTAAGCTTTTCTTGCTGCTTAAAAGTCTGAGAGTCTTTAATAGTGAGGCAAAGTCCAATAAGAAAAGGTCAAAGTGGGGAATGTTGGTCAAATTTATAGTAAAATAAATATAGTATATAAATTAGTATATTAGATATTCCATTTTAGGATTTGTGCTACGTGATAAATAGCAAATTACATCACAGAAATTCAGGTTAAAGATGGTATTTATTTTCTATGCAAAGAAATCAGTGAGTTCTGACCAGAAAATTCAAAAAGGACAATCAACAAAAAAAATGATGTACAGATTCTGTTTTGCAGAAAATGCAAAAAAAAAGTCCCAGTTATTTTGCCATCGTTTCATTTCAGGGGTAAATATTATGAAGGATCTTTAAATGTGCTTCTGTAGCTTTATTGGGGATGGAAAATTTGTAGGGTAAAGGCCAAGCCTTTTCCCAATGGATCTCTGGGATCAACGCATTCCAAAAAATTCCTCTGGAGGTGAAATACATTTTTTAACTAATTTTTATTTCTTACAAACCCCAAAAAAAACTCAAGAAAACGAGTCGGTTTCGTGTATTTTTCGCGACAGCGTCCGAAATCCAGGAAGTGTAGTTTCTTTGTGAAGGCGTTCCCGTCCACGCTTGCGTACGACCGGCGTCCTCCACACTACAACTCCCAGAATGCACCGCGAGGTCAAACGCGGATGTTTGTAGGAGCACCGCTGCAAAGCGTGGAAAGCGGTGTAAAGAAAGAGAGGAAAGGAGGAATAAAAACCATGTCGAAGAAGCGAAAACTGGACAGGAGTGCTCAGGACAGCTTGTACTTCGACAGCTACGCGGACGTGAGCATCCACGAGGAGATGATCGCGGACACGGTGCGCACGGACACTTACCGGAGGGGCATCTTCAGGAGCAGTGAAGCCATCCAGGGGAAGGTGGTGCTGGACGTGGGTGCCGGGACCGGCGTGCTGAGCGTCTTCTGCGCACAGGCCGGCGCCCGGAAGGTGTACGCGGTGGAGGCCAGCTCCATAGCCGAGCAGGCCGTGCGCATCGTGCAGCTGAACGGCCTGGAGGGGCGCGTGGAGGTGATCCGGGGCACCGTGGAGAGCGTGGAGCTCCCCGAGAAGGTGGACGTGATCGTGAGCGAGTGGATGGGCTACGCGCTACTGCACGAGTCCATGCTGAACTCGGTCATCTTTGCCAGGGACAAGTGGCTCCAGCCGGGCGGCCTCATCTTACCGGAGACCGCAGAGCTCTTCGTGGCGCCCATCAACGACCTTGTGGCCGAGGAGAGGCTGAGCTTCTGGAGCACGGTGAATATTGGAGGGGAGCTGGTGCCAAAGTGGAAAGCAATCACTACGCTAGTGGGAAAAATGTGAAATGCAAAGCACACATGAGGTTATTGTCCCGTAGTCACGTGCAGAATGCGTGCCAAAATGGAAAAGCAAAACCCCCATTACAGTGATTTGTCACTTGGCCTGTTTACTGAAACTCATGTCAGTATGAATATGGAGTAAAGTGCATGTGGCATGTGTGCATTGCATTTCAGTTTTGTGGGGTGGGGTGGGTGATATGGCAGAAACATTTTGGCAAGACATTTTCACGATATGATATTCTGTTATCCTGTGAATTAATAGCAAGCACGCAAAATAAGCCTACAGGGCCACATATGACATGTGAACGGGAAGGCTTGGGAACGCCCATACCTGTATAGGTTGTGAGGTGTTATCTTGTGAGTGAGGTTGAACACTGGCCAGTGTGCTCATGGCAAGGTGGCATGAATTGAGTATGAACATGGCATGATAGTGGGTGCCAGATGGACGGGACACTCCATTTCCCAAGTTGTACGGGCATTTAACATTCCTTGATCCACAATGTCACATGTGTACCAGGAATATGTGCTAGAAGGCCTTACTACCCACAGTGTACAGCGCAGTGACGATGACCGTGGGTGACGGCACCTGACTAGAATTGTCCGTGCTAACAGACAAGCTGAAATCACATCCATAGTCAATTCAGGAGGCCCCACATGTATATCCCACAGGTCAGCGCAGAGTTCTTTAGCTTCCATGGGATGTGAGAGCAGAAGACCCAGCAGAGTGCTTCCGTTTACACCACCACACTGGACACAGAGCCTTACCTGGGCTTATGGCGTCGCTAACTGGAGGTCTGATGAGTCACAGTACCAGTTGTTTGGCTGATGGTAGAATTTGTGGGTGGCGCAGACCTCATGAAGCCATGGATCCCAGTTATCAACAAGGCACTGTGCAGGATGGCGCTGGTTCTATACGGGTGTGGGGTGTGTTCTCATGTTAGGGATTGGGTCCATTGGTCCGCCTAAACACTTCGTTGTTCTACGTTTCACTGCTTGGTGACCAGTTGCAGCCGTTCACCGACTTCATGTACCCCCACAGTGATGGGATGTTCCACCAGGATTATGCACCATGCCATCAGGCACAAGTTGTCTGGAATTGGCTCGAGGAGCGTTCTGGAGAGTTCCTAAGAATGGCGTGGCCTGCACGTTCACCTGACATGAGCCCAGTCAAGGCATTCCACTATTCTCCTTGCCATGAGCAAGCTGGCCATTGTTCATCCTCACTCAGCGGAAGCAACATAATTGTTGTGTTTTGCATTTTGGCATGTGTTCTATGTGTTGACTAAGGAAAACTGATGTGTGCTTGGCATTCCCGGTTTTCCCACTGTAATAATTGCTTTTCCATTTGGCACCATCCCCTCTCCGTAGGTGAAGGGCCAGTACGGCGTGGACATGTCCTGCATGACCGACTTCGCCCGCTCGTGCATCATGAACGGGGAGATCACGGTGCAGCCGGTCACCGTAGAGGATGTGCTGTCACACCCGTGCAGGTTTGCCACGCTGGATTTACGCACCGTCACGCTGGAGCAGCTGAAGCGGGTGAGCGGGAGCTTCTGCTGTCGCTGTTTCGGCTCCTCCTCGCTCAACGCCTTCTGCGTGTGGTTCACGGTCACGTTCCCCGGGGAGGACAGCACGCAGCCCCTGGTGCTCTCCACGTCGCCCTTCAAGCCCGAGACCCACTGGAAGCAGGCTGTGCTCTACCTGGACGAGCCTGTGGACGTTGTCCAGGACACTGAAGTGGCGGGGAGCATCAGCATGTTCCCCTCAGAGCAGAGTTCCAGACATATATGCATCCATATGGACTACACCATTGGAGAGCACAAGCAGAAATCAAAGACCTTCTCCATTCCCGATGGATACTCGGAGCCTCAGTAGAGGCTCCGGTCCGTTGAGGTGACTTATAGTGCTTGGAAATTTAACGTGTTGTGTGCCGTGAAAGTCAGCGAATGCGTGCTTTGGTCTGTTAACAAAAGACAAACACTTTTTTTTCTAATTTGCCCGAACGACCCAAAAATAAAGCTTATAGAACTCAGACGTTTGTCTTCACACGTGCCCTGTTCTTATGCCGGGTCAGTAAACGGATAACAGTATTAATAATAATTAGTAATAATTAGAGATGCACCAAAATAAAAAATTTGGCCGAAGCTGAAACCGAACAAAATGAAACATTTGGCTGAAGGCCAAATACCGAACTCAGTGTTTATTAACTCTGCCACCGTTTCACCACTGCATAAATTAAATAGGCTAAATCCCAGATGGCATTGGCAAAGATATGGCACTGCTGGCCCACTGTCGGCACTGGCAGTCTTCTGTGAGCCCCATATTTACAACATGCATTTGGCCCCCCAGTCCCAAAACAGATCTGGTCCACTTCTGGCACAGGTACAGCAGAGCTGCCTACTGCTGGCTGAGGCGTGGCCCTAATGTGGTGCATATGTGGCCCACATCTTGCTAGCAGGAGAGATCCACCCACAAGTGCCATCAACCCTTCTGACAAGTGGGCCAGATGAAGATGGGGAATGATTTGGGTCAGAACCGTTTTGCTGTCTGGGATGTATTTTTGTCCTGGGTTTACAAAGTACAAACAGAGTTACTAAACATTTTAACATCCCAGTCGACATGCGGCATTTACAGAGCCCCCACGCGGGTTTCGGTTTTATCACGTTGCTGTAAAGTTGGGTTTGTGTTTCCTTAAGGAAGTTGCGGGAACGCGCTCCAAGAGAAAGCTAGAGAGAAGCTGAGAACCCGCAGCCAGACGCTATTGGCCTGTAACGCTTGTTAAAGCTAACGGCTCTGTTCTGGTATTTACTCTTTCTGGAGTTCTGTTTGGCTTGAATGTCCTGTCCACATCCGGGAACTGGAGAAAGGAAACAGTGTCATTAAAAACGTCACTGTTCGGAATAAATGATTCAGGCTTTTCACTCATTCGTCCAAACTCCAATAGTTTTTTGCCATTTTCAGCCGGAAAATTTCATTCTGTGCATCCCTAGTAATAATAAAGATGACAAAGCAGAAACTCAACCTGACGTTTTGATACAAGTAACGTTTTTTATCCATACTCTTAAAAGAAAATGGTTCCTCAAGAGTTGTTTAGTAAAGCCTGTGGTTCTATATAGAACCATAAACATGCCAGAAACAGAAACCTGGTTCTAAATAACACCAGAAATGGTTCACTACCAAGTTTGACATGGTAGCGATAGCAGATGCCTTTACAGAACCATATAGAACCATTTCCCAAAATCTGAACAATAGTTTCACCATGCAAAGAACCTTTTACTCATGCAAACGGTTGTAAATTTGCATGCGTTTAAGGAGGTACTAACTTCAGGCTCCTGCAGGTGGCGCTGCTCTAGGATGAGGGGGCTATAAATATCTGCGGGTGTGAGTTCCGGGATCCATAGATTGGGAAGAGGTGGTACAGTGCAGTGAATGTCTCGTTCCATGTGTGGAAAATGGCTCCAGAGCAGATGTTAATGATTGGCTAAAAGGAGTGACTGCATTTGGGCGTGTCAAAGACCATAGTGTGAAGGAAGTAGCTGAATCTGCAGGTGTATGGAAGCACCGTACGGTCATACAGGTCTACCAGCAGTGGCTGAAATCCCAGTCTACAGGGAATTCTCCTCGGAATTGTACCAGGAAAGGCATCCACCAAATCGGGCCCAACTGAGTGTCTGAACATTGATGTGGCCTACATCCATAAACTTGTCCAGACCATGGCAAATCCAATCACAGCTGTTATTGGTGCTGGTGGAGGGGTTAAACACTGTTAGTTTCAGTCACAGGGGACATGTACTACGCCATACGCCAGCATCACGTGTGTGCAGCGTGTCGGTAGACTTGGCCTACATACAGGAGCAACAACATGGAGCGAGCCAGAGACGCCGCTGTCTGGAGGTATTCAGGTATTTAGTACTTCCCTTAGTCATGTAATGTTTAGGTCAGTCCTGACGCCTTACGTCTCTCCCACATGGTGAAATATTCAGATTACTATCTCGACGAGAGTATCGGATTGCTTTCGTGTATCAACCGATAAAAGTTTGTGTATCAGTATTGATATCGGACCTATCGATATTGATACATAATCAATAGTATCTCCGATACTGATTGGAGCCAGTGGAGCTGTCTAACCCTACATTCAGTTCACACTGGCAGGAGACAAGTTGCTTACGTCGCCCCAAGTCTGTCTCTTGTGGGTGTGTTCGCGGCTGCCCGTGTCGTCGTGTGTGGGCATGTACAAGGTCCAGGATAGCTAGCTAGTTTTGAAAGCACCTATTGGTATGGAAATCTGATTAGTGGCTAGCTTTGTTGACCGATTAGCATGTTGGCTAACCTAGCTAGCTATCAAGTGACCTAACTTCCACTCATTGGCCACTTTATTAGAAAACACCTGCCTTGTGCTTCCACTCAACTGGCCACTTTAATAGAAACGCCCCCACTCACCATTCCTTTGATGATGAGTGTAGTTTCCGTTTCTTTATTACAGAATGAAGAGTTATGATCTGTTATAATGAGGATTAGTATGATGTATATATCAGGTCAGGAAACTTTTGAGATGCACAGAGATTTTGTAGGATGATATCCAACACTTGGAGTGCACATGAACATGGGTACTGGTATAGGTGTACTCGCTGCTGCAGCCTCCGCTAAATGCTAATGTATTCTTATAGCTTCGAACTACAGTAGCATTAACATACTGTAATTGTCGCTCATATAGCACCTCGCTGTCATAAACATGCAGCTCAAATTGGTTTCACAGTGTTTGCAAGTGAAACAAATGTTCATAAACAACATAATGCAAAACATATGCAGCTGTATGCAGACGTTTCTTGCGCTTCTGGTCAAATGACACGTTTTCATGTTGGTTTTATTCCCCCTGTTGTAAATGAGCTACACGTCCCCTACACAGACCTCTGCACATGTCTGTACACACTCATTATACTGGGAACAAGTATGAACCAATGCAATTTATATGCTGTCGAGTCACATTATTATGACCACTTCCTATTTTTGACAGCGGCAGCGCATTGCTCATGACGGAAGTCATGTTTTCGTGGTATACTCTGGGCCCACTCATCCATGTGGAAGGCACTCTCAACCGATTTGGGTGTGAATCCATCATGGACACCCATACATGCTGATTGTCTTCCCTGGGGCGGATGTGATCCTCCAGCAAGGCAGTGCGACACTGGTTGAAGGAGCACAACCAAGACTTCAGAGTCCTACCCTGGCCTCCTGATTCACCAGATTTGAACCCAACTGAGCGTCTGTGGGACTACCTCGATCGTCGTGTTCGCTCTATGGACGCTCTCTCCAGCTGCTGTAGGATGCATTGCAGTCAGCATGGCTCCAGTTACCTGGAACAACCTACCAGGACCTTACTGAGTCACTCCCAGCCCATGTAGCTGCTGTCCGTGCTGCACAAGACGGTTACTCTGGATATTAGCGATAGGTCTGATATTAGTGGTCATAATAATGTGACTCGACTGTGTATGTTATTTAATTCGTTTTTGTGTTATTGTGCTGTGGTATTTGCAGAAGTGTGCTGTTTGTAGATGATGAGCCCTGCACCTGTAAAAAGCCATTTTGCTTGATTGACTGTGCCTGATTAATAATATGCCTCTGGAACCGACAGTCTAGAACATATAAAGCCCATTTTGTTTTAAAAGATCCTGAGAGGAAATGTTTTGGAGCGGAGCTGTCCAGCCGTTCATCCTCCTGCCAATAAACCGGCCTGTTGAGCTTGGTTCCAGGCCAAGTCAGATAAGCCTTATTCAGCTAATCGAGGCTTTCAGAAAGCATTCCTGCTGAAACCGAGATAATTATTGGTGACATATGCACTGAAGAGTATTTCAGCTAATCCTTTATGTTTGTATTTATTTCAGGTTCATTCATTTCATCAGTTTCAGCGGATGCATCTAAATGCTATTAATCAGTCAGCGAAAATGATAGCGTCAAGATGGATGAACAACAGCTACACTTTCTGGCTATGCGTGCTTCTTCTACTCACTGGCCGCTTTATTGGAAACACGTACCTCGATTTCACTGACTGCTTGCTTTATTGAAACGCCTGCTTAGTTCTTCCACTTACTGGCCATTTTATTAGAAACACCCCCTTTGTGCTTCCACTCAATGGCCACTTTATTGGAAACACACTTTGTACTTCTACTAACTGGCCACTTTATTGGAAACACCTACTGTGTACCTCTACTAACTGGCCACTTTAATGGAAACACCTACTTTGTTCAGGGTATGAATGTAACTCTCAGCTCATTAGTGGGATGGTGCTGCATCAGCTGGAATTCCCCAGGTAGTTTAGGATTCAGAGCTACGCAGTGATCAGAAGCATGATGGAGCATAATCGTCCTTTAGGAAGAGGGGAGCGTTGGTTCTGATCAAGACTACAACACCTTCATTAACACCTGAGAGTCCAGAAATGAGACTTTTTTAGAACACCATTATTTAATTATTGGTAAATAATAAACTGTAATTATCCATTTACATGACTTTCCTAGCTATATGGATCTTGATTAGATCACTTTTTAAATATGAGGCGTTCTGGATATTAATTTTATTAGAGCTTCATGCTGGATATAACCTTTATTAGCACTTTGTCAGGATATTAGTTCTATTAGAACTTCATTCTGAATATTGAATGAATTACAACTTCATTATGGTCGTTAATTTTTAGAATTTTGTTTTGGATATTAATTTCAGTAGAACTCAATTTTGGAAATTAATTTTATTGACACTTTATTCTAGATATTCTTTTGATTAGAACTTTTCATTCTGGATGTTAATTTTACTAGAACTTCTTAATTATGTTCTGGATATAGTTTTATTAGGACTTAAATCTGGATATTATCAGACTGTCTTTCTGGTGTTAATTTTATTAGAACTTTGTTTATTATACTAATTTTATTAGCATGTTGCTATCACGTTTATTAACTGTATTAGAGCTTCATTCTGAATGTCAATTTTATTAAAAGTTATTTCTAGAAAATTATTTTATTAGAACTGTGTTCTGAATTTTGGTGGAATTTCATTCTGAAATTTTAGATTTAGATGTAAATTTTAGATTTAGAACTTAATTTTAGATTTCATTCATTAGAATCTTATTCTGGATAATAGTAAATAGAATTTCTTTCACGTGATAGATGTTTCTTTCTGGATATCGATTTTATCAGATGAGATTGTAGTTGTGGATGTTCATTTTCTCACATCTTAATTCCTATTATAACTTTTAGTAGAACTTTATTTTGAATGTTAATTTTATTAGATTGTCACTCTGATTATAGATTATATTAGAGCTTCATGCTGGATATACATTTTAATAAAACTTACATTTAAATGTTAATTTTATTAAAATGTCTAGATTATTAAAAATTCTAGATTTCATTGATTAAAATCGCATTCTGGATATGACTTTAATTAGAATATCTTTCTGGTAATATATTTTTCTTTCTGGATATTATTTTCATTAGAACTGAATTCTGGATGTTTTTTTAGACCTTCATTCTGGATTTGAACTGAATTAGTACTTTATTCTGGAAATTCGTGTTTTCAGAAATTTATTTTGGATGTAAACGTCTAGAATTTCACTGGGGGTGTTAATTTTATTAGTATCACAATTGAATCAACAATAATCCCATGCCTTTGAATGGTGTTGTATAGGCAGAATAATCTGATTACAGACGGTACAACTACATTTAAATATGGGGTTCTATTAAATGATGTTTATGGGTTTAACATCTATGAATAATCCAGGAACCTTCCGTCTTTAAGCCTTGTTGGAGAGTGTAGGAGAGTGGGAGGTGTAAGTAATGAAGTTATTAGCAGACACGTAGACAGTATGGCGGATTGAAGTCCAATGGAGCGTCTCCGAGCCCCAAAGGCGTATCACTGTATCCAATATTACCCGGTATGTCCCCCTGTATGGTAATGATGTTACTGTAAATAAGCCGAGAGAAATCATTCGCCGCCAGCCTGTTACTGTAACCAATATTTCTGTTGCGATCTCCCGAGAAGACAAATTGGAGGCACGTTATTGACGAAACTTAATTTAGAAGACCCGTTCCCCGAGTGGCGGGTGGGTCTCCTTGGCCCACAGACAATTTGTCATGATTATCGTTAGCAGCCTGATTCGCCTCTGTACAGCCGCACACGGTGCTGTTTCAGCAGCAGCCACCGCCTAACGTTTTAATCCGAACGCAGCATGACTTAAGGTTGGAGATTCCTGGCCAAAAGGCCTCATGACTGATGGGTTCAACCTCCCCCTTCCAGGCAAGCCTTGTGCTCATCACTGCAGGGTGATCCCCCCCCGCCCCCCACGTGGACATGACCCAGCTGTTATTGCTTCCTGGAGGAAGTTTCTTCCTGTTCTGTTTAGGCAGTGGAGGGCTTGTGGTTGGATGTTATGGGGAATTTCATCAAGTCTTCAAGTGCAACTCCTTACTGCTACTGCTGATAACAGGTTTGCAAAGGAAAAGAGCAATGAAGCTAAAACAGGGTTTCACACCGCCACTCACATGCCAACCAACAGCTTACATATTAGCTTGCCTTCTGCTTGGTACGGTGCTACTTCTCCAACAGCAGCTCAGATTGTGAAGGACGGCTTTGACTGTTGGAGACATTTTGAAAAGCTTGAAAGGTTCTTCAACCTTGTCTATGTATTCCCTATGGTGACATGGTGTTTTTTTTGTGGCCACATATTATTATTATGTTTTTTATTATTATTATTATTATTATTATTATTATTATTATTTATTAGATCAAGGCCACGAATTACTAGATTGAGTACTCAGTACAGAAATTTGTGGCCTTAATATACTAATTTGTAGCCTCAAACTACAGTAGTAATTAATATAGTAATTTGTGGCCTTAACTATAGTATATTGTGACTTAATTATAGTATTTTTGTGACGTGACCTTAGTATGACAATTTGTGGCACTAACATAGTAACTTGTAACCACAATATAGTAATTTGTGGCCTTAATATAGTGTACTAAATTCTGGCCTCAGTATAATAATTTGGGACAGTTTAGAAATGTATGGCCTAAATATACTAAATTGTGGCCTCATTACAGTAATTTGTTGCCTCGATACAGTAAATTGCGGCATTATGTAAAAAAAATCATGGCCTAAATATACTAAATTGTAGCCTCATTATTGTAATTTGTTACCTCGATATAGTAAATTGTGGCATTACTTTAAAAAAATTCATAGTCTAAATATACTAAATTGTTGCCTCAATATAAGGATTTGGGTAATTACTTTAGAAATCTGTTGCCTCAGTATAATAATTTGTGAAACTAGTTGTATGGCCATAATAAACGTTATTATCATTATAGTAATTTGTGGCCTCAATACCCTAATTTGAGGCATTAGTTTAGAAATTCATGGCCATTATATACTCAGTTGTGGCCTCATTATAGTAATTTGTGGAATTATTTTAGAAATTTGAGGGCAAAGCTTCAAGGTGCACCTGTGCTTGGTGATTCAGAGCTATGATGTCAAATATACCCAGTCATATTAAACATTTTATTTAAGTTTTTTCCCATTTTCCAGCTTTTAAAAGCGGACAGAGTCACTATTAGTAACACTGCTAAGACTTGCAGCTGAAGTATAATGACTGTTAGTGAACTCCTCACTCTTCCAGATGGAGATGAAGTTACCCAGCATTATTATTTGCCACTAAGAGCTCCTGAACCTACACTAGGGCGGTGTGTTCATGAATTAATTGCTAGTTTTAGAATCATTTCATAGAGAGACAGTACTACATGAGGCCACGCAAACTCATTAGGAAGCGACGGCTATTAGCATTTATGCTAGCATTCACAGAGCCAGTGTTTGTGCTCATGATTCGGTGTATATGTAGGTATTTGTGTGGGTGCTTGGGCAGGTCATTGCAGTAGTTTCATGCTGAACAATATGTTAAGCTAATAGGCCAAATTAAGAGGTTTTAGAGTGACCAGAGGACTGTTAAATCATGGTAATAATGGTTATTAGGTTCCAGCTGTCTCTTGAGCATGTAGGAAATGAGCTAGAGCCGTAGGTGTAGTTGGTTCATGTTGTTTTGGGAACGTGTAGCAATAAAACGGCCTTATACTGTAAAGCGAATGCTTCTTCATTAAACCAGTGAAATGTGCAGCTGGTGCAAATTCACGATTGTATAACAGGAAGTAACCACACGAAGTGGTGATGTTGTTGACCCCGGAAGATCAGTTTTAAAAGGTTTCTGTTTTTCCCAGTGTCCTGGTTAAACGGCTCTCAGGGATAGAACGAAGCCTTGTTGTCCCAGTGCTGCGCTGCCTGCATTATCCAAGTAAGTTCTTTGCCGTTGCTGCGTGACTTTGGTTTGACCTGTGGTGAAAAATTGTGCTGTAATCGGACACAACACAGGCAGAACACTTTCCGACCAATCAGGTTGTGTGCTCAGGGATAATTACTGTATACGCTGAAACAGTGCCTTCTGAAATGTGGCCTATCAAAAGTACCCTGCAGTAAAAACCAGCCTAGAATGGTATGGCTAGTCACTGGTAAAACCAGCATATGTTGTGTTTTGGATGCTAGTATGCTGGTCAACCGGTATGGCCATACTGGAGTGACCAGTTAAGTCAGCAACAGAGCAGTAAAGACCAGGTTAGCAAAGCAGAAAACTGTCTAGATACCACTCAGTACCCAATTTACCACCAAAGCAGCATTTTAAAAGTTCTGGCTAAACAGTTGCAGTTTACCTGGAAGCTGAATTGATTGCTTAATAGTTGAGAGGGCTGTGGAGACCTCTGGAACCTCCGGAAATCCCCAAGCGTGATAAATCATTGGCATGTCTCACAATGTCAAACCTACCCGCCAAGTTTCATTCCTGTCGGTTGATTCCACTCAGTCTACATGTATTTGTTGATCACTGGGTGCTCTGTTCTTTCTACAGTGTGTGCTGAGGAGTGAATTCCACCGGCTTTATTCTGCTGCCATAAAAGAAGTAAGTAATTACTAATAGACACGGAACTGTATGAATGGAGAAAAGCCTTTATTAAGTGCTTGAGTCAAACGTGTGGGCTACTTCCTGAGTCAGAAGTCTTACATCACTAATAGCAGTGTAACTTACTGCTCCTTCAAAGCCCTGAACTAGACACATTAACCCTTAGAGCTCTAGAACTGTTGCTGTCCTTCTGCTATACTAAAGGCACACATGTATTCTGGGTGTCTGTGGGGCCTTGAAGTCAAGCGAAAATCAAAGTGAAGCTTTTTTACCTTGTTAATTTGTGTCCTCGGTCACATCGAGCACAGTCCCAATGTGGATAAATTAAATTATCCGAAAGACTCGAAGGTCTTGTTTCTCTGTAGTCTTTGATGAAAATGTAGTGATCTTTGTCACCTCTAAACACTAAAAAGTTATACTAAACTAGAAAAGTGTACTTCCCGAAGATAATGCCGAGCAATTGTGCAGCTAATGCTTGTTGCTAACTGGTTGCTAAGGTGTTGCTAAAAATGAATGGAAGTCTATGGGGGGAATAAGGGGTAACCAGACAACACGTAGAAGAGTGCGGGCCAGTATGGCTTTGGATTAGAGTTTGGGGATCTGTCCTGAGTAGTTTGGTGGCTGTAGGTTAAAGGAAACAATAGAGTTTGAATGGGACTCTATGGGAGGGAAAGAGGGATGGGGGCAACAAACAGATGAGTGCGGGTTGGACCAACATTGAATTCATGCTAGGGGGTCTGCCCTGAGATGTGTATGTGAAGCGGTGCCAGTCGGTTGAGCAGAAGTACAGTAGATAGGAGTGTACTTTTCCACCCCATTCATTCTTAATGGAAAAAAATTGGAATTAAGTTATGTTTTTCCAGAAAGCACAAGCACACCATTCCCAATCAGACTGAACATTCCAGGGCGGGAGCAGTGTCAGGATCTCGAAAACTTGGAGACTGGCAGAGTTAGCCGATAAAAAAATGTGTACCAAGAAGAAGAACAAAAGGAAGAATATCGTCACTGTCCAATGGAAAACATGTATCTCCACTTTTGTCCATTTTTACCTTTATGCATCATTTGACCACACCAGCTGCTCTTTACACTGAGTTAGAATCTCATGACGTATGGACCAACAGAAATGACCCAAAACAGTTTGGAAAGATGTCTGGTTCCATTGACTTACATTAAAGTTAAATGAGGTTTTTGGCCTCTCCTGTAAAGTTGCCATTTTGGAGATACTTGTTTTTCTATGGACAGCGACGATATGCTGTCAGATAACAGTAGTGTTGCTTATTGAACAATTACCAATAATGTCTTAGCATGTTCTCCTTCCCTCCCCCACCAACCTGACCAATCAGCAGTGGGAACCCTCGTCATCAGCCCCACTCATAGCTGTATGTCTGCAAGTGACTTTATTATCCCTCTTTAGTTCCTGTGTTTTGGAGTTTGTAGTGGTTATATACTGAAAGGCTGTGACGGGCTGTGAACACACACAGACCCTCTCTTACTGGAAGGCTGGTTATTTACACTCATCCACGATAGTAATTGCGTAATGCACAACACTATTGTTTTCCACCAGTACATTCACAAACTAGTCCCCTGGTTTTTGAGAAATTGACCCCAGTCTGATGTGCAGTCTCACAATCTGCATTTTCCCCATTTAGAAATGTACACGCCCATCTCCTGTACTTCTGCTCGACCGACAGACACCGTTTCACATACAGTATATCGGGGAAGACCCCCAAGCACAAATTCAATGTTGATCTGACCTGCACTCATCTCTTTGTCTTTTTCCCCCATCTCTCGTTTATCTCATAGACTCCCATTCATTTTCTCCCCCATTCAAACCCTGTTGGCTCTTTTAACCTACAGCCACCAAGCTGCATGTACTCACTCAGGGCAGATCCCCAAACTCTAATCCACAGCCATACTGACCCGCACTCCTCTATGTGTTGTTTATTCATCCCTCTATCCTCCCATAGACTCCCATTCATATTCACCCTATTCAAACCCTACTGCTCCCTTTAACCTACAGCTACCAAACTGACCATGAGTTCTATACAGAACCATTTGCATGCTTAATTTGTTCTTTGCATGGCGAAATGGTTCTTTAGATTACACCATCTCCATCAATCTGAGGAACCATTAAATCTATACAGAACCATATGCAGTATTCCAAACCTTTTTGAAAATGGTTCTATATAGCACCATAAATAATTACTTTGTGTCAATCTTGTAATGATAGAACTAACACCATACCATAGAACCAACACCATACCATATAGAATCATACACAATATTCAAAAAGTTACAACCTTGACATCAAACAATAGAAGAACCATATTTGGTTCTATATAGAACCATTTTCAAAAAGGTTCTATATAGACCCTATACAACACATTTTCCACCAGTCTCACTCTTAAGATGCTTCTTCAAGAGTTTTCTTGTAAAGGGAATAGCTTTATATAGGACCACAGGTTCTATGTTGAACCATATACATGGTGAAATTGTTCTTCAGATTGATGGAGAATATGTGGTATATATGTTGACAGAAGAACCCTTTTTAGTGCTAGACACAACACCATACCATATAGAACCGTACACATCACATTCTCCATCACTCTCAATCTTAAGAAAGATGCCTCTTTAAGAGTTTTCTTGTAAAAGGAATAGCTCTATTTAGAACCATGAGTTCTACGTTGAACCATTTAGATGCTTCTTTTCATGGTGAAACGGTTCTTCGGATACAGAATGTGCTGTATATGGTTCTATATGGAGCTTTTTAAAAAGGGATGTGAGGAACCATTTAATCTGTATAGAACCAGATACAACACACTCTCCACCAGTAACTCTTAATAAAGAGTTTTTCTTGTAAAAGGAATAGCTCTATCTAGAACCATAGAGCTATACACCAACACCATACCATATAGAACCATATATGATGTTCAAATAAGTTACAACCATGACATTAAACAATAGAACTATAGTACTAATGCTATATAGAACCATTTTTCCAAAACAATCCACATAGAATCACATGCAACATCAATCCAAAGAACCCTTGCACCATGCAAAGAACCATTTAGGCATAAACCATTGCCTTTAGTAAAGAACCCTTGAAAAAACATCTTTACAAAGTGTGTGGCTAATCCAAGCTTAGGAAATTTAGCCCAGTTAAGTGTTTGTTTAAGCCCAGAACCTTTAAGGAACCTTTCTATTTAAGAACATAAACAGACCATTATTTCCATTCCCTCCACTGGATACACGGGACTGGATAAACAGCCCGGTCTGAACAGGCAGCATCACTGAGAGACACGGAGAACACGCCGCAGTTCATCAGCGCGGTGAGACAAATCCCCAATCACTGCACAGAAGTCAAATCCAGAGCCGGCAGAATCACTCTTCAGTGGAACAGGAGGAGCCGCCAGTCGCTCCGGAGTAAATCCAGCTCCAGGAGGTCCTCCGTAATCCCTTCCCAATCATGCACTTTCTGGATTACGCTCCGTTGTAATTCTCCTCAGGTATTGTTTTTGCTTAATATGATATTTCAATTTTGCGGACGGGCTGCTTAGAGCCTGAAACAGCTCGCTCACGGTGTGGAGTGATTCTAATGTGGACTGAGGGGGTGCTCCACTGCTCTCCTGCTCAGAACGAATAAGAATAAAATGGTTTCCGTCATGAGGATATGAGCTTCTATCTAGAACCTGAACACATTGTAACATAAATACCTTTTTGTTGTTTGTTTTCCTTCCTGAGTCAGCTGAATTCACATACACTGGAAGTAATGATACCGCTTTAAAATAAGGCTACCCTTATGAAGCGTTTAGGAATGGTTTAAAAATCATTTATTAATGGTTATTAGTAGGTCAAAAAAGCTTTACAAAGTATCAATAAGCATAAAGTTATAGTTATAACACATTAATAAAATGTTGTAACTCATTAATAAAATGTTGTAACATTAAGTTATTAACACATTAATATTAAGTTAACACATTAATAAAATGTAAAACAATAAATTATAACATATTATTAAAACATTGTAACGCAATAATAAAACGTTGTACACATTACTAAGTTGTAACACATTAATAAAAGGTTATAACATTAATAAAACGTTGCAACACAAGTTATAACACATTAATAAAAAAGTTATAACACAATAATAAAATGTTGTACCATTAATAAGTTAACACCTTAATAAAAGGTTATAACACGATATTGAAACATTGTACACATTAATAAAAGATTATAAAATTAATAAAACATTGAAACACAATAAGTTATAATACATTAATAAAAAGTTATAACATTAATAA
>CM067477.1:35308605-35328167 GCA_034552555.1 Semaprochilodus insignis
AATAGTGTAGCCGAGATGATGAATGATTGGGTGGGATACTTCTTTGCTTTTGCTTGACCGTTTTGTCTTGTAATTTAGAAGTGGGAATAAACGTCACCCTAACTGAGAACATCACACTAGTCTGAGAGATTGTGGCTGCTTAGCTTTAGCCCTTTGCCCTCTTCTCTGACACCCATTGTGCCTGATGGACAGCTGAGATGTGCGCTTTACCCGAGACCGAAGTCGTTGTTTAGTCTGAAAGCTGATGTTGTGGTGAAGGTCAAATAGGAGTAAACCTGATAAAGTGATGTTCTCTTTGGGGTCTATCTTGACCTTTAATGTCCTGCGTGTACTCCTCCACCATGAGCATGTTTTAGCCTCCTCAGTAGTGTCAATTACTATTGCACTGTCTTTCTACAGGTCTACAGTTATATTTGTATTTCTTGTATATATTTCTGCTTCCTTGCGAAGTGACCTGTACTATGTATAGTTTATAGTTTATAGTGTATAGTTAACAGGTAATAATACTGCTGCCGGTATCTACCCATTTAGGTTTTTTCATACTGCACAACACTTTTAATCTGTAATTGTATTTGTTTGATGTTTTACTGTGCTGTTTTCTTGTGAAACCGCTACTGGCTGCTAAATTTCCTTCGGGATCAATAAAGTATCTATCTATCTATCTATCTATCTAAAGTAACGCCTCAGACTTTCTGTAAAGGACCTTTTAGAGGCATTAAACTCCTGAGACGTCTGGTTCCCATGACCACCCCTGTAAACAGCTGACTCTGTAAGGTTCTCAACATTGTTTGCATTTTAACTTGTATACATACTAACACTTACAGTCACCTCAGAAGGTCATTTTATTTGATTTTTTTTTTATTGTCTTTTAATTGTTTTCCTTTGTGTAGTCAATTTTAAAGGAGCAATATGTAAGATGATATAATCAATATCTATCAGTTTTGATAGTTTCTCTAAGATGTCTATGTATCTATGATATCTGTGTTGCAGAGATATCTAGTTAGCATGCTAACCAGCCCTGGTCCGCCCCGTCTTGTAATACCACGGTGTACCTGAAGAGGCGATAGTGAGTCGCTGTAGGAGCGGACTCAGTCCAACATACAAGGATGAAGAAGTAGCTCTGCTGCCCCGACGGCGTGTTCTAACCTCTTATCAGTCATGTTGAAGGTGCTGCTCCCGGTTAGATCATTTAAGGGCAGGCAGACTTTGAATTGAAAGGGGAGGGGAGGTTTAAAGAGGGAGGGAGACAGCATGAGTGGGGTACGAGTTCAACAGGTTGCATCATCTTACATATAGCTCCTTTAATTGTGTTGCATACTGCTCCTTTAATATTAGCTCCTGTAATCATGACATCCTTGCTTTATTTCCTTCTCCCTTTCTCCTCTGATGGCTGTAACCTACTCCATCTGCAAACCCACCCACCTCCCCACGCCAACTCTCTCCCCCTGAGGTCAGCCTTGGAGATGGAGTTCTATGGTGGATCATATGAACCTAAATTTAGATCTTCACCTTTACCTCCCGAGGTTCTCTGGGGTGCATGCTTTATACCCACCACCTCCTCGTATCTCTCTCTCTCTTGCTCTCCCCTTCTTCCTCCCTTCCATCCAGTGTAGCCTCTGTAAGTGTGAACTTTAAAGGGCCCATATAGTACTTTTTTCTTTTATGTTTTTTTTTTCCTCTTTGAGCTCCACTGATAACATCTGTGTGGTTTTAGGTACCAAACATAGCCACCAATCACTTTGCATGGCCATTTTTCAGTCTCTCTTTGTCTCTTAAAATCAAACAGGCTGTTTTTGTTACTGTGCCTTTAAGGCAAATGTGCTCTGTTCTGATTGGAATCAGAAAAGCACTCAGAGCTAGACCAGTCCTTGGAACTCTAATATGAGTGAGTGGAGCTAAACTGCTGCAGACTGAATAGGTGGATATATGCAAATGAGCTGATTGCTGTGACATCACAGTGAAACAGTGGATTGAAAACGGCCTGTTTTTGCAGCCTAGTTTCCATATATGGACTGGAGAGTGAATGATGAATGTTGAAGCTTTAATAATGCTTACATGAGACTCCTTATTTTAAAGGATCGCAGGAAATTTGGTTTTCCATATGGGCCCTTTAATGGTCTTGACATATGAGTGAGTGCATGCAACAACCGTTCAAGCCCCGTTTGAGGGAGTCACCAGTTCAAGAAGTTCATGGTTTGTGTCTGAGAAGTTAGTTTGGCCTGCAGTTCCCCGTTTCCACCACTAGAGGCTCTCCTGCTCCAGGGGAAACTCAGGAACCCAAAAGAGCAGCATTAGTTAGGGTGCTGTCTCACACACAGTGCCTTGAGATAGACGGGGAGAAGCGAGGGAGAGGAGAAAGGCTGGTTTTCCTTTATTTATTTGTTTACTTATGTTGTAGTGGCTGTTGTTGCTGGCAGCAGGTCTGCCTTTGCCGTTTTCGCGAGAAACAAAGCTCCGCTTAATGATTATAAATTAGTCTTATGTTCCAGCATCAATCATTCTGTCCGAGTCGGGCCGAGGAGAAGGCTGGTGAACAAAGCACACGCTTTTTTCCCCCTCCTATGACTGATTTTATAAAGATGAGCCGTGAGCAGGTCAATAAGGAAAATGAATTACCCCCAGGCTGAGGTGATGGCTAATTGTGAGGAGGACAGTGCTGGGCATCGATTTCAGGAGCTCACTAAATCACTGCTTTGATGCATGATTTATGAGCACTGCCCTGCCCAGAGCTGTCAATAGAGGGCAGAGCCGCCTTGCTGGAATTAATTAAACCAGACAAAAAAAATAAATAAATAAAACTCTGTAAATTTTTTAGAACACATGCTCCATAAGTTTGCCCTACCGCTGTCCCCAGAACCACATGACCTCCTTTGTTTGTTCTCCAATAAATCAGGTTCTTACTGCGCTAGCCATGTACCTTTTGTTCTCCATCACTTCTCTCTCGAAATCTCCAGGACGCTCCAGCCGCCCGGGACTTCTGCTGCTCTTTGCTCGTTGTAAAAGCTCTCTGCTAACAATGCAGTGGCGCTGGGCGGGGGGAGCGGTGCTGGACCTCTCGCCAAAACTTTGCTTTTTAGGGCGACACACCCTGGCAGCTGGGATTTGTCTCTTTCTCTCTTTCTGTCGTTATTTATTTCTTTATTTTCCTTCACCACTTGCCTGCTGATGCTTTTAGCAGCCCCGCTGCTTCAGAGTNGACACACCCTGGCAGCTGGGATTTGTCTCTTTCTCTCTTTCTGTCGTTATTTATTTCTTTATTTTCCTTCACCACTTGCCTGCTGATGCTTTTAGCAGCCCCGCTGCTTCAGAGTGGCAGGCAGAGGCCAGCCCTGCGGTTAGGGCTAAAATTAAATCGGAAAAACTGACCTCTACCACCTGTGAGAGAGAGAGAGAGAGAGAGAGAGAGAGGGACATAAGACAATAGAAAAGGAGGCTGCGGCAGTGTAGAACAAAAAGACAGAGCTGTCTGAGCAATCTGTCTCACTGGTATACCAGTCACATGTTAACCCATAAGGTGGCGTATGTCTCCGTGACAAAAGTTCCTCATACAGCTTTATCCTTCACTTACACTCTTGGAGCCCCCGAGTGACCCTTACTGAACTTCCTGGATGCAGTCACATGACAGTTTGTGTATTTGTGAACATGTGACCTCATTTACGGAATGGCGATGTGATTGGTTAGTGCATGAGGCCAAGCCAGCTCATTATAAAAGCTAGTGTTTGGATCTATAAGGTCTGTTATAAACCCATTTAACAGCTCGAATGTTTAATAACATGTTCTATATGGCATAGAACCCATACTGATATATCTAGAACAAAATGATGAAATACAAGTTACAAATAGTCACAGAAGGTGCCATGTGACCTCTTTGTCACAATAAGAGCGATCTATAAACGTATAACTGATTCCTCTGCATTGTCCTTTATGGGGAAATGGGTCTGGGCTCTTATGGGTTAAGTGTGATTTCAAGGTTGAGTAGTATTGATGAAGCTAAATGTCATTGCAGAGCATCGTGCAATTATGAAACTGCTGTTGAGGATAAGCTGTTCATTATTTCTAGGGGATTAATCGATTAATCGACTTGGTTGACTAAAATCGATGGCCAAGTTAGTTGGCATTTAATTTGATAGTTGATTAGTCGTTGATGTCACGCATGTTTCTTGCGTCAGCTATAAAGGTTTTGACGGCACTATATACTGGAGAGCTAATGATGGAAGCCTTCAGAACAAAAGTGAGAGCATTTCACACTTGTGAAAGGTCGTGAGCTGTACTCCTTGTAAAGCTGACCTGAGCTGGAGCGGGAGCACATCCTCCATGTTGGAGCATTTAAAGAGGAAATACGTCAGCTCGCTGGATGAAGAAGATTCATTAGTTGTGCTAGCTCTCTAGTTAGCTGAGGTTAAAAACTGACTTCATGTTATGAGCTGTTACATTTTCTGCTGTACTTCAAAATGCATGTTCTCCTGAATTCTTGATGGACTTGGAACAGAAAAGCATTAAAAATTAATCAATTGAAATTTAAATGAATTAATTCATAAAAACAGTGAATTGTGAATAAAAGAAGCTCAAGCTAATTTTAAAAGCTGACAGCTGCAGAAGAGTTATTTGGTAATTCAGCCATTCATAATCCGAATAATTGATTATTTGGCGCAAATAATCGATAGGTTATTCGACTGTCAAAACAGTCGTTTGTTACAACCCAATTTTTTCAATGACTAATTCATCATTCTAGGGGTTGTCACGATTAATCAACTTAGTCGGCCAGAATTGCTGACCAAATTAGTTGGCAAAATTAGTAATGTTTTGACGTTACAGCTTACTGGGTAGGTAACAAAAGTGCAATGGCAAGTCTCAAGAAGAAAATCCTCCCAAGTGTGGAAGCATTCCATGCTTATTCCCAGTAAAAAAAAAAAAAAAAGTCACGAGTTGTACTGTTTGTAAAATCGACCTTATCTGGCAACGTGTTCATCTTTATTGTCTTGATTGTTAGTTAGCAAATGCATAACACAACCTCAAGCTGAATTTAAAAGCTGATAGCCACATAAGAATTACTTGATAACTGAGTGATCTGCAATCCGAATAATCGAGTATTTGCCTCAATAATCAGTGGATCATTCAACTGTCAAAACAGTCATTTGTTGCAGCCCTAATTACTCCAGTTAATTAATCATTAAGTTATTAATTATATTTGGCAGAAAACTACACCAAGGCCTCAATAACAAAATCTGATACCATTTTATTAGGGTAAAGTCGACCGTCATTCATTGTTTTTTGTTTTAGGAGAACTCTGCCTGGGTTCCTTTTCCACACTTCCAAAGTTTAGTCTTTACCATCCAAGTTTAGTCCACCATCCAAATAACTCCTGCATTAAAGGAGGCCGTTGCCTCTCAGTCATTTGTTTATTTGGTTTCTGGGACGGAGTTAACCAAGACAAAAACAGTCAAAACAGCCAAGAACAAAACATTTTCTGTATGTTTCCACTCTTCACCTTTATTCCAGCTTCCATTCTTCTCAGGAGACTCGCTTTCAGGTCCTCAAAGAACCACACCACCAAAGTTCAGTCTTAGAAGCTGTTTTTGCTGGGTCTTTGCCTCTTCTCAGTATCCAAATAACCCCAAACACATTCAGTGATGAGGTTGAGGTTCTGGACTCTGGGGTGGTCAGCCCATTGTTCTGAGAACACCAGCAGCTTCTTTGTTGGATGTGTCTGTCTCCTTTTCTCAGTGAGAAGCTTCTGGAACAGCTACACCTCCTTTTAGACCTCCATGGTGTTGAGATGTCCTCTCACAGTGGAAGGATGGACAGGAGCACATGTGGATGTTCATAAATTTGAAGCAGGAGTGGAGCTTGATGTTCTCCTCTCTCTCAGAGAGAAAGTGCTGGTTATCTGATGGGGACAGTGCTGGTTGGTCTACCAGGTCTTCCAGGTAGTTGTTAGGAGTAGTGGTTCTGGTGGTTGTTTTTTCTTACATATGCAAATTGATCATCTTAAATCTGACCTTCTCAGAAAGATCTCCTGAAAAAGTCAATATCTTGTAGTTTATAGTTGTTTTGCCTGGAAAAGAGATAAATGAAAAGTGGTTTCTGAAGACCAGAACAAACTGGATCAGTTCAACCAAGTCATGGTAGAAATAGGGTACAGCAGAGAAGGAGAGGGACATAAGAGAGCAGAACTTTAGAGCTGTCCGAGCCTCATGTCTGCTGAGGCTGTGTAGAGTCCATAGGGCAAGACCTCAAACTCGCACAAGCCCGAGAAGGGCAAGAGAAGCTAAGTATGATGGTGCACTGACCTGAATGTAATGATCCAGTTTTAGAATATTGGAGTAGATTAAAATCAATCATAATAACAGTACAGTAATAAACGAGGGGGAGTTCAGAAGCCCAAAGCACTAGTGTGCGTCAGTGTTTCCCAGTATAGCAATATCTCATCTGTGTTATTGATGTTACACCGCAGTTTCATTATTGATGTTTATTATTAGCTTATTAGAAAATGATTCAAATGAAGTTTATTTATGTCTATGATTGGATTATCCACAACTTTTGGCTTTGAGTGTTTTATTGCTTTTTATACAAGAGTTTTCCAAAATAAACAGAATTGGAAAGCAAAGCTCTGAACATTGAGTCAGAGGTGCTGTGATATTGGCCTGAGTGATGTTTTGGCTGGCTGGTAATAATGGCTGATATAATCGACCCCCAGTGTTGTTGCTGTGGCCATTCCTGATCATTTGTGCCTTCTTTTTTTGAGTTGCATTGGGATGTGAATGTATAGCTTCCTGGTGATGGACAGAGATGCACTGGAAAATCATTCGTCAAAAACATTTAGTAGTACATGTGGAGTACCACAGGGGTCAGTTTTAGGGCCTCTGCTTTTCTGTTTGTACATGCTACCTCTGGGTGATGCCATTAGGAAGCATGATGTTATAAATAAACATTATTATTATACACCGCTGTTCCTCTGTGATTTTAGTCCCACCCGAATGCACCAAATCAGTCATTTTTTAACGACTGTGCGCTCCCGTGTCAGTAAAGATTCCCGGTGCCTTTTACCTTTCTGGAAAACGGGCCACAACAATAACCTCAGGTTAATGTAAATCCAGTTTTTAGCGGCGCTCAAGGAGGCGTTTAGTTTCACCATGCATGGCAGAGATACCTCGGGTCGTTCAAATGTGGTATACCTCAGGTCCTGTAGGACGTACAACACTCACATCCAGAAGAGGAGCCAAGGACTCTTCAGAGTCACGTCTCTTCTGGCAACTGTAGCTGAGTCGTTGTATGGTATGGCCTACAGCCTACATACATGTTATGAACATGTAGCCACTAATTCTCATACTGAAATGTTATTATTAATAGTGTCAGCAGGGCGTAAATCGAGTAGCCACTCCCATCTGCTGAGATTTCTTATCCGGTGTGAATCGGTCATACTTTTTCTTATGTCCTGTAGGAAAACTACATTGCCCCACCTCCCCATGTAGAACTAATCCCACCCGAATAGGGCTTTACCCTGTTAATAATACAGAAAAATACAGAAAATAAAATGCAAATCATTTTATAAAGAGAACTGATGAATATACAATCAGAGGTGATGAACAGAAACCCATTCTAGTTAGCTCCGCCCCCCAGTTTTACAGTGTTTACACAGTTTGAAGTGGCACTGTGTAGGTTTAGGGGATTTGGAGACACCTCTGGTCAAAACGTCCAGGCCTCCTGTCTGCTGAGGCTATGTGGAGTCCATAGGGCAACACCTCAAACTCACACAAGCCCGAGAAGGGTAAGGGAAGGTCGGTGGTGGCACTAAAAACAAGCTAAGTATCAAAATGTGTAATAGCATGGCACATTGGCTTTTGCTTTGGGCCGCTTTCCCTGGCTGACCACCGATAAGCCCACTGATAAGAGAATCACCATTGCATTATACAGGCTGGCCACTTGTGATGAGTGTAGGGTCGAGGGTGAAACGTTTGGCATTAGCATAACAGTTATGAATCTAGCAGTTCACCGTTGTGTATGTGCTGTATGCCAAGCAATATCAGATGATGGGGAGTCATGTGACTTGTAGCTTGATAACATCATCTAGAAAACCCCTTTTCTATCACCCTTTTAACCTTTCAGCTTTAGGGATATTATGACTTTTCCAAAAGCTGTTTTTGCAATATCTGATTTTTGAATTTTTCCGAAATGTAAACTTTATCTGTGGAATTTTTACACTTCCCAAAACACTTTCTACTGGGAGGTCAGAGATTTGGGGAGAAATAAAAGAGATCCGGGTAATAAAAAAGCCAGAGAGTCAGCAGAGACCTGGGACACACAGCCCCAAGGAGGTAGTGTGGGTGGTCCAGACCATATGTGAGGAAGTCAGAGTGCTGGGTAATTGATCATGCGCCTGCTGCCCCGTTGCGGCCTGCCACGCTACGCCGCTGTCCTGAGGGGTGTAGGAGAGCGAGAGACGGTGGATAACAAACCACAGCACACGCACACGTTGTTGGATGTCTAGTGGAGGGACCTGTGCTCTAATTGGGTGAATTCCCCCGGCCGGCGCGGAATAATCCTGTCAGGATCACCTGCAGTGCCGTATTTTCTGCTCTAATTGGACGCCCGTTGGACTCTGTCTGGGCTTTTTTTCTAGCCATCCTCTCTGATTTTGCTCCTTATCTCTCTCTCTCTCATCTCTCCAGCCTGTCTGTGTCTTTTGTGCTCTATCTCTCCTACCATCTCCTTCTCCCTCCAAAAAAAATCTCTTCCGTTCTTTTCAAACGACTTTGATTTTCTGTTTCTTCCCACCCCCCCTCTCCCCTCTCAGTGGTCAGCTGAAATGTATGCCTCCAAATGTCTCCATTCTCCTCTGACGGAGTTGCCGTAGCCCTCCCAGAATAACTCAGGCGCGGCGTGTCCTTGAGAAAGTCAATGGCCTGGCATGGACAACGCTACTCTAAAGGAAAGGAAAATAACAGGGAATTAACGAGGAACAGACTAGGTTAACCCCTCGAACCTCAGGCTTATTACTCCGGTCTTAATCGGACGACTTAAAGAAAATAGTAGAGGCTTTTCAGTAACTGCTGTGAATTATTCAGGAGCTACTATGGAACTTCAGTGCAAGGGCTTTCCATACTAAATCCATCATTTCAAGAGAGCCTATTATACTTTTCTGATTTTTCCTCTTTCCGTGTGTTGTAGCTTTTTGTGCATGTAAATATTCCGCAAAGACTCCAAAGTACACGCCGGTGGGAAAATCTCTTTCCCAAAGAAACCACTTTTCTCAGCTGTCTGTAACGCCTTGTTGGACTTCCAGCCCTTCCCCTGTTGCAGGATGACATCATCTGGTAACACAACTCTTACTGCCCGCCTAACGGCAAGCTTGGAGCGCCCTGACACAACACTGGCCACATCCTGGCTCCTGAAAGAGTCCTGAAAGACTACCTGTACAGCCATGCTTCTGCTATGTACACTGATGGCCCTGATAACTCACCATTAGCACACTGATCAGCTCTCACCTCCTCCGTATCTGGCAGTGACTGCGATATTTGCACATTGTGACATGATCTCTCAGATATGCCTTTTCCTTTCAGCCAATCAAATGCTAGCATGCCCGTATTGGATGTAGTGGGGACGTAGTCTCTGGGAGGCACACATTGAAATCAACTTATAGGCTCAACAGCTTTAAAAAATAATGAGTCACGTCGCTTGTTTAAGGTGGTAGTAACTTCAGGCTCCTGCAGGTGGCACTGCATGAGGATGATGGGGCTGTAAGTACCTGCGGGGTGTGAGTGACGGGATCCATAGATTGGGAAGAGGTGGTACAGTGCAGGGAATGTCTCGTTCCATGTGTGGAAAATGGCTCCAAAGCAGATGTTAATGATTGGCTAAAAGGAGTGACTGCATTTGGGCGTGCCAAAGACCATAGTGTGAAGGAAGTAGCTGAATCTGCAGGTGTATGGAAGCATATGGGTCTACCGGCAGTGGCTAAAATCCCAGTCTACAGGGAATGCTTGGGATGCTGAGCAAACCTTTTGAATCTCATATTTGGTCAGGGCAGGGAACTTCAGGGCTGTGAGGGTGACATCTCAAAATAATGCTGCATATTAAAGTTATGCTATTATTAGTGGTTTTGATTTGGGCATTTTGCAATGCGTAAAACCCCGGAAGGTGTGGATATTGGGGGGTGGTGGGGGAGTGGGTTGTTGTGTCCCTGCCAATGTTTAGACCAAACCCACGACCCCTGAAACACATAGATACTGGAGGGTAACAGGTTTGAATCTCGTTTCCCTGCGGTATTGATACTACTCATATCGGCCCACACAGGCTTCCGTAAAGCACTGCTAGCGTGGAGAAGGTCAGCTGCTGATGTTGGATGATGAATTCTGGATCCCTCCAACTCTGCCCAAAGGTATTGGATGGAGCTCCATCACTCCAGAGAACACATGTGGATGGAGCTCCAGCATTGGAGGGCTTTATGCCCCTCTGGCTGTCTCTTGGCACTGGACATGGTGACGCTCATGTGCTGCTGTTCTATTGGCTTGTGCGGTTCGGTGGAGATTATACAAGCTGAGGTTTGGTTGTGCTTTCTGCTGGTCTTCGTTCCGCAGTGACGTTCACGGACAGATGCATCTGTATTACCCGTGAGAGGTCTTAGTCCCTTTGACTAGTACTGTAGGTGTACTGTATGATCTCACATGGCTGATGATTCATTACTGACTCACGTCAGGGAGTGTGTGGGGTGAAACTGGTCCTGAGGGCCGTCTCCGTCAGCAGTGCTGTGTTTTCAGGTGTAGGTGCGGTGCTGCATTAGGAAGAGAGTTTGATTTCCAGGAACATGCTCTAGCGGTGTATCTAGGAGCGCAGCTGTCAGTGTTTTGAGGTCCTCTTTCAGGAGCGCGTCTGTAGGTACCGTTTGTGTTCTAGCGGTGAGAGAACAGACTCTTATCCCGGCTGTATGTGGTTCTCCGTCTCATTCATCAGCTGACACATCTTAGACGTCTTCAGTAGCAGCTCCTTCTCCACCACCTACACTGACTGTACACTAAACCGCCTTCGAATATCAACCCCCTGATTTCTCTCATTCTCTCTCCTTTATCTCTCTCTCTCTCTCTCTCCTTTATCTCTCTCTCTCTCCACCTTATTTTCTGTCTTCCCTATCTCTCTCTTACTTTGTCTCTCTGTCTCTTTCCTATTTCTTCCACTACCTTATTTTTCTCTCTCTTCCTTATCTCACTCTCTTCCCAATCTCTCTCTCTCTTCCCTGTCTCCCTCTCTCTATATATCTTATTTCTCTCTCCCATCTCTCTCTCTTCCCTGTGTCCCTTTCTCCCCCATCTTTTTTCTCTTTCCAATCTCTCTCTCTCTCTGTCTTATTTTTCGCTCCCCATCTCTCTTCCCAATGTCCCGTCTCCTGCTTTTTTATCTCTCCCCCTCTTCCTCTACTCCTTTTCCTGTCTCTCTCTCATCTTTCCATTATCTCTCACCTATCTATTTCTCTCCTTCCTTTTTCTCTCCATTTCTATCTCTCTCTCACATTCTCTCTCCTTTCCCCTATCTATCTCTCTCCTCTCTATCTCTCTCTCTCTTCTTCTCTCCCTTCCCCTTTTTCTCTCTCCGTCTGTCTCTCTCTTCCCCATCTCTCGGCCTCTCTCTCTCACCCCTTTCTCTTTCTCTCTCCCTGTTCCCGCTCTCTTTCTTACCTATCAGTGTCTGTCTTTCTTATTCTCCTTCTTACTGTTTTCCTCTTTTCTGCCTTCTGTCATTCTCTTTCTCTTTTTATCTCTCACTTTCCTTTTTTCCGTATTCATTCTTCTTCACCCCCTTGTTTCTCTTTACCTTGTCCTCTTTTGTCTTTTCTCTTTCTCCTCCCTCTCTCTTCTTTTTCTTTCCTCTTTTTATTTTTCTCTCCTCACTCAATCTTTTGTATCTTATCCTTCTGCCTTTCCTATCCCCTTTTCCTTTATCTTATTCTTTCTTTCTTCTTTCTTTCTTTCTCTTTCTTTGTCTGTCTTCCATGCTTTCTCACTTTTTCTAGTTCTTTCTTTCTTCTCTCTGTCAATTTCTCTTTCCTTCATTCATTCTTTTTTTGGTAGCACTTTACAGATTGGTAATAAGTAGGTAATGATATGGTACCTACCATTGTATTTAGTCATTAGTTAAATGTCAGTTTCCTAGTTATTAGTAAATAATAAATCAGAAATTGTAGTGGTAAATATAAAGTAATTGTACTTTCCTGAAAATTACCTGCTTATTTTATATTTCTTAATCTATAATAAGTGAACAGTTGTAGTGTTCCAAAACTTGTTCCTGGTTAACAATACTGGTCTATAGGTGAGCCTACATGTAAAACACTAGAGCAGCCACGAGCGATCTTAATGAAGTTATCTGGTCACTGTTTCAGGGCCGTCACCCAGACCATTTTAAACTGATCTTCTGACCTGATGGAGGTGCGGTAAGTAAAAACAAGACGGAAATAAATGACATTTTTTGGCTCTAATACTGTTTAGTTTCTCTGTAGTTACTGCCTGTAACATCCCACTGTGTCTGACCATCTTAATACATAACAGGTAAATAGTAAAACAGAGACAAGTGAATTAGTGTTTTACTGTCCTGATACCACGTAATTACAGCAGAACTACTTCATTGTTTTCGGGTAATAAACCTAACATTATATTACATACATGTACTCAATTAATATTCTCTCTTATTATTCATTAGGAACTATAAAATAAGCAGGTAATTTTTAGGTTAATAAAATCTGTCGCCATTTTATTACTAAATACTGATACAGTTATTATCTTTTCATTTATTAATGACCAGAATATATAAGCATATCATTTTTAGGAAAGTACAACTTGTTACCATTATTTTATAATCAATTTCTGATTTATTATTTAGTAATAACTAGGAAACTGACATTTAATTAATGACTAAATACAACTTGTTACTGTAAAATTACCATATCATTACCTACTTATTACCGATCTGTAAAGTGCTACCCTTCTTTCTTTTCTATCATTCTCATTTTTTCTTCTTTTGTATTCTCTGTTTTGGTTCTCTCTCTCTCTCTCTCTCTCTCTCTCTCTCTCTCTCCTATTTTTCTGTCTCTCTCTCCTATCTTTTTCTCTCTTTTGCCTTTTGCAGTTCTCTCTTTCCTCTTGTCCCATGGCCACCTCACTCTTCTCTCACACTTTCTGTCTTTCTTCCTCCCCCTTTCTTTCTTCCTCCCCCTTTCTTTCTCCCTCCATGTCTCTCCCTCTCTCTCTCTCTCTCTCTCTCTCTCTCTCTCTCTCTGTCTCTGGTTAGTGTAGTGGTGAATATCCTGTGCTGGTTTTGTTCCTCTCTGTATGTGAATAGGCACTCGGGCTTTAGCTCGTTGCGGCAGGCCTTGAGATGGCTTTGTGCTTCTCAGTGTTGCACTTTTGCTTGGTGCATGGCTGTGCTGAGGGATTTGGTCCTCCTGGCTTACCTACAAAAGAGGAGTTTTTTAATTACTGCGGCCGTTCAGCTTTGTCCCTTATCTACGGCCCCTGTTCAGACTCCTGCTCTACCAGAGGATGCCGGGCACGTCACACACAACCTCTTGTGCTCTCTGGCCGACACATTCATCACCTCCATCAGAAAACATGGACCATGGCGCACGTCTTCGAACAGGTAACGAGTTTCAGTGGACAATAATCACGCCAAGGTCAGAGGAGGTCACAGAAGAACTTCAGAGGACAGGTTTAGTCATCCAGCGGCTCCATTAAGGGAGGCTGTTGCCACAGAGTTATTACAGCCAAGAACAAAAACATTTTACTGCGTCCACTCTTCACCTTCATTCCAGCTTCCATTCTTCTCAGGAGACTCGCTTTCAGGTCCTCAAAGAACCACACCTCCAAAGTTCAGTCTTAGAAGCTGGTTGAGCATTTTCTGCTTCTTCTCACCATCCAAATAACCCCAAACACATTCAGCGATGAGGCTGAGGTCTGGACTCTAGGGTGGTCAGTCCTTTGTTCTGAGAACACCGGCAGCTTTTAGCCATAGCTTTGAGGTGTCTTCTCAGAGTGGAAGGATGGACAGAAGCACCTGTGGGTGTTCTCAGATCTGAGGTAAGAGTGGAGCTAGATGTTCTTCTCTCTCTCAATGATGAAAGTGCTGTTTATCTACCGGGGGTTCCAGGTGGTTGTTAGGAATCCCATTTTCTCGGTTGCTTTTAATAATGATTTAACTCCAGTTTTCCTTGGAAAAATCGGATCTCCCAAATAACCAAAAGGTGGTCTCTGAATTTTAATTGTAGCCCTCAGGAACATTTGATATCGCTGGATCGCATGACTAACCAGAATCACCAGGCTCCTCACCTGTTGCCTTCTCTGAGGCATCCATTTTTTTTGGCTTGGTAGAATCATGACTATGGCTGAACAGTCTATATGTACTCTCTCTCCTTCTTTGCTTTGCTGATGAATGCATTAGCTTGAAGTGAGATGTTAGCGTGAATGCAGATAGGGCTGTGTTTTTATCAGTGCCAGTCGAGCCTGTGCAGCATGTGAAGTACGGTATCTGGGAATGGGAGGATGCGGAAAATGGAAAGGAAAAGGTATAAAGCAGGCCGGAATGAGCAGGAGTGAAATGGAGGAAGATGATTTCCTGTCTTTGTCTCTTTGGCGATGCTGGGTGACTGGGCCTTATTGGAAGATGAAATTGCAGGGCCGCACCGCATATCGCACTGAAATGAAACCAGCCCAAGCGGATTCTGCTGTGACTGTGGCTCCGGCTCACAGACGTCCAGGAGACACTGCTTCATATGTGAAGGTAGTTTAAACATATTCATCAATACCCCGGAGAAAAAAAATCCCTGAAGGATACTTTAAGGATACTTTATAAGTTAAGTATACTTAGTATACGTCCTTCCACTCATAATTAATGTACTTAGTATGCTAAATATAATTATAATTAGTGCTATTGAAATATGCTTAAATAGAACTAATTCTACGTAACGGTACTAATTTGAGACACCATTAAGATTCATTAAGACACTTATAAGTATTTATTAAAGTACATTTGTAGTACATAAAGTGTGTGTGTGTGTGTGTGTGTGTGTGTGTATATATGTGTATATATATATGTATATATGACACTGTACACAGATAGATAGATCACTTGTATTTAGCACAAAAAGAAATGATGTGCTTGAAATGTATTTTTATTAAAGATAAAAAGTAAATTTCTAGTACATTAATATACATATTTTTAAGTGATTTTTTAAAAAGTGTTGCCTTGAAAAAGTCAACTTACTGTTCTTATTATTTGCTGCTCATTTTATGCTCAGCTGGACTAAAACTTAATGGATTGTTTTTGTGATGTCACAAAAAACCCCAACTCATTTTCATATATCAGATATAAGCAGAGGGTTGCGCTGTCGCCTCAACGCAAGAAAGGCCAGCGTTTGATTTCAGTGTCCAGTTTATATGTTCCCTGTGTCTGGCTGGGTTTCCTCCAGGTGCTCCGGTTTCCTCCCACAGTCCAAAGACATGTGGTTGGCTGAATTGCACCACCCCACCCTCCGGTGTGAGCGTGTATGTCTGTGTGTCTGCCCTGTGATGGACTGGTGGCCTGTCCAGGGTGCTTCCTTCCTTTCGCCTGGTGAGCACTGGGTTAGGCTCCAGCACCCCCTGTAACCCCGAAGGATAAGCAGCTCAAAAGAAGAATGAACGAATGACTGACACATAAGAACTCTCCGAGAATTCCAATCAGTGCATTTCAGTCACTGCATCAGATGTCCCCAAACTTTTGACAGGCTGTGCGTGTGTCCCGTGTGGGAATCGCACTCCCTCTTTTTCTTCCTCTGTAACTGGTTCGACATTGATAAGGCCTGATGAATGTATTAGGTGATTAAAGCAGTCTTGACCCCCGCAGCGCTCCGCTGTATGTATTTACAGAGTCGATGTGCGGTGCTTGCTCAGGGCTCCTGTGTTTGCTATGCTAATAGAGCACCATTTGCCTACGCAGAGCGTGAAGCTGATCGGACTTTTCGATACACGAACAAGGGCACGAGTCTCTGCCCTAATCCATCCGTATGTGTGCTCTCCTATTCTAAGTCATGGAGAGGGGAAGGAAGTCTTGTAGTCAGGCTGAAAATGGATTCTTCATGCTTCCTGATTTCTGCCTGACGGTAAGAAATGAAAAATGATTCTCAATGGCCATTTCAATTGGAAATGAAATAAATACATAAGACGGTCTGGCACGGTGTTGTTAGCTTTGTCTTATTGGCCAGGCAGTGTATTGTTTTGGGGCCCTAATACTGAGCCTTGGAGAACACCCTAAGAGAGTTTGACAGCTAATGTATTGTCCATGCGGTGCTATTGGGAGTGTAATTCTGGGCCTGGGAGGACAGACCTCTGTGTTGAGGAGAGTGTAATTCGACAGGCAAGCAGAGACCTGTGGGCTGTGTTTGTGTGAGTGAAGGGTCAGGCTGGAGCGGCATTTGTAAATAAGGTACACATTCGCAGCCTGGAGCCGCTTGGTCTCCCAGGCAGCCATTGTCATGGTGTCAGGCGGTTGGGCTTGTGTCAGCACTATTAGAAAGCACAGCGCTCCGAGGCAGAGAGAGGGAGACTCGCGGTATGAAGTCGAGTCCCAGAGTCTGCAGTTACAGCCCCCCTGCTCGCCCTTCCACCCTGCTCCGACAGGCCGGTAAACAAGCAGAGACAAGGCATTAAGCGCACACTCCTGATCCTGCACTCATTGTGCGTGGAAGCGGCCTGCCTTACACACCTCAGCAGATCTCTCCTTCGCTGGAAAATAACACTTTTATCCTTAATCGGACTCCTCTGCATCGTCTCCGCATCTGTGGATTCAGCAGAGTGGAGAGGAGATGGTGCCTCACTGCCGAAACGTTGCCAGAAGTGGATCTTTAGAGATGGAATCATGTGCTTGTTACCTTCTCTCAGGAGTAGAGCTTTAACTGTATAACTCACCATCCAAAGGCTAGTTGCACAAATAGCTGCACCCAGAAGGAATCAACCGACAGGAATGAAACTTGGTGGGTAGGTTTGACATCTTGAGACATGCAAATGATTCAAGTTTCGTGCTCGGCCGCACATGTGACGTAAGCATGGACGGGCCTTGTTGCTGTACCTGACTGACCCAACAGCCACGATTGCGGACATTCAGCGAGCAGTGATGTCCTCCATGAGTCATCATGTTAGTGCAGCATCATTGGCAGACGGCTGCACCATATAGGACTACAGGCACGCTACGACGACTGCCCTTAACACCATGTCACCATCACCAAAGACTGCAATGGTGTCGTGCCAGACTGTCATGGAGTGACTCAGAAAGGCAGCAGGTCATCTTCAGTGATGAGTCCTGCTTTTGTCCTGGTGGAGGTGACCAACGAATCCGTGTGTGGAGAATAATAAACTAGTTCGATCTTGATCTGGCTGGTCCGAGGGTGGACCAGCATTAGCAAACAGTCAGCAGGGCGTCAGCGTTATCGAGCCAGCTGAACACAATTTAGCAAATTCTTTTATTCTCCAGATGATGATGAGGTTACACCAGCAGTAGTGTACACCAGTAAGAGATGAGATAACGGTTGTTGGGTGGAAGGCATGGAACACAATGGTTTTGATACTGCCTCACTCATGGTGGCCTGTTCAGACAGTGTAAAAAGCTGGGGTTGTTTAACAGTTGTGGAGTGTTCAACAGTTATACTCTGTATTATTGGGCTGGTATGATGCGTGTACCACCAAGCTTTGATAGATGTACTGATAGATGGGACCAGGTGTCGGCATATACAGCTCTGGAAATAAATAAGCGACCACTCCAGTTTCTTCTTAAATCAGCATCTCCACATGTACAGCAGGTTCTTAGTGAGGAACAGAAGGTTGGGTTCTAGCTTTACTGGCAGATACAGTGAGCGTCTGGTTCATAAGAACAAGGTCAAGCAGCAAACACACAGGACAACACAGCTACAGACTGGCAGAGGGCCAAAACCACTCTCTACTGACCGTGATGAGCGCCACCTCATTCCAATGTCTCTTAACCACCGTAAGATGACCTCAAGTGACCTACAGAAAGACTGGCGAGCGGTGGCTGGGGTGAAATGCACAGCGAGCATGGTTCAAAAAACAGGTTTCTGGAGGGTCATTAGTGATTTTCTAAATAAACAGATCTAAATACAATATTTGATCTGGAATTTGGGAGACGTGTTTCCAGTAGGGTATAGAATCAAACAGAACTGCTCATTTTGGTCCAACACAAACCCAGAAACTGTACAGCTAGAGGAACTGATCATTTTCAGGTGGTCTCTTATATTTTTGCCAGAGCTGTGTATATGAAGTAAAGGGCCTGACACATATCCCTGCTGTTAGAGCAAACTCCCTCACTCTTTTGCCTGGATTGCTAGCAAACCAAACTTGGTACCAAAATGAGAAACAACATCAGAAGCTGTTTCACCACCCAGAGTGTAAATAATAGGTAGTACACTAACTAGGCAGTAGCCACACTGATGTCACCAGCATTACCAGCCTTTCCACTGTGAAGCATATTATGTTAGTTAACCAGAGAACCAGTGGAAATATCAGATTACGAGTTTAAGTCCAGTCTAGAAATCCCATGACAATGTCACAGTTAGTGAATTAGTTTGTATGCGCTGCAGACAACACCGCAGCAGGCTAGAGAAGCACAGCAGGCTGTTGAGGTAACAGGTACATCTTCAGGGTTTCAAGTGAGCTTCTGATTATAAGTTATAGCTGATATGGATTAATAGGGAGGCGTCAGCCTTTGAAAGCCAACAGGTCATTTGGGTAGAAGTCGTATGGATTGGTATAAGATTCTGTTCACACTATATTTTCTATTGCTTTGCGTTTATTTTATTAAAAATAAATGGGACCCCCAAGTTTAATCCCATGTTTGTATGTATCTTATATAATACATCATTTTAGTACACACAGGAAACTATGCAGGTTGAGGGAGGAGTTGGACCTCCAAGGCTTCAGGTGAGGCATTTAGGCTTTTGCCATGGGCGGGTTTGGGGTTGGGATGTTGTGTCCCTACCGATGTTAAGACCAAACCTAATTTATATTGTGTGTAAATTTCATGATGAATGGACAAAATGAAGTGGCCAGATGATGACTTGTAAGTCGAAGCACACCAGTTGTGTTTTTGGTAGGTGGTTTCAGATGCTAAGAGACTGACCAACTGGACATCTCGCTAAAGACCCCCAAATACTTTCAGGAACCTAGCTAATGACCATCAGTTATCAGCTTTGATTGGCAAGAACCTAGCTAATGACCATTAAAGACCACCTTTCAAGGCAAGAACATAGTTAATCACTATTAAAGACCAGCAAGAACCAAGCTAGTGACCAACAAAGACCAGCTTTGAAAAGCAAAATCTAGCTAGCAACCATCAAAGACCACCTTTAGATGGCAAGAACCTAGCTATTGACCATCAGTTGTCAGCTTTGACTGGCAAGAACCTAGCTAATGTCCATCAACGACCACCTTTAAAGGCAAGAACCTAGCTAATGTCCATCAACGACCACCTTTAAAGGCAAGAACCTAGCTAATGACCATCAAAGACCACCTTTAACGGCAAGAACCTAGCTAATG
>CM067477.1:35328667-35346124 GCA_034552555.1 Semaprochilodus insignis
CTCTGTGATGTTCTGGGGGTGTTTTAATTACATGGAAATGAGTTCTTCGGTTGAGGTGATGGTAAATTTGAGCCACAGGTTTTGCCTTTTGCTCATATCTTACCAAGTTACATAACATTCCTATCCCTGTATCCCAAGGTGACAGTTCTCGCGTTCACAAGGCTGCAGATGTGACTGATTAGCATGATGAACATTCACACGTCAGGACTGGCCCAAAACATCCCCAGATTGGAATCCTCTTGGAAGTCTGTGGGTCTACCTGGAACAACCAGTATAATGGCAGGGAAGGTGATCCTACATCCATTAACCTGTCCAGTCCATGCCAAATCCAATCACGGCTGTTATTGGTGCTTGTGGAGGTATTACACCCTATTAGGTAGGTTTCAGTCACAGGGGACTCTGTAGCTTCCACATTCAGTGGTGTTGAGGTCCTATTCAAACCAGCCCATCTGGCACCAAGGATCGTGCTACACTCATCTGATGGTTGATTGGTTTGAACGTTACCTGAAGCTGCTGGCCCACATCTACA
This sequence comes from Semaprochilodus insignis, assembly GCA_034552555.1. Lineage (NCBI taxonomy): Eukaryota > Metazoa > Chordata > Actinopteri > Characiformes > Prochilodontidae > Semaprochilodus > Semaprochilodus insignis. Next base: position 35,329,197 of record CM067477.1, read on the forward strand.
TGCCACTCGATTAGCTGTATAGACAATTGCATTAATGAGTAGGTGTACAGATGTTCCTAATAAAGTGCTCAGTGTATGTAGATGCCACTGTAGATGCCAAACCAACTGACTAATGATGCTTCAGGCCAGTGTTTCTCAATCCTGGTTCTGGAAGCTCCCTGCCCTGCACATTGTAGTGGATTCCCTGCTTTAACACACACTCTGCAACTCTGAAAGGGCTTGTTAATGAGCTGATAAGTTGAATCAGGTGTGTTGGGAGCAGGGAAAGCACTAAACTGTCCCAGTCAGGGTGCCTCCAGAACCAGGATTGAGAAACACCCAACCTATCTGGGTCACCCATATGGTAGACCCAGCCATGGGTTCCAGTTATCACCTTTCCACAGAACGAAACGGATCATTGCGCGGAGGGTTCGGTGAATCGATTCGTACTGTTCCAAGGAATCGGTTCAAAGAATCAATTCCCTTAAAACCTCTCGTTTGTGAGGATGGAGGAGGGAGGGGGCGTGGCCTCCACCGATATTGAACCCTGCCTGGCGGGATGTGAGTCAGTGTGAGCTGAGGAGACGGGCTGGAGCAGCACCGACTCGGTTTAGCCTTTATGGACTAATAACTAAGAGACTCGTCCGCTATTCTGCTTTCCAGCAGCTGGTGAGTAGATACCTCCCACTTCTTCTCCACTTCTGGAGCTCTGGAGCTTCTGCTTTGCTCTCGTGGTTACTTGGAAAAACGAAGTGCGCAGCGCAGCTTCCGTGCGCTTTGCTGGATGGAAACGCTTCAGTGCAGCCACGAGTCTGTGTCTTGTGTACACTGCTGGGAGTTTTCCCATCACTCTGAATGATCCTCCAGAGTTATTTAGTGCGTAAATGCCCGTGTGTGTGTGTGTTTGTGTGTGTGTGTGTGTGTGTGGTCATTTCCTCTTGGTGGAGTCAGCTTTGTAGAGAGAACTTCAACCTCCTGGCAGGCAGCACTGCATGTCAACAAACTCATTTCTCCTGTGGCATCAGTAGAAAATATAGGTGGTAGACTAATATGGGCGTCCCCACAGGCCAATGAGCAGCCTTGCCAAAGATAAAGGGTGCAGAATCTTCTCATTAGTATGGAGCAGCTCCAGCTCCCTGTGGACTGTAGACCAGTTACAAAGCAGTGAAGACCCCCAAAGCCTGACCTCCCACCACCCCCCAGCCTTTCATTCTCCTGTCTTAAGAAACACCTGCTTCTCTCTGCATAATCATTTTACCAATACAGACCCCCATACTCTCTTCCTTTATCTGTTTCTCTATCTATCCATCTGGTGGTGTCTCTCTCGATAGACAGTGGGGTCAGGCTGATACAGTTTTACTATATGTATTTGATGTCATCCCAGCCATGATGGGAACTGATGTACAGTACCAGTCAAAAGTTTAGACACGGCTGCTCATAGAAGGTTCTCCTTATGTTTATCTTAATGCTTTACTTTAGAATAAAAGTGAAGACATCAAACTATAAAATAGCACTTGTGGAATTATACAGTCCACCTTAAACACCTCCAGAATGGACCTTTACAGGAGGATGAAACCTCGTAACCTGCAGTGGTGGTTGAATTATGGACCAGTTCTGTTGGTCTGGTCATCACCAATGTGCACTAAACTGAAAGGGGAACTACAGCTTTTAAACTGGCAGGTAAATATATATGTATATAAAACTGGAGATATGGCCAAAATATAATAAATATTATAAAATATATAATATTGTGACTGATATGGGCAAAATTTATTGAGCTACACAGAAGTAGTGTCTCTTAGTGTGGCGTCAGGCGGGCAAGTTTGCTACATGTGTGTTGTGACAAATTTGTGTTGAACTCACATATATACATAATTCTTTTTGCCGTGGCATCACTGTATGCCAAATTTCCAGACATGAGAAACTCCTGCCTTTCCATTTCCTGTTGCATTGTGGGACAGTAGTGTCCACCATTACCGTATATCGAAAATCGACTGGCTCTAAGTGTGCAGTGTGGATTTTTGACTATACTCAAATTTGACATTCTATACTGTTCTATATACTACATACTCATACTACAACGCTAGTTAGTAGTAGTAATAAATGCACCGCCTATCACTTCATGGCCTCATTCATACTGTTCTCTCTTTTACAGTATACAGTTGTATTTTCATATACAGGTCTGGAAAAATTGAAGAGACCACCTCTAAATGATCCGATTCTATAGTTTCTCGCAGTTCTGTTTTATTCTCTACACTACTGGAAACACGTCTCCCAAATTCCAGATCAAATATTGTATTTAGATCTGTTCATTTAGAAAATCACTAATGACCCTCCAGAAGCCTGTTTTTTGAACCATGCTCGCTGTGCATTTCACTCCAGCCACCGCTCGCCAGTCTTTCTGTAGGTCACTTGAGGTCATCTTACGGTGGTTAAGTGACATTCGAACGAGGTGGCGCTCATCAGAGAGTGGTTTTGGCCCTCTGCCAGTCTGTAGCTGTGTTGTCCTGTGTGTTTGCTGCTTGACCTTGTTCTTATGAACCAGATGCTCACCGTATCTGCCAGTAAAGCTAGAACCGAACCTTCTGTTCCTCACTAAGAACCTGCTGTACATGTGGAGATGCTGATTTAAGAAGAAACTGGAGCGGTCTCTTATTTATTTCCAGAGCTGTATAGTCTATAGTGAGAGGGTTACATCTTTGCCCTCCATGCTCTAGACTGGGGTTTGATTTCCCCACCTGGCCAACCACCCTACACTATACCAATAAGAGTCCTTGGACAAGACTCCTAACACTGCTTTTGCCTTCTTGTGAACATGGAAGTTGTAAGTCACTCTGGATAAGAGCATCTGCCAAATGCCATGAATGAATGAATCAATGAATGTAAACATGGAATAGTCCATTATATGATTTACGTGGGGTAATTACTTTGTAATTACATGGTAGTTACTGAATATAAGGCTAAAACGGCAAATAGTAGCTGTTTTAAAATGTGTGGCTATTTCTGAATAGGTTATTTAGCATCAGCAATCAGCATATGTAGTATATCTGAACTGCATTTACACAGGATCCTCTTTGTTCAGTGGGAGACCTAGGCAGCTGCCACCCCCTACCCAGTGTAATTGAAATGAACTCAAAATGAGAATCATGCAAAACGCAAACAGTTTTCAGTTCTATGTTTCTAGAACCATATGCTTATGTACGTTTCTAGTTTGCTGCTTGTTTGTGCTCAGCTCTCCTACGAACACTGTCCAGCGCAGTCCGTGCTGAATGCATGGCTTTAAACCTCATTCAAAGAGCGCTAGAATTGCAGATTCCATTATAGCAACATACTCCGAGCTGCAGCTGGGCTTCAGCCTGCATCACTGCACTTGCTTTGAAGGGTAAATGTGTTAATGAATTAATTATTCATGCATAATTATATATTTATTTAGAGCTAATATTGCATTTCCCATCTTAACCCTTCAAATTATACCATATATTAGATGTTAACTCAATTCAGTTCTATTCAACTTTCTCATATTGCCAATACAAGGTAGTACAGTATAATCAAACACTGTCAGGCTACGTCTCCAGTGCAGTGATGAAGAATAGATATATAAGCAATAGTGCAAAGACGAAAAGAAAGAGACACAATACAGTATGTGCACAGACAGTGAATACACAGATGTGCAAGAGCATACGCAGTAGAGCAAATCTATGTCTAAGTCTGCTGCAAAAACATCATGACTTTAGTGCTTTCCAGCATGGACTACACAAATAATCCACAGCCTGTTGGCCGTACACCGTCCTCGTGCATCTTCATTGTGTCCCAAATTGGCTCCACATCCTCCCTTCCCCCTGACCGAGGGGGTGTGTGTCTTTTGTCCCACTACAGAGGAGTGAGTGTGTGTCGCAGCAGGTTGCTAAAGAGAACACAAAAGGTTGGCTGAAGTCTTGGAGTGTGGCGCTAGAGGTACGGCTGATCTTAGATCAGGTCCGAAGCGACAGCTTCACCCAGAACTGCTGCTGCATATGGCACAAAGGAAGGTCTGTTGTGGAAACTCTAGCCCATAATCACCAGTCTCTCACTGGGCTTTCACCAGTCCCCGCCTCTTCATACGCCTGGCCCTTTTGATCAGGACAGCCACATCACGGAGGAATGCACTCCGCTGCTGTATTTTTTACTTCTGCCTGGAGTTCTGCCTACAACAGCATGCAGCTGAAATGCTATATTTGGCTCAATCTGGCTCGGTTCGCTGGTTAACTTTGGTTGGTGAGTGCATATGAAAGTGAAGACGTCCATGAAACTGACCTGACATGTATAATCGTTTTCACAGCAAGTTTGAAGCGATACACACAAAGTCCTCTCCTGAGCCCAAATACAGTTCATCCAAGACATGTTTGGTGTCAGTTGCTCCATGAGTTTTGTCATGTAGCTATGAGGCAACATAACTATTTTGAAAGTCGAATAATCTATCAGTTATTGAAACGAATAGTTGATTAATCTATCGATTATTGAGACAAATATTATTCGGGTTTTAATCACTCAGTTACCAGATAACCTTATGTGGCTATGAGTTTTAAATTTAGCTTGAGGCTATTTTCTGTATTTGCTAACTAACAATGAAGACAAAGATGAATAGCTTAATAATAATAATAATAATAATAATAATAATACAAAAGATCAATACAACTTTTTTTATCTTTTTGATGTGAAAAATTAAGACTAAGGATATCATATAATAACTATATAAGTAATGTAAGTACATAAATCAAGTAAATAAAAAAAACATTTAATAAAAATAAAATTTTATAAAAATATTGTTTGTTAAATTACAAACATAATTTAAAAAAAATATAAAATTAAATGTTAAATTTAAACAGTACTGTCTGTGCTCTGTGTATTCTATCACATGGTCTTTATTGAAATGGTGTAAATATCATCACCAACTAATCGACTATTAAATTAGTTGCCAACTAATTTGGTTGATGATTTCAGTCGACTAAGTCAGTTAATCAGTCAGTCCTTCTAACAAGTAGCTAAAACTTACAGCCACCAATTAGTGCTTGTCCATATGGTTTCTGACGCTATATGACACATTGTTATCTATTAAAACTATGGCTTATGTAATGCAGCGTAATGTATTGTTGTATCATGACTAGCATGTTAGCGTTTGACTATTGTGTTAGATTGGAGCTATTTTAGAACTTGACCAATTATTTTAAAGTTATACTATAAAAATTCAGCCTTTGTTTCTAATATTGTTTGATATTTTAATATTATTGTTCTAATGTTCTAATAACCTGAAAATGTAAGCATTAGCATGTTAACATAATGCACATTTTCAGGCATTTGTTCATTTTTGCTGTTTAATGAATGGAGACACCAATCTAACGTGTCGTATCAATGAATTCTGTGAATAGTTACACAAAGTTTAAGGTTTTAGTAGCTTTAGCCTGAATTTTACTTACTTTTTGTACTTTTTTTTAGTATTTCATACAGTGTCTGAAACCACATAAGCAAGTCTATTTGGTAACAATTCATTAAGAGGAATTTCACTGATTTCCAGTTTCTTCTTGAAGGCAATGTAAACGGCAATGTAAACGAAGTCATTCTGTGAGATGCTCCGTTCTAGAGAAACCTTTAGAGTCTGAATTGTTCACAGTGGTGATGATGGGAACCGGATGTCTGAAAGACCCATTAAGTTTCTCCTTAAATGTGTTTTTGAGAAGGTCGATGAAAAAGTCTACGTTAGCTTCATGATGTGTTCTTAGACATGGGTGAATGCCATTTTAAGAATGTTCGGTGTACGGGGCTCGGGGTACCTTTTTAAAGTATGAACATACTCAACTTCGACATTTGTAACTGTGCTACATATTACGTAGCCAAAAACTAGTTAGTATTAGTATTGAGTGTGTAATTGGGACGTGCCCTATCACTTTGTTGTACTTGTACTGTTCTGTCTTTTATGTGGTTGGTGTGGCTCAGCGGTTAACAGCACTACCCACCAGAGAGCTACCACCCCATGTGGGAGATGGGGGTTCGAGTCCCAGTCTGGGTAGCAAATGCTGAGCTACACTAATAAGGATCCTTGGGCAAGACTCCTAACACTGCACTGGCCTACCTGTAGAACGAATAACCTTGTAAGTCGCTCTGGATAAGAGCGTCAGCTAAATGTCTAAATGTAAATGTGGTTGTGTCTTCACAAAACAATGCGAAATAGCCCGTTATAAGCATTACCTATATAATAATATTGGACAGATGATGATTTGACCAGTATTTCAAAATGATATTGGACGATGTTGTTATTGTGCGCTGGAAGAGCAGACTGTTTAGGTGATGCTGGGTTACTGTGCTACAATAGCCATATTCATTTTACTGCAGCCCCATAGAAATCTTTGTTCTGCTAATCCAGGTAGATTCTACATTGTATGGATTAAAGAGTCCAGAGATTACTGTCATATGCACAGAGAAACAAGCAGTCACACTGTCCAATGTAATTCATACTCTAACAATTGCAATAGAAATACTAAGACAATTACAATAAAAGCTGTTTTTGAAACGTATATCAGCATATACAGTATATCTGAACTGTTGTTTTCACAGAGCCCTGCTTGTTTAATGGTGGACTTGGACACCTTATTGCCTCATTTATTGGGACATTGATTTAAGTCTGTTTTTAAGTCTATCAGTGGTGGAGAGGTACATCCAGGGTGTCGGTAGGTAAAGTAGTTCCCAATGAAACACACGTATTTTAAGATCTATCAGGGTTTTACCATTCGCTGGTTTACTGCTCACTTCGGGTAGTAAATTGCTCTGTAGACGTCACAACCACTGGCCCCCATCACCACCACTGTAAAAGCTGTGTTATGTTTACCCATTTCACATGACTCTGTTTGCAACTCAACGATTGATTAGTCAAATTTCTTGCCTCTGAGAGCTCGGTGCAGTTTGAGGAGAGCTTCTATGACTTATCAGCCTCCTAGCTCTGCCACAGTACTGAATAAACAAGCTTCGGACAGCACACATGTCTTAGGCGATGGACTCCATTTCAGAGCAAGTGGGGAGCTAGAAGCTTTAACAGAAGTCATCTGGCCCAGAAAGTGCAGCAAACAGGGTCTTAGTGGTCTGCGCTATTCGCGATCTCTTGATTGCTACAAATCAGCCTTGCTGTTTGGTTTCAATGGAGCGCAAGTGCACAGCATTTCCATGTGCTTATCTGGCCTAGCGGTTTGGCCGGCCTGGTCCGTCCGCTGACGTGAGCACACCTGATGGGTATTGTTAAATTGCAAGCACATGGAGCTGAAGCGTGGCTGCGGAATGCTGAATACGGTCCAGCGTCTCCGAATCTGACTTGTGTCCAAAGCCATTAAAGTCTGTGTTTTCTTTGCGCTGACGAGCTCTCCCGGAAAATCTCGGCTTTCGTATGGGAGCCTGCGCTGTCTGTGTGGGAGCCGACGGGCGCTGTCTCTGTAGCAGAGTATCAACCTGGCTAACCCATATCAAAATAAGAGCTTGCTGGTTATGTCTGCTTCTCTAGCCAGCATGATGTTTAGCATAGAGGCCTGTTTTGGAAATGGAGCCCTTCGGAAAATGGGCTTTTTTTCCCCCTCATCCTCAGCAAATGCAGATTAGAGCTTCTGGTTGACATTTGAACTGGTTGGGGTCTAGGACAGACAGCTGTGTTAGTTTTAGATGCCTTATTTCTTTTGGCATATGCTGCATGCCTCATTTCCACATGTATGTCAGCACTTTTCTGCTGTTCTTCATAACTGTGCTGGCATTAGGGATGCCATAATCCCATCCATAGGATCAGGATGGGAGCAGATACATACATATTTTGACTGATCAGGTATGAGCTATGTTAAACATGTTTACTTAATATTAGTTAACCATTGTTAATGTTAATTGTTAGTTAGCGGGAGAAGGTTCAGAAGCCAGTCAGTTCCGAGATGGTTTCTTCCCCCACGCCATCAGGCTGCCGAACAGCCAGTAGTGCTGGTGCATCGGTCAACGGGAGTGCCACCACACATCCCGCCTACGTTATACTATATCATCATCATCATCACACATGGACAGTCCATGCCCTCACCATCACTCTGCACTTCACATTTAGCATATCCATACATGCACATATAGACTGAGATCTTGGTTGTATATCTAGAATAAATTGTGTGTGTGTGTATGTGTGTGTATGCATCTATGCACCTAAGATTTTCACTGAGCTTCATACCTGTGTAAATGTGACTAACATTAATTAATTAAACAATTTGACCTGATTTTACTAATGTACAACTTCATATTAATTAATGCATTACTTAATGTTAGCCAACACTTCATGTAAAGTACTCTACTCAGCATTGCTTTATGTTTAAGCTGATACTGAGTTTCCATAATTCACATATTCTATGTAGAAGCGCTGTAGAAGCTTCTGTCTATTTCTAGCCCCATGGAAACCAAACGGCATTCTCAAGTGTCTTTATAGCCAACCTCTTGGGGCCATAGCCCATAGCCTCCCTTCCTCTAGGGATTATAGATGAAGTGACCACCCTGCTTTCCAAAGGTCACCAAGTGACCATATGGCCAATGGACATCCCAGTTATTGTTTGACTGATTAGAGCCTACACCTAGTTAAGCTTTGTTTAAACCAGGCTTTGAGTGAGGGTGGATTCAATGGGAGCAGTGGGGTATGACTATTTATAAACATGCCCCATTCGAGACCATTGGAGGAAATCAAGATTACGATCAATTATGCTGCAGCTGACAATGACTGAATGTACCCATTATCTCAGTTTATCGAAGTATCCGTGAGAAGGGTCACATTAAATAAACTATCTTGGTGTGAATTTCCTTGATGAGACTGTGTAATCAGATGATGGAGGGTCCGGCCGTTGAGTTTTCCACTCTTCGTACGATGCCATGCAGCTTCATATTTCCATGTCTAATTTCCGAAATCCTTTGTGAATGGATGGATCAATAAAAATCCAGAAATTACATGTTCCCAACGTCATTTAGATGACAACTCTTTGAGGCCACAATAAAAAACATTATCCATGGTGAACCAAAGGTTNCCATGTCTAGTTTCCGAAATCCTTTGTGAATGGATGGATCAATAAAAATCCAGAAATTACATGTTCCCAACGTCATTTAGATGACAACTCTTTGAGGCCACAATAAAAAACATTATCCATGGTGAACCAAAGGTTTAGGAGAGACTCAGCAGAACTGAGCCACCTTTTCTCTCAGTGAATATAACAGGGATCCACGACTATATTGGAATCGTACTGGCGTCAGCACATTATAGACTAAAAAATACTGCACAGATGTTTAGATTTGACCAATATTTCAAACTGATATTACACAATGTAGTTATTGTACTCCGATGGAGCAGGATGTTTAGGTGACGCTAGGTTACTGTGCTGAAAAAGCCATATTTGTAACCCCTTAGAAAGGCTGTACATCTTTTGCTGATCCTGATTCTAAATGGTATAAATTCAAGATTCAAGCCATATGCCATATGCACTGTAGCAGTTGCACTGTACAATGAAACTCTTCAAAAATCTCCTGGACTACAAGTACTAACAATTACAATAAGTACTAAATAAAAACAAATTAAAGAAAAAAGATTATACATATACACTCATCATCAAAACAACAGTTGCACCCAGAAGGAGGTGTGGGATTGCAGTGCTATTGGGAAGGAAGATAAAGGTCACCAGGAACAATAAATGATGATACATTTAGACTGATATGATCAATATTTATTGAGCTACACATACAGAAGTAGTGTCTCTCAGTATGGTGTCGGGCCGCCGTGTTTGCTAACCCAACATGCCAGACGACTTGGCTTGGAGTTGTAGAGGTTCCTAATGGTGTCCTGTGATAATCCATCCCATGCAGCTTCAATATCCTCATTAATGCGGATGAAGGTTTATACAAAAGCCCTATTGCCCATGTGAAAAAGTAATGGCCCCCCAAACCTAATAACTGGTTGTGCCACTCTTGGCAGGAACAGCTGCAATCAAACGTTTGCGATAACCTGTGATTAGTCGATGTGTCGATTTGGTGACACTTCTTTGTAGAACTGTTTTAATTCAGCTACATTGAAGGGTTTTCCTGCATTAAGTGCTCATTTCAGTCTTGCCATAGCATTTCATTGGGATTCATATCAGGACTTTGACTCAACTGCTCCAAAACCTTGATTTTGTTTCTTTTGAGCTGTTCAGAGGTGGACTTGCTTACTGTGTGTGTGTGTGTGTGTGTGTGTGTATAAGCTCATGGGACAAAAACTTGGACCCCTTTATTTAAGACCCCTTTATTTAATTTTTGGCTCCTGCAGATGGCGCTGCATGAGGACGATGGGGCTATAAATACCTGCGGAGTGAGAGTGATGGGATCCATAGACTGAGAAGAGGTGCTACATTTTTTTTTTTTTTTTTTTTTTTGTGTGGAAAATGGCTCCAGAGCAGATGTTAATGACTGGCTAAAAGGAGTGACTGCATTTGGGCGTGCCAAAGACCATAGTGTGAAGGAAGTAGCTGAATCTGCAGGTGCCTGGAAGAGTACGGTCATACGGGTCTACCAGCAGTGGCTAAAATCCCAGTCTACAGGGAATTCCCCTCGGAATTGTGCCAGATCCACCAAATCTGGCCCAACTGCACAATTCTTTGATGCAAGAGTGTCTGAACATTGATGTGGCCTACATCCAGAAACTTGTCCAGTACATGCCAAATCCAACCACAGCTGTTATTGGTATTACACACAGTTAGGTACATTTCAGTCACATGACTTTTATTTATTTATTTATTTATTTTTTACATTTTTTTTTGTCTGAGCAACATGAAGGGACTTAATAATGATTACATTCAGTCTTAATAATGAAGGCCTGATGGTGTTAATCTTCATCCAAGCTCTGATGTTGGAAGGTTTTCAGGGTCATCTTCATGTTTGTGCATAAAACCAGACTGAGAGAGGAAGAGTGAGGGAGAGAGAGAGAAAGCAAGGAAAGTGATGTTGACGCTTCACCGGTCTCCTGCATTCATTTTTCCATTGCTGGTCACTGCTGGCCAGCAGCCTGGCTGCATCTCTAATCGAGTTTTAAAAGTGCCTTCATGTCTTTTGTGGGCAAATGCAGAAGAAGGGCCTTCTGTTTCCAGCTGTCTGAACTGCTGCCGTGTGGAATTTGTGGTGGATTTTCTACCTAATTAACCTCCATTTTCTCGTGCAGAGGGAGGCTTTTTTTTCCCGATGGAGGAATGTGATATGGCTTTAGTGCTCCTAGCGTTTGGTTATTTTCTCTAAGCCTGGCTCACGCGCAACATTAGCCTGCTTGTTTGGGCCCAGCGGAACCGTGTAATTCCACAAAGGAGGTGTAGACTCTACAGCTCTGGAGACAAGGAGGGGGGCGCGATAACATCTTCACAGTTTATTTTAGCCAAACTCAACTCAATTTGTCACACTGCATGCCAATGGCCTCCACCAACAAAATGTCCCAGTAGAATGGACTGTTTTGTTGTTGTTGTTGTTGTCGTTGTAATTATAACTATCCATAGAAGTTATTGGGCTATTCAGTTATGTTGGCTTATGGTAAGTTCTTGCACCATTTTGTCAAGTGCTGTTTCAGGGAAGTTCTTGTCTTGAACTTTGGTCTGAAGGTCTAGTTATAGGTCAGTATACGGCTGATGGCAGCATGAAGCCACACAAATGTTGGCAGGGACAAAAAATGAGTCACCTGTGACTGAGACATACCTAATAGCCTGTAATACCTCCACCAGCACCAACAACAGCTGTGATTGGATTGGGCATGGACTGGACAAGTTTCTGGATGTAGGCCACATCAATGTTCAGACACTCTTGCATCAAAGAATTGTGCAGTTGGGCCAGATTTGGTGGATCTGGCACAATTCCGAGGGGAATTCCCTGTAGACTGGGATTTTAGCCACTGCTGGTAGACCCGTATGACCGTACGCTTCCATACACCTGCAGATTCAGCTACTTCCTTCACACTATGGTCTTTGGCACGCTCAAATGCAGTCACCCCCTTTAGCCAATCATTAACATCTGCTTTGGAGCCATTTTCCACACATGGAACGAGACATTCACTGCACTGTAGCACCTCTTCTCAATCTATGGATCCCGTCACTCACACCCACATATATTTATAGCCCCATTATCCTCGTTTTGCACCCATAGCTCCCAAAAAAACCCATCATACTCCACAGCTGCAGCCCTACCACAGTTTGAAAAAGGAGGGGGTGGGGGTCTGGCCTTGTAGCCCAAATTCTCAGAGCGCTCTCCCCTCTCTCCCAATCAATCTCCCCTCATACTACCACAATAAGCTGAAGGCACGGTCCGAACTCTGATCACTGTCTAATGTCAAGTTCTAACGTCTAAAGCCAAAACCAGTAAAAGCTGAGCCAAGTGACTCAGTCCCTTTCCCGTCCTCTGTTTACACCTGAATGTGTGTGTGTGAGAAGCTCGGCACGTGCCCTCAGCTCCTCAGCTGAAAAACCGCAGCTTTGGAAAGCAAAGGGCCATTGAGCATCGTTGAGTTTTTGCTGCTGAACGTCAGGCCGCAGAGGAAGGGAAGGGTCCTGTCTGAGAGCAGACTTTCACCCAAAATAAACAGAGCTAACATTGTCCTTGGCAAACCCAACACCCCCTCCCCTCTTTCCCTCCATTTTTTAACGTGTGGAAAAGCAAATGTGGGTTCAGCTGAATGTGCGGAGTTGTAGGTCCAGCAAGGCTAAGGCATTCATTTAAGAGGTGCTACCGTGACCGGCTAAGATGCTAACTCTGACCTCTGAATTCATTTTCCTCTCTGTCTGCCATTGCGTTCTAAAGTGCTTACTCCCAGTGTTACTTTCAGGCTTTAATAATACACAGTACAGCAGGAATGTGCTTTTCCCCCTCCGGTCATCACACTAAATACAGCATTTCAAATGCACACTCACTCAGAGCTCGTAGCTCCATATCTGTATTTACAAGAATGTTATGGGTGTGTAGTATTTTCTATTTCTAAGCATATTAGTGAATATCTACACATATATTTCTTTGCTTCCATTTTAGGTCTTCACATTTGGTTCGTTTTAGGTTTAATTTCATTGGGCCTCGTTCACTGACCGTTCTTAAGATCTCAAAACCTCTTCTTGAAACCCACTCACACAGTTTCACATAACATTTGATGTTATGCTGTCTGATTATTGTACCTGAGTTTGCATTCCCAAACTGGAAAAGAGCATTTGCAAAAGCAGAATCAGCATCAGTGGCGCTACGAGTTAGCAGGCAGTCAATGCTGGAGTATCCAGCCAGCATGGAACCCCCTGTCACTTTAGCAGCCACCCATACCAGCCTCGTAGCAACATCTTACCAAATACCTGGGATACCATAGCAATGGCCTAGCAAACTTTTAACAACTGCCATAACTACCATAACCTTCTAGCAACATCCTAGCAACACCTTGACAACAACCATGGCTACCATAGCAACCATCTGAGACACCATAGCAACACCTTAACAATCACCTGGAACACTATAGCAACCTCCAACAACATCTTAGCAACTAACATGGCTCCCATAGCAATCCACTGGGACACCATAGCAACATCTTACCAAATACCTGGGATACCATAGCAATGCCCTATCAACACTTTAACAACTATTGGGAACAACTATGGCAATATCTTAGCCACCACCTGGGGCACCATAGCAACATCCCAGCAGCATCTCAGCAACCACCTGGAACACTATAGCAACCTCTAAGCAACGTATTAGAAACTACTATGGCTACCATAGCAATCATCTGGGTCACCACAGCAACATCATGGCAACCTCCTGGGACACTATAGCAACCTCCTAGAAACATCGTAGCAACCATCTGGGACACTATAGCAACCTCCAAGCAACGTATTAGAAACTACTATGGCTACCATAACAATCATCTGGGTCACCACAGCAACATCGTGGCAACCTCCTGGGACACTATAGCAACATCTTAGCAACCACCTGGGACACTATAGCAACCTCCTAGAAACATCTTAGCAACCATCTGGGACACTATAGCAACCTCCAACAACATCCTAGCAACTACCATGGCTCCCATAGCAATCCCCTGGGACACCATAGCAACATCTTACCAAATACCTGGGATACCATAGCAATGCCCTATCAACACTTAAACAACTATTGGGACACTATGGCAATATCTTTGCGACCACCTGGGGCACCATAGCAACATCCCAGCAGCATCTCAGCAACCACCTGGAACACTATAGCAACCTCTAAGCAACATATTAGAAACTAGTATGGCTACCATAGCAATCATCTGGGTCACCACAACAACATTGTGGCAACCTCCTGGGACACTATAGCAACATCTTAGCAACCACATGGGACACTATAGCAACCTCCTAGAAACATCTTAGCAACCATCTGGGACACTATAGCAACCTCCAAGCAACATATTAGCAACTACCATACCATGGCTACCATAGCAATCATCTGGGTCCCCACAGCAACATCTTACCAAATACCTGGGATACCATAACAAAGGCATAGCAACACTTTAACAACCACCCGGGACACTGCTGTATGCAAAAGTCTGGCCCCCTCTGGAAGATCAGCGAATCTGTCATTCGGTCAGGACTGATCAGACGTATACATGTGACTGTATAGTGATAGGACTGGCTGGATCCCGGTGCAGACCACACACTGCAGAAAGCTTCTACTGCCCATCAGCGGCTCCTAATGGGCGTATTATAGTTTATAATAGTTTATAACATGTAATATAGTTATATATATATTATATATGGGTGTCCTATTCCCACTGCAGACGAATACGCCTCTCCTGTGAATCATGCTTGTTTTCCAGCTCCCGATACGGCAGAAAAGAAACAAACTGACGCCGTGTTAATTGCTTGCTTTCTGCAGTGTCTTCAGAGGTCTGCCACAGAGCGCGATGGCTTTGGTGCCAGTCCCGCCCTTCGGTTTGGTTGGTGAAGCAGGCACTACTTCCTGTTTCTTTCAGAGGGATTATTACAGTTAGATTCATAGCTGTTTGCACAAACCTCTTTTATTCCCGATAACCTCCTCATGACATCATCCTGCTGTTTCTTCCCAGGCATTCCCCTCCGATAATGAGAGGCCTTGTGCCACAGCTGTGTTTAATTGCAGATACTCCTCCATTCGCCCGTTTTATTCCTCCGTTGTTTCCCAGAAGAGAGAGAGAGAGAGAGAGAGATAGGCCTGGTGCGCTCTTTCATCAGTGCAATCGCTCGCTTGTGTTTTTAAAGTGCACATAAGTGGGACGGCTGGCACAGGATTTGACAGATATACACGGGCACCAACACAGACACGCTGTGACACACGGTGTCGGGATGTGGGTTTATACATATGTTCTAGCTGTGGAACATATAAACAGGTACCTATATATAATCATGAGAACCAAAAGCTAGCAGGCTGGACCACCTGTCTGTAGCTGCCTGTCACCCCTTCATTCCTCTATCTGTCACTAACATTGTTCTTTCATCCGTTCATTCCTTTATCTACGCTCTAACACTGTTCTTTCATCTGTTCATTCCTTATTCCACACACCAACAATGTTCCTTCATTTGTTCATTCCATTTTCCATAAACCAACACTGTTCCTTCATCTGTTCATTCTTTTATTGATGCACTGTTGTTCCTTCATCCGTTCATGTCTTTATCCATATGCCAACATTGTTCCTTCATCCGATCATTCCTTTATCTGTGCTTTAACATTGTTTCCTTTATCCATACACCAACACTTTTCCGTCATCTATCCGTTCCTCAGGGTTGTTTGTATATCAGGATATTTGTGTGCTGAAAATGTACAAAAACAAACACACATTTTCACACACCTTGTAGATCCACAATTCAATTTTCTCGTCTGTGCTTCCCCTCCTCCCCCCGAGGGTCCAATGCATCTCTCTAATGTCTTAATAAGAGGCCGTATGTTTAAAGTGTGTGCGTGTTCGTGTCTGCAGTAATAAGCTACCTCTCTTAGACATGGCTCAGTCTGTCTTCGGGGGAGCAGGCTTTATGGGGTGAATGCTAAGCTGCTAGCTTGAAATCCCTCACGATTAAGGCTTTAAGATGCAGAGAACACTGGGTCTTCTTTTCCCAAGGCTTTCTGTGAACTTCACTGACCCATAATGCATTTCACTCGTGCGTTTGGGCTCTGGGAGCTGATGGGATCTCTGCGCCGGGGCTGTAAAAGCAGGAATGGATGCAGATGTTTTTCTTTATGAGCTTCTGTGCATTAGAAGGTGGAGGTAATACTCCTGTTCACGTTCCAGGTTTTTATCGTGTTGGTCTAAATAGAACTATTGTTCTGCTTTACCATGTCTATGGATGGAGATGGTGGCAAAAAGAATAGAGATACAGTAGATATACAAGCATCCATCAGACATTTCTTCCAGAATTCCCAGTATCAATAGGGGGGTAGCTTTCCTTTGCTGTGGCAGCATCTTCTGATCTTCTGAGAAGGCTGTAGTAGGTGTTTTCTTCAGCTATGAGAGAAACAGTGAGGTCAGCACTGATGTAAACTGGATCTGGATCACCAATAAAGTTCCAACTCATCATGAAGGAGTACAGTGTGGCTTCATCACTCCAACTCATCCCAAAAGTGTGCGGTGGAGCTTCATTACTGCAACTCATCCCAAAGGTGTTCAGTGGAGCTTCATCACTCCAACTCACCCCCAAGGTGTGCTGTGAAGCTTTATTATTCCAACTCATCCCAAAGGTGTTCAGTGGAGCTTCATCACCCCAACTCATCCCAAACATGTTCAATTAGAGTTTGATTATACCATCTCATCTCAGAGGTTTCCTGTGAACTTGAGGACTCTGACCCATCTAAAAGGTCTCCAGTGGAACTTTATCACTCCAGCCCATTCCAGTGGTGTTTAGTAAAGCTTCATCACTCCAGCTCATCCCAAAGGTGTTCACTGG
>CM067477.1:35366733-35381786 GCA_034552555.1 Semaprochilodus insignis
AGAGGAGTGAGGGTCAGTACAGCTGTGGATTAGACACACAGAGGAGTGAGGGTCTGTACGACTGTGGATTAGACACATAGAGGAGTGAGGGTCAGTACGACTGTGGATTAGTAGATTATATATATATACACACCGATCAGCCATAACATAGAACCTCCCTAATGTATCTACACTCTTTATCCATCTTATCAGCTCCACTGACCATATAGGACACTCTGTAGTTGTACAGGTCCAGACTGTAGTCCATCTGTTCCTCTGTGTACTGTATTACCCTGTTCTTCAACGGTCAGGACCCCCGGATGGTTTTGGTTTGGTCCACCAACCAAAACCATCCGGCCAACAGGGTCCTGTGGGCAGCCTCCTGTGGGTAGTGTCCTGTGGGCAGCTTCCTGTGGGCAGTGTCCTGTGGGCAGCGTCCTGTGACCACTGATGAAGGACTAGAGGAAGACCAACACTGCACTGTGCAGCAGCAGATGAGCTATCGTCTCTGACTGTAGTACATCTACAAGGTGGAGCAGCAAGGTAGGAGTGTCTAATAGAGTGGACAGTGAGTGGACACAGTGTTTAAACACTCCAGCAGCACTGCTGTGTCTGATCCACTCACACCAGCACCACACACATTAACACACCACCACCACGTCAGTGTCACTGCAGTGCTGAGAATGATCCACCCCCACATAATACCTGCTCTGTGGTGGTCCTGTGGGGGTCCTGACTGTTGAAGAACAGGGTAGTACAGTATACAGAGAAACAGATGGACTACAGTCTGGACCTGTACAACTACAGAGTGCATACTTAAAGGGTCAGTACTAAGTTAATAGTTAGTGGAAATAAATGCTACTTTAATTTGCCACTAGGCACTGCATGGCAGAAAGAACTCAGAAGTTTATGCATCAGTTCTCAATGACAAAAGGTTTATAGACACTATTGCAAATGTGTGTAGTAATACATGCTAGTTCTGTTAGCACATTAGTTAATTAGCTAGATTTAGGTCAGGAAAGTTTAAACAAGATTATTATTGTGGAAATAACGATCAACACGTCAACGTAATAATCTAGTCTATATTTTCATGCACGTTGTGGTCATATAGTGCTTGGTATATGTATATACCTATACTGTATAACTGTATATGTATATACCTATACATATTATTACCTGCAGGAACATTACTAACCCACACGGCGTTAGAAGCGTTTTACAGCACCAAAGGTTTGTGAACGGACAGTATCTTAAGCATTTACTAAGAAATAATTCATTAGAAAACAGTAATGCAGGGGCATAAAATAAATGTCATGTTTGAGACCTACCTTGTTTATCTTCTGACGTTACCTAAAACGTCCTAAAAAGATCCTAAAATATTGACCAAAGCAGTGCCTAATGGCAAATTAAAGTAGTATATTTTCCAGTAACTATTAACTTAGTTTTCTAGATGTGGCTGGATTTTCTAGCAGGATGATGATCCAAAGCACACCTCAAAATCAACATAAAATAGTTCACCTACCACACAGTCAAGGTTTTCCTGTGGTCTATGGTCATCTCAGTACTTGGACCTAATCCACATAGAAAACCTGTTGAATGAGCTCACACAGAGAGTCCTCAGATTCTGAAACATATGAAGAGGTTCTGTATGGAGGAATGGTCTCAGATCCTGTCTCTTGGATCATTATAGGAGACTCCCTTAAGTATTTTTATTTTCAATCATAGTACTTCAAATTAAGATTTTAAAAGTTTCAGCATTTTAAATATTTTCATAATTTTATATTTGTTCACACACACACACACACACACACACACACACACAGAAAAAGTTCTGACTTGAGTGGAGGATAGAAAAGATGTAATGCCTTTTAGAGAACACCGCTGACTTTTAACAGATTGTTCTATTAATAATTAGGTATGATGTGCACAACAGAGATGTGGCAACAACTACTAGTGACATAATCACCACTAAAGCTGACACTGAAAAGGTGTCTGGTCAGCTCTCCAAGGAGATTGTGGCAATGGAGAACACTCTAATGACCCTTCAGTCACAGCTGGATCAAATCACTCAACAGCTTGCTGAAACACAGAGGCTGGTCGATGCCAAAAACCTTGAGCTACAGAATCATGTGAGAGATGTGGCTAACAGAACCACGGCACTTGCAATCTTTGCTGCAGTTGTGCCATTCATTGGAGCCATTGTCTTGGCAATTTATGAAGCAGCAACAAAACCAGCTGATACTGAAAAAACCAGAGTTCTTGAGGCTGAAGTGAATCGACTAACTGCAGAAATGAATGCACTGAAAAACAGAGAGTGGAACACCAAGATCCAGCAGTTTGACTGGCAGATGAAGCTAGCCAAGGCAAAAATAGACAAGGGTAAGTTCACCATTTAATGGCCCGTTTTCCTGTCCTCTTTTGGAAATGCTGGATTTGTATTTGAAGGAGGAACAACAGTGTTTGAGGTTCACGGTATGTGGGTTCTATGTACTGAACTCTACTTATTACACCATCACAGTGTACATACACCATGGCACCTTTAAAATGTTTCAAGCAAAGTAATAAGTAAAAATAATAAGCAAAGTAATAAGTTTAAAATGAGTTAAATTCTGTTTAACTCTATCTTTTACTGTTACAAAGGCTAATCTAGATACTTCTGTCCAAACACAGGCTACCT
This sequence comes from Semaprochilodus insignis, assembly GCA_034552555.1. Lineage (NCBI taxonomy): Eukaryota > Metazoa > Chordata > Actinopteri > Characiformes > Prochilodontidae > Semaprochilodus > Semaprochilodus insignis. Next base: position 35,369,390 of record CM067477.1, read on the forward strand.
TTATATATATGTACTGTACAAGGCGCTAAATAAATTAACCTTGATTTGACTTGACAACTGTGGTGTCAGCTGCAAAGAACCGGACGCGACGCGTGCTGAGCCAAAGTAACAAGAGCTTTAATAAACAGAACAGTCACCTGGTGGAACAACAAAGAGCGGTACAGCAGAGCATAAACCAAACAGAAAGAGCTAGGGTCTTAAGCCGGGGAAGCAGTCCGAGAGGGGCAGACAGGTCAGAAGGAGAATCAGGTTCGAAAACCAGAGATCAAAGTACAATACACAAGCCGATAAGGAAAAAGCTAGAAGGAGAAGTCGAGGGAAAAGCAGGGGTCGATAACACAGAGACTGAATGAGTTTTGAAAACGCTCAGAAGTGCAAATACAATTTGGCAAAACCTCGCAATGTGTTTGAGGGTGTTTGGGGCTTATATACTCCTACACCAGCTGGCCGCAATCGATAGACTGGCGAGCCAGACCGAGCGGGATAGGCGGAGCGTGTGTGTGTGGGTGTGACGTCATCGGACTGTGCGCTCTGGGAACTGGAGTCCGGAGGAGCGGAGGCAGGCAGATCCGCAGGCGTGACATGTGGTCCTATTACCTGTTTAATTACATTAACTGATCACTTTATACACAGTTGTCACTGGGGTTAATAGCTTTGACAATACACAAAAAGTACCTACTTCAAGAACAGCTATAAAGACATTCTATTGATAGTGCCCCACTTCAATGTAATTAGAATGCTTATCCCAATACGAAATATAACTAATTTAATGTAATTTAAAGTTTAGAAGATTTTAAAGTGGCATGTAAAGGTTTCGGTAAACCTGACAACATTTGTTACTGTGAAGTGTTTAGTGAGTAGAAGACAAACTGACTCTACAAAAAGTATAAAGATGAAGGATTCTTTTCAAAATGTTCATATTAAATAAAGTTAAGGAGCACCATGCAAAACTTTGACCAGGATCTTAGACCTTAATTAGCTTGTTAACGCAGTGTGGTTTGTTTGCAGTCATCATTAAGAAGGTCAGTGGGTGCAGATTTAACAGCTTTATAAACACTCTGGCTGTATTTAAAATGACATACTACATACTACTCATGTACTAAATCTACCTAATTGTCACGCTTCCGGGTCTTCCCTGCTCCTGCGTCCCCCCCGACTCAACTTCCCAGAGGGTAACGCTCGATGATGTCGCACACACATGTCCTCAGCCGCCCAATCCGCCCTAGACACAGCTGTACCCACTTAAGCTTACCTATTTATACCCCACCTTGTCACTTCTGCATTTGCAAAGCTTTGCCAAACACCCGTTTGCAATTCTGAGCGTTTTCTATATACTTTTGCTATTCCGGTTTCGATCTCCTTTTGTCCCTGACCTCCCCCTTTGCTTTCTGTCCGTATCTGATTTTCTCTTTGGCTCTAGACCCCGTTTTTCGTCCTTTGACTCCTCTCCTAGCACTACCCTTCTAACTTGGTTACCCTCGCTGCTTGTCTTTCCTGGTTCTGATCTCTGCCTGTCCCGGACTACGTTTTTGCCGTGCCCCTATGTTGTATTGTGTATTGCTGCTCAGCTGGAGTGCCTCATTGTGTAATAAAACCAAATTGACTTTTAGCTCTGCTCGCGTCCACCCGAGTTCTTTGTCTCTGACACTAATAGTAGTATGTAGTATGCAGTATGTGACCAAACTGAAGATCTGTAGTGCTCTGAGGATACCTGGATGGTGTTCTACTCCAGTAAGAATTTGTAGTATACAGGGGGAGCTATCTTCATGGTGTACCGTATCCCATCATGCACTGTGGCCTCACCAGCTCTCAGCCTGCTTCAGCCAGAGAAAATGGCGGCGGGTAACACTGAGGAGCTAAACGCAGCCAACTTTAGGTATAAATGTGGGTGTAGTGATTGTAGTGGGGTATGTGTTCATCAGAATGAGCCTCAGAAAGTTAAAATATTCAGGTCTGAAGATTAATAAAAGATGAACTCGCTTTAGAGGATCAGTTTTAGAGTGAAATAGCCGAGGGTAGCTAACAGCTAGGCTAAACGTATTTCAGGTAAACTGAGCAGCGTTAGCAGCAGCTAGCTCTAAACAGTGGATACAGTAATAACAGCTCTGAGGTAAATGTGAGGTAACTGGTCATGTGACTGTATTAGTATACCACACTGCAGGTCAGAGCTTGTTACTGTTCTGTATACTACACACAGAGGGGGCGTATACAGTATACACAACATAATACTGTAGTATACAGTATCCAGCATAGTAGTGTGCCATTTTGAATACAGCCCCTTGACTCCTTGAACCTCGTCCCACCAATCAGCAGCCATGGGCTCCTCTAAGCAACTGCCCAGCACTCTGACCATTAAAATAACAGATGCCCACAAAGCAGGAGAAGCTATAAGAAGATAGCAGAGCGTCTTCAGGGAGCTGGTTCCTCAGTTCCTAATGGTATTAAGAAATGGCCAGGGACAGTGGAGGTCAAGTTGAGGGTCTAGAAGACCAAGAAAACTTTCCAAGAGTACTGCTTGTAGGTCTGTTTTCAAAAAAGGCAAATCAAAACCCCCATCTGGCTTTAAAAGACCTTAATGAAGGTTTAGCAGGAAACACAAATATGACCTTCATGGAAGAGTCACCAGAAGAAAGCCTTTTCCTACGTCCTCACCACAGAATTCAGTGCAAGTTTGCAAATGAGCATATAAACAAACCTGATGCAGTTTGGAAAGAAGTCCTGTAGACTGATAAAGTTTTGACTGCAATGAGCAACGGTATGTTTCGAAAAAACGAGGTGCAGAATTACACGAAAAGGACATCTCTTCAGCTGTGAAGCACAGGGGGTGGATCGATCATGTTTTGGGCTTCTGTTGCAGCCAGTGACACAGAGAACATCTCACTGGCATAGAGAAAAATGAATGAAAATAAATTTCAGTTCAATGCATTTGTATTGTCATTATACCAATACAGGGTGTACAGTATAATGAAACACTAACAGCAGTCAGCATAAATATGTAATAGCTTACAGTCTTTTAGTGCATATTGGAAAGTACAGTATGTTGAGGTAGCGTTGGAGTAGTGACTGTAAACTGTAGATGTATATTCAAGTGTACAGTGCAGGTAATGAGAATTGCAGCTAAAGTTCAGGTAAACAGCTAAAACAGCTTACAGTATAGATGTTCAAGTATATGGAACATACAGTACGTCTTTCCATATAGCAGAGGTTGGAACAGGTGATGGCTGGGGAGTGGGGGTGAAAGGATATGCTGCCGGCTTTCCTTAGGCATCTCCCGTTGTATATGTCCTGTATGGGTGGGAGGGCAGCTGCGGTGATGTGCTGGGCAATCTTTAACACCCCCTGCAGGGCCTCGCATTTGGCAGGAGTAGCACTGCCGTACCAGACAGCGACTCAGCTTGTCAGGATGCTTTCCACTTTGGATCTGTAGAAATTGCAGAGGAGCTGTTGTGGTAAGTTGACTCTCCTCAACCTGAGGAGAAAGTGGAGTCGTTGTTGGGCCTTTTTGACAGTATGCAATGTGTTAAGGGACCAAGTGAGATCCTTAGCTAAGTACACACTGAGGAACTTGAAGCTGCTCACTCTTTCCATCATTGTCCCATCGATGCGCAATGGTATGCTCCCACTCCTGAAGTCAACAGTAAACTCTTTGTGAGGAGCTTGTCTTCCTCTCTGCATGGGTCCACATCATCAGTGGTGATGTTGCAGATTATTGTTGTATCGTCAGCAAACTTGATGGTGTCGGAACTATTTAACAATGCAGTCACAGATGAATAATCAGCATTCTTACGCATTGTAAGTGTTTGCCCTGTCCAGGTGGCTGAGTGCAGTGTACATTGCCAGGGAGACTGCGTTATCAGTAGATCTGTTTGCACAGCAGGCAAACTGATGGTGGTCCGAGGTGGTGGGAAGACTCCTCTTTATTAGTCAGAATTAGTCTGTCGAAGCACTTTATCATTATGGGTATGAGACGGTTGTTATTCATGTATACTGGGATAATGGTTGTGACCATTAGGCTAAGGCAAGGTAAGGCTGAAGATGTCATTGAATGTGGCAGCCAGCTGGTTGGTACACGCTTTCAGGACCTGCCCTGGAATGCCTTCTGGAACCACTGCTTTCTGAGTTGAGAGCCTCATTAGTGCTCTCCTTACTTCACTCAGGTACTGACTTTTTTTTCTCATAGTCAGTGATTGCTTGTAGGCACTGATCCCTTGCCACATGCGTTGGTGATCCGAGTTGGTTTGAAGTGGTTGTGATTTGTGTGCTGTTCTTGTGCTTTGCAGCCCTGATGCCAGCCTTTAGGTTGTGTTCGTAGCTTTGAGTTCTTCACTGTTGCCAGATTTAAAGGCTGCATCACATGCTTTCAGTAGATAGCAGACTTCACTGTTAATTCATGTTTTTTGGTTTGGAAGTGTGGAATTTGCTTGAGTCACATCATAAACATACTTCATGATAAATCCAGTGACAGATGTACATGTACTGCTCTCACTGTTGCCTTGACCTGTTTCAGTAGCTGCCAGTATGTGGTCACTTTTGCCAAATGCAGGCAGGAAGGTGGTGCTAAAAGCCTTTTTGATGGTCACATATACGTGATCAAGCATGCTTTACTGAACGCAGGCAGGGGGTGATGCTGAAAGCCTTCTTGATGTAGATTTATGTTATTCTTTTTATTATTATTCTTGTCCCGCAGCTTTCGATATATCGACTCCGTTCCAACTCCAGATTGTCCGGTATGATTGTGTGATGCGGGCTTGTATACAGCTTTCGGATCGGGTGCTTGGATTCCATTTAAGGACGGATTTTCCAGGAATTTTTTCCCATAGACAATGTGAATTCCACTCAGAATTCAGAGTTGGATTGACACGTACTCGCCCGTTTGTCTTTCTTTTCGCATAGCTTTTTCCTCCCATCGAGAATGAATGGAATGGAAAAATACATGTCTATCTACCCTACTTCCGCTCGACCTAGAGACACCATTTTGGATACACTAGCTTGGGGCGCAGCCCTGAGCAGGAATTCAGTGTTGGACTGACCCACACTCGTCCGTTTGTGGGTTTTTTTCGCATCCCTTTTTCCTCCCATAGACTCCCAGTCATTTTTGGACCCACCCAATGCCAGCTGTTTCCTTCGCCCCAGAGAGCCACCAAACTTTACATACTCACTAAGGGCAGGTCCCCAAACACTAATCCACAGCCATACTGACCCGCACTCCTCTATGTGTCATTTATTCATCCCTTGTTCCTCCCATAGAGTCCCATTCATTTTTGGACATATACAAAACCAGCTGTTTCCTTCGCCCGAGAGCCACCAAACCTAATGCACTCACTGAAGGCAGGTGCCAAAGCTCTAATGTACAGCTATAAACACCCACACTCCTCTATGTGACGTTTATTCATTCCTCGTTCCTCACTTAGCAAGCTGCACAACCATCCCGCGTTTCCTTTATTTTTCTCCCGTTTCTTTGCTGCGTAACTCGTCCCGCAGTTTTTGAATTATTGACACCGTTCCAACTTCAGATTGTCGGGTCTGACTGTGTGATGCGTGCTTGACCCACCAAACTTCACATACTCACTAAGGGCAGATCCCCAAACACTAATCCACAGCCATACTGACTCGCACTCCTCTATGTGTCGTTTATTCATCCCTCGTTCCTCCCATAGATTCCCAGTCATTTTTGGCCTAAACCAAACCCTGCTGTTTACTTTGCCTCAGGATCACCAGACTCTGTGTCCTCACTCAGGGCATGTCCCCAAACTCTAACCTAAAGCTATAAGGACCTATACTCCTCTATGTGTCGTGTTTTCATCCCTCATTCCTCACTTAGCAAGCTGCACAACCATCCCGTCTTTTTATGTCATGATGTTGAGACTTTTCACACAGAAATGTTTTGTCCGTCACATTCAGTCACAGCAAAATGTTTTAGTGAAACTGATCATCTTTTGGAGTACCATCCCATGAACCACATTCATCATTCAGTGACTACACAAATCCTTGATTTAAAGAATTTACACATCCTTAAAGATAAAGGACTTTCACTGATTTCTGGTTCACAGACTAAAGGGGGCTGAAGGAAATAAGAATCAATGAAGGGCATGAGATCCACCCTGAACATATAGAAAACACACCACTGACAGGTGTCTGACCAAAACCACGAAACATCATTTATCATTACTGAGAAGATGCTCTGGGATTCAGCTATAGACAGCTGTGGAAATCCACAAATATCGTTTTACGATTTTACAACTCATCCAGCCCTTTGGGCCAGTTAAGCTGCATTCAAAATGCTTTAAATTTGTTACAGAGATTATTTTATTTTTAAATAGGGAGGTGCAGCAGAGATAATGTAAATTGTTAACGGAGGCATGTAGAGGGCTAAGTTGGAGTAAAATAGGTCAGGAACATTGAAAGGGCTTTTAATTTGTTGCATTAATGGCACTTAAATATTACAAAACCATGTATGATTGTGTATTCACTTGTGATGGCAATAGGCAAAAGTTAGAAAATGTGTTCATCAGCGACCAGTGATCAGCCTCTTCTTTATTGCAGTGTTTTTGCAATGTGACTAAGCAAATTTGGGTCATTTAAATCAAGAAATTTTTATGTCTTTGTGTTTCCTCTATTTGGGTTGGAGTTGGTTGGAACTATATTGGAGCAGGCTGTCAGTGGGCCCTCAAACCAATCAGAATTAGGATACATTTGACTATGAGAGACTGAGCTAACTAGGTATCATTTTAAAGCTGTAGCCAAAATGACTGTAACACATGCCTTTTATTGAAAACAAAAACAAAAAAGTGCCTCACATGCAAAAGACGGGTTCCACATTTAAACCCAAGAGAAACTGGATTTTGAAAGGATTTGTTTGACAGAGCTGTTCCTTTTCCTTTATGCTCTCTCTCCTTCCCAGTCTAACGTGACTTGATATCTGAGCTGATGGGCAAAATGTGCAAGTTAATTAAGTTTTTTTTGACTGCTTGTTGCTCAAACATTACCAAATCAAGCAGGAGGTGTGCATTAGCTTTATTTCCCATAAGTACATTTCCTGTGTGATCCTGCCATAGTTTGCAGGAACACCCATGAAGTGTTTATAGAAAGAAGCATATTTTGGGTTTTTCCATAAACTGCATTATCAGCCTTGTAGGCCAGTTTCGTAACATGCAGACAGAATAAGTGATTTGCACTGCATTAAGGCCCTGCCCCTGACAACCTGTTTTAAAGTACATAAAAAATATAATCCTTCTTGTCTTTCTAGGAAATGTTCCCAGTCCTGTGCACCTCAAAGAAGTCCAAGAGAGCCTTACTAAAATCCAGAGCATTCTGATCCAGTTTAAAATCTTCTGGGAAAAGGTGTACCAAATGTTGGCTGTCATGAAAGACAAGACCTTTGTTGGGAAATTTCTCATTGAAGATCCTGATACAAAAGACATGTTTGTAATGTCAATCCAAAAAGCTTCAGAGGTACTGCATACTAAGCAGTATAACAAACATGTTGTTTTAAAAGTTATGTACAAATCTGATTTTGTATCCTATATTTCACAGGTCTGGTCAACTTTTGCTGCGTTCTGTAACAAAGCTGTTGAGATATTCAGAGTGCAGTCCAACGATGCCTATAAATTCCTGGAGATCAGCCCATCCTCCCTGTCACGGGACGTGTGGGAGAAACAATACAACATTGTGAAAAAACAGCTGCAGCAATGCAATATGCTAAAACTTGATATGTAAAGCAAGCAATCAAACGTTCATTTTATACTGATGTGAGCTGTGATGAAAGAATCCCATAAACAGCCAGGGGCCGCCAAGAGATCCAGGCTTCCATTCCTTCTTCTCCTATAACATCAAGTGCAATAAGCCTGGAAATTTAAGAAATTTCTGATAGATATAAACTAACTACTGAATTGTATATGTTTGCTTTGCGGATGGCTAATACTGAAGAAGCCTGAAAGCATATAACTGATATTGATGCTTATGATACTTATAATAATATACTATAATTCTGCAATTATTTCCTTTATCACACTGATATTCATGTCTTCTTTTCTGCCTCTATCTATTTCATATTGACAGAACTCATTTATGTTCTCCTTCTGTCCCCACTGATTACAGCATTGTATTTTCACTAGTATTTGTTTTGGTCAAGCATTTAGCAAAGAACACCTGACTGTATGTTATCAATTCTTGCGTTTAAACACAGCATTATACATCTCTATATATCTGAAGACCACTTTATATAGTATTTTCAGTTAACTAAAATAATGGTTCTTGGTATTGGTTCAAAAGGTCACTAGACATGCAGACATGTGTTACTGACATGCAGATTGGAAGTCATAAATACATTTTTTCTCTTTATTGTGGCAATGTTAATCAGTTGTGTTAATCAGTCTGAAACTACTTAAATGCTTACTATGGACAGTTGAGCCAAGTATCATAGCGTTAAAGCTTAGTTTTAGTTTGAGCTGCAGTCACTAATTACATGAATAAATAGACTTTTATTAATAGCTTTAGACAAATATATATGTGGTCCTTATTAACCTTTAAACTTGAAATTTAAAAATGTTCTAAAAAAAATTTGTATCATAAAACACCAACAGTGCACCAAAGCTCCAAGGTTTGGAAGAACAGGGGAAAAGAGTCTCATATGAGCACCCAACCACCAGGAGGACACCAGGTACTCTACAAGAGAAGAACAAACCAAGGTTATCACACTAGCATGAACAGCAGCCACAAGCTACTAAACTAAAAAAAAAACCAAACACCCAGCAAATAACCTGGGATTAAAAGGCTCAGCAAAGTTCCCAAAAAAGAAAAAACAAAAAGCAAAACAATATACAGCAGTGGCTTTAAGGCCCTTTAAACCTTACACTCCACCTAGACCGCTCAAAGACGACGTTCCAAACAGGTCCTAAACACAAGCATGTAGAAATGAAACATAGCATGGATTATAATTAGGGGTTGTTTTTGCTGAAATTTTTCTTATTCTTCTTATTAGGGTCCTAGCATGTAGTGAAGGGACCATATTGTATTTGTTAGGATTTTTAGGGTCTTATGAGACATAAAGCCAAAATTCTGCAACAACCCCTTACTCCATGTTATTAACTCCGCCCACAACTAGTTTACCATAATTGGCAAAATGTGTGAAACCAATTCAGTCGAACTAGTGTCAGGTTTTTCATGATACCCCAACAAAATAGGTTTTAAAAAAAAATAATTAATATTTGTCAACAGTATGGCTGCCACAGGCCATTTAAGGCCCAGTTGGTGGAGCTCATTACACAAAACTGCATATAAATCTGGAAAGCTGAGGTCAATTCTCACCAAACTTAAGAGGCTTATTAAGTATTTGACTCTGGGGAAGGCCACCTAGTTTGGTGTCATTTAGCCAATAGGGGGCGCTATAACACAAAATATTGTTTCTCAGCTACTGTACGTCAGATTGAGCTGAAACTTTGCATGATGTATCTTTGAGGTACTCTATAAAGGATATTATACATATTAAGGACAACTATCATGTAAAAAATATAGCCGTAATTAGCCAATTAGTGTTAAACTTGGTTTTGCCTGGTTTAACATTTGGCCAATCATCGTGAAACTTAAATGGTATGTACATGTAGGCATTCTGTAATAGCCTATAAAATTTGATGTCAATTGGCCACTAGGTGGCGCTGTTCTGCAAAAACGAGTTTATGTCCAAATACTTTTGGTTTGTAGCAATGAAATTGGGTTCATGTGATGCAGTGCACTGAGCCTGACAACTTTCTAAAAAAGTTTGTTAGAAATCTTTTTAGTTTTTCTGCAATCATACAAAGTTTGATTAAGCCAATTAACGAACTAGTCTCTGAGTTTTTATGATATAATCTCAAAAATTAGGCTGAAAATAAATAATTATATCATCATTATATTATTATATCATCATTATATCATATACATCATGCCTGCAGTACATAAATCAGTAAGTACGTCATGGGTTTTCTGATAAAAGGGGCTATAATTATATCAAGGATTGACCAGTTGTGATCAAACTTGGAATAAATGTCTAAAAATATGAATAGACTGATAATCAGAGCATTCCTGCAAATTTTGGCTTGATTAGGTCTCAGTGTGCCTCTACAGAGCAGAATTTTCAGTGAATGTATTGCTTTATCTCCTTTTCAAACACTTCCTTTTTTTGACCACTAGATGGAGCTAAATACAAATGAATGACATGACACCAAACTTGGAATGAAGGTAGAGAAGGGGTGAAATGACTCAGCCACATAAAATGGCACTGATTGGCCAAAGGGGGGCGCTATAGCAAACCAAAACATGGCTTGTAACTTCATTGGGTCAAAACAAATCACTTTTTAATTTGGACCATTAAGCTCCACCTACTTAGATCTTTTTCTAATTTGCATAATATGCAAAAACTTTTGTGAACTAATCTTAGTGTTTAAGCACAAAAATTCTGCAAAAAAATCTCAAAAAATCCTCCAGACCCTGAACCTCAATAATTATCAAAAACATGTCGACTTTTATAAACAAAATGGCTGCCATATGCAAATTAGCCCTTCCGAGAAAATACGTAATTAATAAAAAAATCTATAACTCAGGAACCCTTCTGACTTCTATGCATCAATCAAACACCTTGGCATTTATAGCTAATATTGATATAACTCTGCAGTCTTTACTCAGATCAACTCAAAATTTTATAGACATGTAGGAACTATGGCTCTGATGAGGTGTGCAAATATTGGTGCAGACTGACCTTTAGGGTGCGCTATAGAATTTACAAGCGCTTTAAATCATTCAAAAGCTTATTACTATGTTATTACACACTTTATAGATGAACTTCTGGTGTCATTTGATTCAGCTCTCAGTCCTGGACAACTTTGTAATTAGATGTTCTTTCAGAAAATGCACTACTCCTTTGCTATTTTGGTCTATTCATTTAAACACTACAGCTTATAAAACCAAGGTCAAAAGGTCAATCTTAATAAAACTTGGTACACATGTCTGTCTAAGGGCCCTGAGCAATAATCTAAACTCTTCCATCCTTTCTGACATCATCTAACAGCATTAACTTTACTTCTCTTCACCACAGTAGCCCCTTATGTGTGTACTGGGCCTAACAATGCCATGTATATCAAAGGGTTGTACTTTGAGAACCCAACACACTGCAAATATAGCCGTTTCAGAAACTGACCTGTTTGTCGTATAATAACGTGTATTTATATAAATGATCTATTTTAATGTCAGCCTATATAATGTGAACACTGCTCATTATTTATGGCAAATGATCAATAATCTAAACACTTGGATCCTTTGACATATTGTAGGACCTTTAACCTTACTTCTATGTGCCACAATGGCCCCTTTCTTCTTCCTCTGCTTCTTTTTCTCGGCTGAAATGAAATGTGGAGCAAACACCATGATGTCTAGAGACACCAAATTTAGCATGACGGTAGAATAGGGGTGAAATGACATAGCCTCAAAAAATGACACTGATTGGCCAAAGGGAGGCGCTATAGCAAACCAAAACACGTTTTGGCTTATAACTCCTAAACTCAGAATAGGGTGATTATTGAACTCTGTCTAAAAAGAGCACTATGGTCATTACTGCAACCAAAAAGCGGCAAATTGCCATGTTACTTGTAGTTTGCCTTGTAGAGCAGAATGTGTAATGGTTTCCTCAACAATGCTAAATGGTGGATGTTTTATGAACTGTCTGGTCATAATTTATTGTAAATAAAGGCCTTTTTATTCATGACCTTCAATTTATTTCAGTCTTTCCTCTTTGTATGTATTTATTAAATATAACATGTAGATATGTTTACTTACAATAAAATAACTGGTTTCATGTAAGGTTGTACAGTCAAACAACTTTATAATTACAATTGTGTTAAGATTTTTTTTTAGCATTTTTAATATTTTGCAAACTGTACGGTTTAACTAGTCTGTGGGTTTTGGTCGTAAATTTTCAAAACCAGTTTAGAATTACTGAGGGTCAAAAAATGCTGGTTCTTACTCATAACAGTTTGCCATTGTTACTTAGCATTTCTATGTTCAATTGCTATAACTCGTCAGCAGTTGATGTGATCATCTTGAAATTGCCCAGAAATACATCAATTAGCCGTTAACATTAAAGGCACCTCCTTGTTTCTGTATACTGTAATAATACCTGCTCTGTGGTGGTCCTGTGGGGGTCCTGACCATTGAAGAACGGGGTAATACAGTATCCAGAGAGACAGATGGACTACAGTCTGGACCTGTACAACTACAGAGCGTTCTATATGGTCAGTGGAGGTGATAAGATGGACAGTGGGTGTAGATGCCAGGAGGGGGGTTTAATGTTGTGGTTGATGGGTGTATATATATATATAGAGAGAGAGAGAGAGAGAGAGAGAGAGAGATAATGTGTGCAAGTGTGGTT
>CM067477.1:35382286-35409973 GCA_034552555.1 Semaprochilodus insignis
GCTTAGTGGCTCTGCTGAGTGGTTTCACGCTCAGCCGTCCGTGTGACAGGCCTTATCGCTGTACCTGACTGACCCAACAGCCACAGTTGCAGACACTGAGCGAGCACTGATGCCTCCATGAGTCATCCTGTTAGTGGCAGCACCATTGGCAGACGGTTGCACCATGCAGGACTACATGCACAATGACTGCCCTTAACACCACGTCAACGTCACCAAAGACTGCAATGGTGTCGTGTCAGACTGTCATGGAGTGACTCAGAATGGCAGCAGGTCATCTTCAGTGACGAGTCCCGCTTTTGTCTTGGTGGAGACGAGCAACGAATCCGTGTGTGGAGGCACTGTGGTCAGCACCAAGATGAACTAAAGTCTGTTGTCATGCGTCACCATTAGGAACCTCTACAACTCCATGCCGAGACGTCTGGCGTGTTGGGTTAGCAACCCTGGCAGCCTGATGCCATACTGAGAGACACTACTTCTGTATGTGTAGCTCAGTAAATATTGATCATATCAGTCTAAATTGAATCATCCTAACCTTTATGTTCCCTCCCAATAGCATTGCAATCCCACAGGCTTTACAGTGACTATGTGCAGAATACCTGCTAAAGAGCAGGCGAAAAGAGTGTGGCTAGGACCCTGAACCAGCCAAGGCCTATTGAGCCTGGTTCAATACCTTTTCACTGGAATCTCTGCACCCCTTTAAAGGGAACCCATATTGCACGGTTCAGCCAGCGCAGCAAAATCGAGTGGTACACCTTTTTTAACACATGCATCCTTGAAGGATTGATTTGGAGTCAGCAGCCGCCGCCGCCTCTATGGCCCAGCCGGCTTCGCTCCGCTCTGCAGCTGTTTTCATGTTTCCACCATTGGCGCTTGGAGAGAGGGGAAGATCGTCAGAAGAAATGGAACAGGAACTCACTTTTCAAATCAAGTCGATGGTGCAGAAGGTGAGTCAGCATATAGATGACATCCAGTCTGGAGGGGGAAAAGAAGGAGCGGATTGTCTAAGAGCCGGTTTGAGGGGCTAGATAGATTCTGTTATCCTGTAATTGCTTCTGTAAAAGCTGTATCATATACTATTGCTGCTGGCAGGAAATGAAAGTCTCTATATATACACACACAGACGAGTGGGATATTGACCATTGTAGGGAATGGCTTTTTTTTTTTGTTCGCTCTTATTCAGTTTCCATGGAAAGCGATGTCGGATTTAAAACTGGCAGTAATTAAAGGACCATGAAAAGAGACGTTCATCAAACGCGCTAACCTAATATTACCTCCGTCACCACGGCGCCTTTGATTTTCGCCGTGACCAATTTCGGCTCGTTCCCTCTAGCGGCTTCCTCCCACCTTTTGGGTTTCGTTAAATTGGATCATCCGCCTCAGTTTGAATCGCTGCGATTCAGACGTCCTCGCTATGAAATGTAAGCAGGAGATCTGCTCGCCCCGGTTTGTAGAGCCTGAGTGCTGGTCCTGGATTCGTTTGAAGGTACCCCCCCACAAAAAAAGGTGGCTAACGCTGAACAGAAGCCAGCAGTTAGCATGAATTTGCATGAATTAGCATTGTGTTAGTTGTGTAATTGCAACTGATGGCCATTACCTTTCATTCTCAATTAGCCACATTAGCATTTAGTGTTGGACGTTAGTGGAACAAGCGCTGTCAACAGGTGGCTAAAACAGGTCCACAAAGAAGTCCATTGCGGTTGTACGCTGTCTGTGATTTGCTGAGGCTTTCAAGCTTTGGCCTCTTTGTCTGCTTATCTGCTCCATTGTGAGAAATGGATCTCCACAGCTCCATCACTTTCGGCCTCTGCAGCGGCAATTAAGATCGCAGTGTTGATTTCACAGACAGCGAAACGAGGCACGGCTGGGAGTCTCCGGGAAAAGACGTTCTCGACTGAATCGCGCTCAATGATGAATGATCATGACATTAACGGATAGGCTGCGTATTGCAGTTGATTTATTAGGTTTCATTTATTAGCAGCCACTGGATTAGCGATTGCTGCTATTGGAGTTTACAGTATATCTCTATTATTTACGATTCCGTCTTGTGGTAGTCTGCTGTTGTCCCTGGCTAAGGGAGCTTTCTAGCCTAGAACTAGACTAGCTCAATATGTCATTTATCAGAATTCCCAATTTTATTTTCATGTTTTCGTTCATTCTGCTGATCTCTCACTATAAAACCCAGCATGCAATTGTGCAAATACTTCACACAACCATAGGGAGTCCCTGTGGTGCCAACCAGTCTTGATGTCTCGAATAGCCACTGATCTATAGGCTAATAAACACAACCAAGCCAGTGATAGTATAACTCTCATATGGCAGCCTTGAAAGTGCAATTCCGAGTCTGTAGTATTCATTATTTCCACTAGCGTCACGTGTACAATTACTTCTATCTTAAACCTTTTTATTTTGTAGATCTAAATAGCCGAAGAACTTCCTCCATGTGTCTTCAACAACAGATTCTGTCACAAAGCAGCGTTACAGAAAATCCGGGCCCCCAATGAGCAAGCCGAGGGTGACAGTGGCAAGGAAAACCTCCTATAGAACAAGAGGAAGGAACCTCGAGAGGAACCAAGACTCAGAAGGGGAACCCATCCTCCTCTGGTCTACACCGGATAGCAAGACAAGCACAAAAGCAACATACCAAGATTCGATTTTATAACTATATGCTGTGCATCATTAAAAGGGTGTTTTATGGGCGGAGCCACCTTCCAGCCTTCACCATTTCGGAATGCTTTAAGCTACAGGCAGGATACACATTTCAGAACGCCCAGCAGACCTGTCCCCTGTCCCTCCCTATCCAGCTGGGATGTCAGCATCAGTGATGTCAGCATTTGGGTAGTTTTCGAACAGCCACCCAAAATGCTGACGTTACCTCTCTGCTTTTAGCCTGCATAGTTTAACAAAGGGTTAAAAAAGCGACACGATTCACACGTCACAGCACTCAGCCGACCGTCCACCCTCTCACTGACCACATTTCATCCAGCTGTGACAAATCAACAGCCAGTAATCCAGCTCCAAATCCAGCCGTAATCCACTCGCTACAGCTGTGTTAGCTCTCGGCTATTAGCCTTCATATTATAAACAAAGGCTTAAACAAGTCAAATCAAATCACCTTTATTGTCACACCACATGTACACACGACAATGGTTCTATATCTTTATGGATATTGTTAATATGGGACTTTGAACAGCTCGGATCCACAGTGCTAGTTGGGAGACGTGACTAAGAGGCTCTGTAACTTGCTGTGAAAATCTTCATTACTGTATTATCTGACCTGGTGTTACGTTGCATTCTTGCGTTGGTCTGTTTGGTATTGTTTCATTTATTTCTGTAATTATTTCTTAGTTTGTTTACTTTATTATAATTAATGGGTTTTTTAATCAATGGTATGGATCATGGGGATCAGGATGGGGGCGTGAGCTGGGTGTTCCATTTGTATACTTGGTCTTTGTTGTCCGTATATTGGAGCTAATCTGTTAGCATATACATTTCAAACAATGTTGTATCTGAGTACCTCAGTCTCCTGAAAGTATAGGGCGTGTGTGACTGTCTGATGGCAATACGTGCAATACGTAATTATAATTGAGCAAAATGCCAAAACAGTCACGCCATATTATGGTAGGGGCCTAAGAGTCACACCAGACAGCCTCACTGTAGTGGCTCTGACTGTAGTGGCTCTAGTGAATAGGCACGTTTACAGCAGATGTAGCCATCGTAGCATTTTTCGTTTTGGCCGGAGTGACGCTGAATGTTCACTTTAACAGTGACAGAACTGGGGGGGGGGGCTTCTGCAGTGTTTCATGGCAAGCTTCATTCTTCCATGTTGGCCGATTCATGGTGACGTCTCTGTTGGCACGAAGCCTCCTGTCGTGTCTGACCTGCCAGTGAAGCGTTCTGCAGGTTTAGAGTCGGTTTGGCAGCAGATGCGCATGCGAGAATGCGTCCTGTGTTTAGTTAAGCATTTCTCTGCGGATCGCAGTACGTTTTGTGGAACATAGGGAACTCGGAATGTCTGTTTTTCTTCCCTAAACTCTCCAACATGTGGAAGAAGGAGCATTTTTTTGCGGAGCAGGAATAAAAGTCCATGTATCCTGGCTGATGAACTCGTCTTCCACCCCCACAACACGGGTGTCGGGACCTGCTGAGAGGCAAAACGTGCTGGCTGGGATTTATAAAGAGCGTTGGGGCTTTTCCGTATACTCCGTGTATGGAAACTAAACAGGAAAACCAGCCTGTTTTGATTTAAATGTTTCTGTGACATCACAAGGAGAATCAGGTCATTTACATATGGCCACCTATTCATCCTATGGCAGCTTAGCTCCGCCCATTCAGTCTGCAGGGGCTTTTCAGCTTTGAATGCTATTTGAATGAAGTGCAATACAGTACAGCCAATCAGAACAGGGTAATTTACATATAGCAGTCTTAAAAGGGACTGTAACAAAAAACTTGGAATGTCTCTCGGAATGTTTTTTGGGGAGTTTTCATTTTTTCTCCTCTCCAGCACGTGAAAGAAGCAGTTTGTTGTTGGTCAGGAATAAAAGTCCATGTATCCTGGCTGATGAACTCGTCTTCCTCCTCCACAACACGGATGTCGGGACCTGTCGAGAGGCAAAAACACGTTGCCTGTGTTTTATTGAGAGCATTGGGGCTTTTCCGTACACTCCATGTTTGGAAACTAAACAGGAAAACCAGCCTGTTTGGAATTAAATGTTTCTGTGACATCACAAGGAGAATCAGGTCATTTACATATGCCCACCTATTCAGCCTATGGCAGCTTTGCCCTGCCCATTCACAGTGACAGTCTACGGGGGAGTTTCAACTTTGAATGCTATTTGATATTGCAACTTCCGGCGGCGCTGGAGACGGCAGCAGCTGGGCTACCTCTCCCGCTACCGTGTTTCGTTCTACCGTGTTTCGTTATACTGTGCAACCCTGTACTGGTATAATGACAAAGTTGAATTGAATTGAATGAGGTGCAACACAGTACAGCCAATCAGAACGGGGTAATTTACATATATCAGTCTTGAAAGGGAAAGTAAAAGAAAACTCGGAATGTCTCTCGGAATGTTTTTTTGGGGTGTTTTTTAACTCTCCAGCATGTGAAAGAAGCAGTTTGTTTACGAGCAGGAATAGAAGTCCATGTATCCTGGCTGATGAACTCGTCTTCCTCCTCCGCAACACGGGCGTTGGGACCTGCCGAGAGGCAAAAACGCGCTGGCTGTGTTTTATTGAGAGCATTGCGGCTTTTCCCTCACCGCGGGTTTCTTTTCTGCTGCTGCCAGAGATGCCGATTATGTTTGGGAACAGCTGGAGCTTCGTTCTGGTCCAGGCTGGCAGACGGCTGTCTTTTTTTGTGCTGTTTTTTTCGCCCTCTGTCAGAAGAGACCTCCCCTTGCCACACGCTGGCTGCAGCAAATGGCAGCGTTTGTCAGTTTGCATTTCTAAAACGCCGATTTGTTACCGAGGAGGCCGGCGGTTGGCCCTGCGTCCGCATTTCTAACGCCATCCGCTTGTCAATCAGCTTCAGCTGGAGCGATATCCGTGCCCTCGGTTTCAGAGGCAGAGATGCTTGCTGGGATAGACAGGCTTCAGTAGGAACCCTGCCTGGCTAATAGCATTCAGAGCAGCCTGCATGTTTAAAAGAACTTTCTTTCTTAACCACATCTGAAGCATCCAAACTACACAGTCCAGTCACATTATTATGACCGCTTCCTACTTTCGACGGCAGCAGTACGTGGCTCATGAGGGAAGTCACGTTTTTGTGGCATTCTCTGGGCCCCCTCATCCATGTGGGAGGCACTGTCAACTGATCTGGGTCTGAATCCATGCTTGCAGACCACGTACACCCATAGATGCTGATTGTCTTCCCTGTAGCGGATGCAGTCTTCCGGCAAGACAATGCGACATGGCTAGAAATGTCCCACACTGGCTGGAAGAGCATGACTAAGACTTCCAAGTGCTACCCTGGCCCCCTAATTCCCCAGACATGAACCCAATTGAGCATCTTTGGGACCTCTACAGAGATGTAGGAACCTCTACAACTCTGTGTCGAGACAACGCCATACTGAGAGACACTACTTCTGTATGTGTAGCTCAATAAATATTGATCATATCAGTCTAAATTGATCATCATTTATTGATCCTGGTAACCTTTATCTTCCTTCCCAATAGCACGGCAATCCCACACCTCCTTCTGGGTGCAACATTGTAAATTTGTACTGGATTACAATCTCAGATGTTGTCAGTAATCACTCAAGTTACAGCAAGTCCCCAGGTAAAACTGATCCCAACTCGAATAGGGTCTACGCCGGATCCAATCTGGGACATTCCAAGCAATGCGATTCAGGGCATGTTGGAAAGGGCACACCAGGCTCTACTGACCTGTGGCATTTGGCTTTGCTTGTTGCAAAGCAGTCCTTTCTCCATGACGTCATCAGCGATCAGTCAACCGTGACTTGACTTTCATCACATGACTGTTAACTCTAAGTATCTACAGTCGTTCATCCCCTGCTGTGCCCAGGCCTGATGTTAGATGTGGACCAAATGTGGCTTATAGAGAGTAGACTGTGAGAAATGGTTGTTCAGTATAACTCCGGTCTCTCTACATGTGGCGTTATGTTCTCGTTCTGAATGCTAAGGGCTTTAATCAGGTTTTCATGGGGACCCCTGATACCAGACTGATTTGAATCCGAGTCCTGTTGAAACATGCGTAAGCTAGGACATGTTTAAATTGTTCCCAGCCTTTGGAGATTTGAGAAAGCTGTGTTGATTTACTGAATTAATTAGCAGCCACAGTGATTATCTGTGGAGCGCGGTATGGGTGTTATAAAGGACTGCGGAAAACTCAACCGCTCAATTAGTCACAGTTATGTAACGCTTGGCTCGCTAAACCCATTTACCTCTCTAAAGCTACGGTTTTAAGGGTGCTTATGTGATGGAGTGCTCACTCACTCAGCTCTGTTTAGGCAAAGGAATATTACAGTGAAAAGCTGACAATGTACTCAAGCTAGCAGGCCATGGGATCCCTAGCGGCAAAGCATGCGGCCCGCCAGCGTTTTGCTCAGCGTTTTCCGGCAAATCCCACTTTTCGTTCCTCGTTTTCACACTCACAGTCCAGTTTATCCACTTCGCTTTCCATTTTGTCTTCCGTCATCCCATATAAATTAGATGGCGAGTCCGCAAAACAAAAGTGTGCATCTAAAACCCGTTTCTGTTCATTCATTCGTTCATCTTCTGAGCCGCTTATCCTTCAGGGTTGTGGGGGGTGCTGGACCCTATCCCAGCGCTCACTGGGCGGAAGGCAGGAAACACCCTGGATAGGCTGCCAATCCATTACAGGGCAGGCACAAAGACCTTCACACTCACACCTAGGGGGGCAATTTAGCATCTCCAGTTCACTTGACTGCATGTCTTTGGACTGTGGGAGGAAACCGGAGCAGGGAGAACACGCCAACTCCACATAACAAGCATCCTGGACGCCCAAGCCGGGAATCGAATCAAGGCCCTTCTTGCTGTGAAGCTACGTTGCTACCTGCTGCGCCACCATGCAGGCCTAAAATCGGTCCGAGCAGATTAAGAACTAGCGTGATCTTGAGTGCAGGATGGTAATCTTGGTGGTCCCAGGGTGGACAAGCAGTGGTAAACTGTCAGCAGGGTGCTGACCTGATCAAGCTAGTTAACTGATATATGCCCACTGTCTGGGTCCAGGTAGCATAGCCGCGCTAGCCACTAGACTTGGTTCTGCTAAGTGCTGTTAGCCATGGTGACACTTGTAGCTTCATCGAACCAAGGTCCTTCTTGCTGTGAGGAGACAGCGCTACCTACTGCGCCACCATGCAGGTCTAAAATCGCTCTGAGGAGATTAAGAACTAGCGTGATCTTGAGTGCAGGATGGTAATCTTGGTGGTCCCAGGGTGGACAAGCAGTGGTAAACTGTCAGCAGGGTGCTGACCTGATCAAGCTAGTTAACTGATATATGCCCACTGTCTGGGTCCAGGTAGCATAGCCGCGCTAGCCACTAGACTTGGTTCTGCTAAGTGCTGTTAGCCATGGTGACACTTGTAGCTTCATCGAACCAAGGTCCTTCTTGCTGTGAGGAGACAGCGCTACCTACTGCACCACCATGCAGGTCTAAAATCGGTCCGAGCAGATTAAGAACTAGCGTGATCTTGAGTGCAGGATGGTAATCTTGGTGGTCCCAGGGTGGACAAGCAGTGGTAAACTGTCAGCAGGGTGCTGACCTGATCAAGCTAGTTAACTGATATATGCCCACTGTCTGGGTCCAGGTAGCATAGCCGCGCTAGCCACTAGACTTGGTTCTGCTAAGTGCTGTTAGCCATGGTGACACTTGTAGCTTCATCGAACCAAGGTCCTTCTTGCTGTGAGGAGACAGCGCTACCTACTGCACCACCATGCAGGTCTAAAATCGGTCCGAGCAGATTAAGAACTAGCGTGATCTTGAGTGCAGGATGGTAATCTTGGTGGTCCCAGGGTGGACAAGCAGTGGTAAACTGTCAGCAGGGTGCTGACCTGATCAAGCTAGTTAACTGATATATGCCCACTGTCTGGGTCCAGGTAGCATAGCCGCGCTAGCCACTAGACTTGGTTCTGCTAAGTGCTGTTAGCCATGGTGACACTTGTAGCTTCATCGAACCAAGGTCCTTCTTGCTGTGAGGAGACAGCGCTACCTACTGCACCACCATGCAGGTCTAAAATCGGTCCGAGCAGATTAAGAACTAGCGTGATCTTGAGTGCAGGATGGTAATCTTGGTGGTCCCAGGGTGGACAAGCAGTGGTAAACTGTCAGCAGGGTGCTGACCTGATCAAGCTAGTTAACTGATATATGCCCACTGTCTGGGTCCAGGTAGCATAGCCGCGCTAGCCACTAGACTTGGTTCTGCTAAGTGCTGTTAGCCATGGTGACACTTGTAGCTTCATCGAACCAAGGTCCTTCTTGCTGTGAGGAGACAGCGCTACCTACTGCACCACCATGCAGGTCTAAAATCGGTCCGAGCAGATTAAGAACTAGCGTGATCTTGAGTGCAGGATGGTAATCTTGGTGGTCCCAGGGTGGACAAGCAGTGGTAAACTGTCAGCAGGGTGCTGACCTGATCAAGCTAGTTAACTGATATATGCCCACTGTCTGGGTCCAGGTAGCATAGCCGCGCTAGCCACTAGACTTGGTTCTGCTAAGTGCTGTTAGCCATGGTGACACTTGTAGCTTCATCGAACCAAGGTCCTTCTTGCTGTGAGGAGACAGCGCTACCTACTGCACCACCATGCAGGTCTAAAATCGGTCCGAGCAGATTAAGAACTAGCGTGATCTTGAGTGCAGGATGGTAATCTTGGTGGTCCCAGGGTGGACAAGCAGTGGTAAACTGTCAGCAGGGTGCTGACCTGATCAAGCTAGTTAACTGATATATGCCCACTGTCTGGGTCCAGGTAGCATAGCCGCGCTAGCCACTAGACTTGGTTCTGCTAAGTGCTGTTAGCCATGGTGACACTTGTAGCTTCATCGAACCAAGGTCCTTCTTGCTGTGAGGAGACAGCGCTACCTACTGCACCACCATGCAGGTCTAAAATCGGTCCGAGCAGATTAAGAACTAGCGTGATCTTGAGTGCAGGATGGTAATCTTGGTGGTCCCAGGGTGGACAAGCAGTGGTAAACTGTCAGCAGGGTGCTGACCTGATCAAGCTAGTTAACTGATATATGCCCACTGTCTGGGTCCAGGTAGCATAGCCGCGCTAGCCACTAGACTTGGTTCTGCTAAGTGCTGTTAGCCATGGTGACACTTGTAGCTTCATCGAACCAAGGTCCTTCTTGCTGTGAGGAGACAGCGCTACCTACTGCACCACCATGCAGGTCTAAAATCGGTCCGAGCAGATTAAGAACTAGCGTGATCTTGAGTGCAGGATGGTAATCTTGGTGGTCCCAGGGTGGACAAGCAGTGGTAAACTGTCAGCAGGGTGCTGACCTGATCAAGCTAGTTAACTGATATATGCCCACTGTCTGGGTCCAGGTAGCATAGCCGCGCTAGCCACTAGACTTGGTTCTGCTAAGTGCTGTTAGCCATGGTGACACTTGTAGCTTCATCGAACCAAGGTCCTTCTTGCTGTGAGGAGACAGCGCTACCTACTGCACCACCATGCAGGTCTAAAATCGGTCCGAGCAGATTAAGAACTAGCGTGATCTTGAGTGCAGGACGGTAATCTTGGTGGTCCTAGGATGGACAAGCAGTGGTAAACTGTCAGCAGGGTGCCGATCTGATCAAGCTAGTTAACTGATATATGCCCACTGTCTGGGTCCAGGTAGCATAGCCACGCTAATCACTGGACTTGGTTCTGCTAAATGTTGTTAGCTGTTATGACACTTTTAGTTGAATTTAAACCATGTGTTAACACGGCTAATAAGTGCTTATAGAGCTAGTCTGCTGCATTAGCATGCTAAGTTGCTATTTGATTGGCATGTCTGGGGCAGAGCAACAATGATTCACACGGGAGTCATTTGAAACACTGTCGGAAAATGAACCTTAGTCCCTTTGTCATTCGTTGAGTCATTTCCTTCAGTTTTGCCCCGGAGGAATGGAGATGAAAAGAAAGGATATTCACATCCTTAAATTGGATGCATTCAATTTGAAAGGCTTAATTTCAGAAATAGATCCGAACAACTGATAACTTCTTCTTTTCCTGTTGGGGGTTAATAAAAGATTTAACTACCTGGGCGGCCGGTTTGATTAACAGCCTGTTCATCTGTTGAAGATTGACAGCCATTATCTCTTCCAGATCGCTGAGACAATGGAGGCTATTCATAAAGTTAGCGCGACCTTTCACAGCCACTTTATATGCATGAATTCAGTCGTTTGGACGGGTCAGTTTTCTTCCCACTATAGCGGCAAAAGTACAAGCAAGGCTGGGGATTCTGAGCGAGTGGACTATTTGTAGACACGTCAAGATATTCCGAGTGTTTATGGATTAAATCTCGGCCTAATTGTGGCCGGTTGTGTCTCGCATGTCACCGCCTATTGATCACTTGACCTTCCTGTAATCAGCTTGCCATGTAAATATGGATCAGATGTAGCAGCACTTCAGCTCCGAAGGCATTGAATTTAGGGTGCGTTGGTTCAGTACCATCAGTGTGGAACACTGCGGTGGCCAAAGCTCCCGGGGTCTGTTTCACAAAGTAGCCTTTCTTGCTGACACTAAGCTTTAAGAGAGTTTCATGGGATGGGTCACTTCACCACCATGGCAAATTAAGCTGCACACCAAAGCCTGCTAGGGTAAATTTGAGGTTTCGGATTATAAACCGCCCATGGACCAATCAGGGTTGAGCTTCTGACCGAGCAGGGATGGCCTTCTGATAGAGAATTGTGGCACTGATTACGTTTTGAAATGTGCTCTTACAGATGTGGTTCATTTTATAGGTTGAGTTGTGTTCATAATCTCTTTATAGAACTGGATCTGGGTAATCTGGGTTATTTCCATGGCCCGCATTATAGCTCTTCATTAATATAATCTGGGGTTATTCATACAGTTTATTTTATAGAACTGAATTAATATAATCTGTTTTTTCTATACCCCACATTATAGCTCTTCATTTATATAATCTGGGGTTATTTATAGCACAGTATATATATAATATATAATAATCCGAGGTTATTGCTGCAGTTCTTTGTAGCATGAGATTAGTATAATTTCTACATCTTGTTTTATAGCACATAATTAATATAATCTGGGGTTATTTAGACAGCTTGTTTTATAGCAAGGGATTAATGTTATCTGGGATTATTTCTACAGTCTGTTTTATGACATGGGATTAATAGAACCTGGGATTATTTATACATCTTGTTTTATAGCACAGGATTAATATAATCTGGGTTTATTTATACATTTAATTTCATAGCATAGGATTCATGTATTATGGGGTTATTTTTACAGTTAGCTTTATGGAACATGATTAATACGATCTAGGTTATTTTTACAGTTTATTTTATAGCATGGAATTAATGTAATCTGGGGTTATTTCTGCAGTTTATTTTATAGCTCATCATTAATATAATCTAGGAGTATTTCTACTGTTTGTTTTATAGCCTAGGGATAATCTAATCTGGGGTTATTTTTACAGTTTGTTTTATAAAATGAAAGTAATGTAATCTGGGGTTACTTCCACATTTTGTGTTATAGCACAAGATTAAAATAATCTGGGGTTATTTCTACACCTTGTTTTATAGCACAGCATTAATATAATTTAAAGGTATTCCTATGTTTTGTTTTATAGCACAGGATTAATACAATTTAGGATTATTTTTACAGTTCGTTTTATAGCATGGTAGTAAAGTAATCTGGGGTTACTTCTACAGCTTGTTTTATAGTTTGAGATTAATATAGTCTGGGGTTACTTCTAGAGTTTATTTTATATTTTGGGATTAATATAATCTAGAGTTATTTCTACAGTTCCTTTTGTAGAATAGAGTTATTTCTACAGCTTGTTTTTTAGCATGGGATTGTTATAATCTGGGGTTATTACAACAGAATTATAGCACAGAATTTATATAACCTGTGGTTATTTCACCAATTTTTGGTTTAGCATGGGATTAATATAATCTGGGATTGGGTCTCCTATGTTACAGTGTAGGATGTAACCTTGCATTACTTCTACAGCATAGTAATAATCTTTATAGGACGTAACAGTTGCCGGAATCTTTGTACAAATAACTGACATGGAGTTTTTCCTTGCCACTGTTGCCCTTGGCCTGCTCCTGGGGGCTTGGACCTGGACTTTCTGTACAGCTGCTTTGTGACCGCGTCTGTTTTACAAAGTGTTGTATAAATAAACTTTGAGTTGACTTGACTTGACATGGCAGTTGTAGACGGAACCATAATCAGTGAGAAACACCAGAGTTACACGAGCCCGCTAACCCAATCCCACCCCAGTACTGCTTAAATGGAACATGCATTATGAGGAGTGTACTTGGGTCGTTGTTTGGATTCGGGAAATGTAAGCATGACATTGAATGCTAGTCAGAATATTCCTGAATAAGATTCAGATGAACTGGATTAAAATAATCTGGGGTTATTTTTATGACCCATATGATATCTTTTCATTAACATCATCTGGGGTTATTTATACAGTTTATTTTATAGAACTGGATTACTGTAATCTGGGGTTATCTTTCTGGCCCATCTTATAGCTCTTCATTAATAGAATCTGGGGTTGTTTATGAAGTTCATTTTATAGCACAGTGTTAATATAATAATCTGAGGTTATTGCTACAGTTTGTTTTATAGCATGAGATTAGTATGATCTGGGGGTATTTCTACAGTCTGTTTTATGACATGGGATTAATAGAACTTGGGGTTATTTCTACAGCTTGTTTTATAGCACATGATTAATATAATATTGGTTTGTTTATACAGTTCATTTCAGAGCATGGGATTAATATAATCTAGGGCTATTTATACAGTTAGCTTTATAGAACATGATTAATACAATCTAGGGTTATTTGTACAGTTCATTTTATAGCATGGAATTAATGTAATCTGGGGTTACTTCTACATCTTGTTTTATAGCAAGGGATTAATATAATCTGTCAGTATTTCTACAGTCTGTTTTATGACATGGCATTAACAGAACCTGGGATTGTTTCTACAGCCTGCTTTGTAGCACATGATTAATATAATCTGGGTATTTATACAGTTTATTTTGTAGGAGAGGATGAAAATAATCTAGAGTTATGTCTACATCTTGTTTTATATCTTGGGATTAATGTAATCTGGGGTTACTTCTGCATCTTGCTATATAGCAAGGCATTAATATAATCTGGGGGTATTTCTAGAGTCTGTTTTATGACATGGGATTAATAGAACCTGGGATTGTTTCTACAGTTTGTTTTATAGCACATGATTAATATAATCTGGATTTATTTATATAGTTCATTTCATAGCATGGGATTAATATAATCTGGGGTTACTTCTGCAGCACATGATTTATGTAATCTGGGTTTATTTATACAGTTCATTTTATAACATGGGATTAACATAATCTGGGGCTACTTCTACAGTTTGTTTTATAGCAAGGAATGAATATAATCTGGGGTTTGTGACATGCATACTCCAGGCGGTGAATGCGTAGAAGCCCTTTGTATCATCATTTCATCCTAGCCGCAGTGAGAGCTCATTGCTCCGGCTGCCTTTTGTTTCTGCCAAACGGAGTGATGGTCCAAAATGAGTTTACGTTGGCTGTCGGAGCCAAACCTGCTCCAGCGGCTTTCTGTGGAGACTTTCTGTCCTGCTCGGATGGATGACGTGTAAAAACTTCATTCAATCAAAGCTCCTTGAGTAAATATTGAGGTCTCCGAGGAACAACGTCTTTTTCCAGATAGTAGTTTTCGGGATACACGAGCGGTTTGAGTGAATACGGAGCTGATTTGCTGGCATGTGAGCGTGCTGGGGAAATTCTTTAATTTGAACTCCTATTAAAATTCGCCAGAGTAAGTCAACAGTTACGGTTTTCCTTGGAGCGTTCTCCACCCCCCGGCTTATCTGGAATCAATTTTCCGAAACCTATGTTATTCGGGGGATGATGTCATGGCGAAAGCCTGCAGTTGGAGTTCTGAGGATTGTAACTTTTGGCTCTGAAGCACATTTCCAAGCGTTTAGTCCAAACTCATTTTCGTCCACCCAGCGAGTGAGTGTCACACATGGATCGGGTTAGCTGTCGAATGGAGGGAACGGTGGTGGGGGGTGGGGGAGTGTGCCCGAAGAGAGAGAGATTCTCCATTCCAGCACCTGCAATCCATCTGCACACTGCTTTGTCTCGCCGAAAAGCTTTCCCCTGCGACCTACCTGGATCTGAGTCCATCTCCATTAAAAGCAGCGTCGGAATAACAGGCCTTGCTCACCCTGGACCTTCGCCTGTCCACTCTAGGAAGCCATTGATTCCCTACTGTATACGTCACGAAGTACAGTATGGTGCTGTAGCAATATGATCATGCATTGTAATGCAGTGATGTCAAATTGGCCATCCAACTGCATCAGTTTTGAAATGTTCGAATCAATGTTAATAATATTTAGTTCATTTTCTTGCTGGAACGTTGAGAGGGTGCCATTATGTTGACATTGATTCAATTCAATTCAACTTTATTGTCATTATATACCAATACAGGGTATAACGAAACACAGCCAGGCTCCTTCTCCAGTGCAGTTATTAAGAATAAATATATATATATGTGTGTGTGTGTGTGTGTGTGTGTGTGTATGTATATATATATATATATGTTCATGTTAAATATGTATTAAATGTATAATTAAAATATATATTAATCAATGTTTGTTTGTATATAGTGATTTTTACAACTAATGTTGTGTCAAAGCATCTTTACAAAAAAGCAGTTTATATAAAGGAAAAGAAAAAAAAGGAATCCATGTACAGACGTAGGGAACGGAAATCCGGGTCTGACCACCCCCCATCCCTCTGAGCAAGCCAGAGGCAACAGTGGTGAGGAAAGACTCTTAGAGTAAGAGGAAGAAACCTCGAGAGGAACCAGGTTCAAGGGGGGAACCCATCCTCCTCAGGTCAATCCTGGTTGAAGAGAGAAAGATTCCATGCTATGAAATAAACTGGGAAAAATAAATAAATTAAATTATATATATAGAGATTTTGAGAAGATAGATAGTTAGATAGATAGTTTTTCCTTTCCACTGTTGCCCTTGGCCTGCTCCTGGGGGCTTGGACCTGGATTTTCTGTACAGCTGCTTTGTGACGGCGTCTGTTGTACAAAGTGTTGTATAAATAAACTTTGAGTTGACTTGACTTGACACAGACGGGACTATAATCAGTGAAACTGTTAATTGCAATTATTTATATGGCAATTTATGTTGAGCTAAAATATCATATTGGTGACGGGCCTATTCATTCAGTGGACCTGTTGCTTCATAGGCTCGGCTAAGCATGAATATGATGCCAGCACGTGCTGGCATTGTTCAGAGGATGGTGTTTGGCATCAAGAATGTAAATGCATGTTAGATCATGTGTGTAAAGATTGTACTGGGGACTAGAGAAAAAGAGAGAGAGAGAGAGAGAGAGAGAGAGAGAGAGATTTCCTGGCCCAGCGTCCTTTGTGCTCGTCTGCTCCTCATTCTCCAAGCCCCTAGGCTGTCATCCCTACTGCTCTGTAAATACACTGTATATCAAAGAGCCAGCGCTCTCTGTCTCTTTCGCTCTCTCTCTCTCTCTCTTTCCACACAGCACTCATCCCTCTGACTGTGGACATATGCATTGTAAAGATGTTGCTCTGAAACATCAAAGGTAATTGCCTTCGAATTGCCTCGCGTTTCCTTTTTTCCTCTTCACTTTTTCAGGGACTCCCTCATTCGGAGAGTCGCTTCCTGTGATGTTGTCTGTACCGTACCCGGGATTGTGTATATGCCCGCACACTGTCCACTAACATTTCATGAATGTTGTTGCGCTCGTATCGAGCCAGATTACGTCTTTATTAAAAGGGTGGGGTCTTTCTGCAGACCCCCTATTGGCCATCCCACCATCAGATTTTGAGAATATTGAACATATTTAATAAAGTAAACTGTAAATTTCTTCAGTAACTCTGTTATCAGACTTACTAGAGCACTGTTTGCTCTGGGTGTGAAATGGGGTGACTGTGTTGAGCTACCAGTCTGCAATGGGGGGCGAAATGGGAAAGAATTTTGAGAAATTTAAGTCTAAACTGAGAAAATAAGACATTATTGCTACAAACAAATCAAAACTTCAAGAAGACATGATTTTGACATTCCTAGTCAGATTATAAAGTATTCCGAAGAATTCCAGAGAAATGTAATCAATATTTCACTAACCATTTCTACATACTAAGAACTCTGAGAGGTCATTGCTAAATCTAAATTATTTTTAACAGCAAATTTTTTTAGATATCATTATTTCAATGTGCTAAATCAACATAACAAGTAACAGTTTCAACATGCTAATTCCAAAATTTTAAAAAATCTAAATTTGAAGATATTATTTAACATACTCATATTTAACATATTTAACATAAGTCAAAATTTGGAAAAATAAGTAAGGATTTCCACATGCTAAATTAAATTTTTGGGAAAATAAGTTATTTTAAGAAGTCTTTATTTTAACACGCTTGATCAAATTTTTGTGACGTCAATTTTTTTGATCTAATCTGTTAGAAAATAAGTAATTAGTTTCACACAGTAGTTTCACAAAAGAAATCTGTCATTGTTTCAGCACTAAATGATCATTTAGAGAAAACAAGTTATTATTTTGACATGTTAAATTAAAATTTTGAGAAAATAGTCATCATTATCTATAGACTAAATATCTGAGGGGTCATGCTAAATCTAAATGATGAGTCATTGTTTTGATTGATTAAAATAGTTTTTACAGAGCAAAATTTTGAGATGTTTTGAAATTTGAACATGCTAAATCCAAATTTTAATAAAAGTAAAGCAGTCATTATTTTGACAAAGCAAATCGAAAATTGAAGATGGAATTATAAAATTATTCCAGATGATACATTTCAACATTTGGAGAAAATAAGTAAAAGTTTTCACATGCTAAATTAAATGTTTGGGAAAATAAGTTGTTGGTTTGACACAGTACATCAAAATGTTGAGAGGTCATTATTTTAACATGCTTAATCAGATTTTTTAAGTCAATATTTTGATATTAGTTTCATAGTACATCAAAAAAAGTTTGGCATTATTTCAACTTAATAAATCAACACTTGGAGTTACCAAGTTATAATTTTGACATGCTAAATTAATTTTTGAGAAAAAAGTAATGGGTTTGACATAGTAAGTCAAATATTTGAGAGGACATCATTTTGACATTCTAAACCAACCAATTAGAGAAAAAACATGACACTTTTTTTTCAATGTCAACATTTTGCAAAGGTTAGTCAATATTTTGACACGCTGAATGAAAACGTCTGAATGAAAATGTCTTTAAATAATTGTAATTATTTTCAAATTTCAAAAGCCATATTTTTGGCATACTGCTGCCAGAAACTGAGAAACAAATGCACAGATGATTTGAATTCTCCAATATCTGTCAGGAATGGGCTTCAACAGGTTGTTTTGTTCCAAATTTTTTATTTAACAGGCCGCACTTTCACAAAGTGGTGAGAACAAAATCGGACATTGTTAAAAGTGGTTGGGTCCCCAGGTGTCCCCGGCATTCCCGACATACGTTGCAGAATCCATTTACCTGTATTCCAAGACCATGTAAACATCTATATATCCACTGACGTCTGTTGCAGGCGTGCAACCACCACGTTCACCAGAGAGTGGAATCTCTGCACCGGAGCTGGAAATTGGCTCTGAGAGATTTCTCAGGTGCTCATTACTGTAAATTGATGTGGAGGACTCGATTCAATTACACCAGCACCATTCATCTACCGAATTTATTCATTACAGAACACTTTACACACGTCTTTTCCTTTTCCGTGCCGCCGTTCTCACCCCGGTCAGCGCATGCTGTTTAATGAGAGGTCAGTAGCCACCGTTTGAACATTTGCCCACTTATCCTCCTCATTGCCCATTAATGGTGGAGTTTAGTCTTCATTACTGGGCTTAGTCGTCCTTGCGTGTCCGTCCGAGTTTGGCTGATGCTGAGCGGATTTAATGGGGATGTTATCCTGGATCAAGCTACTCGTGGTGTCCGATTGCACTGCTCAGAATAGGGCAGGGTTGATCGGGAACAAGGCCAGAGCCACATAATGACACTATACACTTAGATATGACTTTATGTAACCCAGCCCAGATAGCAAAACTGCTATACATACTCCACTGGCCCACTTGCTGCTTGGGTTGATGGCAGTTGGGTTTACCATTCACAATCGCAAGATGTGAGCCACATATGCACCGTGGATTATGGAATTTTGGAATTTAGGTGAGGCCAGTCATTCTCTGAGTAGAGAGTTTAGGGCCATTTTGGGCACTCGTGTATTAGTTTGCCTTGGCGTGTGCAACTGATGGTATATTCTTCTACTTCTTAATGGTACACATTTTTTGTCTACTGTCGGATATCAGTGTTTTGTATATAAGTGTGTATGTATACAAGTGTGTATACGTTTACCATGTTGGGAACAGCTGCATTACCAGAACAGAGCTTTATGCATTTACGACATGACGGAGTCCCTGGGAGAATGTTGCTATCAGGGTTCTACAGGTCATAGGTCAAACACCACTTGAAGGACAGCTGACCATCTGGTGACACTAGATAAGGACACACCCTCTTTGTACCTTAAGGGGTGGTGAAACAGTGTATAAACCTGTGTGACAAGGTTCTGTCTTTAGACTGGATTGGACTGTCTTTGGACAGGAGCTGTGAGTGAACTGCGATCGCCATGAAATAAACTACTCCAACATCTCCAGCCTTCGGTCTCCTGACTCTACCCTTCTGTGCAAGCAAGAAAAGAAACAACACTACTAACTAGTCCTGCTTTTTCCACGATATCAACACTGAGAAATTCGGATCAGGAATGGTGTGCTTGGGTGCAGCTTTTTGATCCGACTGACGGTTTTCCTAAAAAACATCCCTCATTCATCCCGTAGACTCATTTTTAGCAACACCCTAGCAACCGGCTAGCAAAAGCTTAAGCTGCTCAGTGACTCTGCATTTGCCTATGTAGCAATGATTGTAATCTGTACTTAGCCGCAGTACATAAGCATATAAGCTGATTAAAAAAGCATGACTAATAACATCATTTGGCTGGGTGTGGTACATGTATAGCATGTATCATTTGGCTGGATGTGGTACATATATAGAGTCATGCCCAAGCCAATCTCATATGCAAACGTAAGCACATTACTGACATTCTCAAAGTGCATGCTTTGAGGAGGACCGCAGGGCTTAGGGTGCCTTTTTGGGACTCAGCAGATGGCTGCACCATCCAGGACTTCATGCACGCAGACCGTTACGACGACTGTTCACGTCAATGTCACCAAAGACTGCAATGGTGTCGTGCCGGACTGTCATGGAGTGACTCAGAATGGCAGCGGGTCATCTTCAGTGACGAGTCCCGCTTTTGTCTTGGTGGACACAACCTACGAATCCGTGTGTGGAGGCACCGTGGTCAGCGCCAAGATGAACGGTTTGTTGTCACGTGTCACACGTCCAGAAGGCCCGGTGTCACTCTACCTCCACCCCTACTGCACCATCTGCAGGAACTGTGTGAGGATATTCAAGCTGCATGGGATGGATTATCACAGGACACCATTAGGAACCTCTACAGCTCCATGCCGAGACGTCTGGCATGTTGGGTTAGCAAACATGGCGACCCGACGCCATACTGAGAGACACTACTTCTGTATGTGTAGCTCAATAAATATTGATCATATCAGTCTAAATGTATCATCATTTATTGATCCTGGTAACCTTTATCTTCCTTCCCAACAGCACTACAACCCCACACCTCCTTCTGGGTGCAGCTGTTCTTTTGACGATGATGGTAGAAAGTGATTTTTGACCACCAAGACTGCAATATATTTTGGGTTTAAAATACTATTCAGGCTTAGAATTCTGAAATGCATATAATAATTTGTCATCATTTTGGCCCAACTATAGCTGCCAGGACCCCTACAGGTTGTGTGAGTTTGGGGGCTTGTGCGGATAAAGGATTAGAATGGAGGGCCGGTGGCAGCGGAGAGCAGCAGGCAGCTCCAGATGGAAAGCGATGGCTTGGATTGTCGTCCAGACGTGTGCTTACCCACGCTGCCACACGGCTAGGGCCTCACGCTGCTCTTGCCTTGGCGCGGTCGGATCCGGCGGAGCGATAAACTCTTGACTTTGTCTGCCCTCGAATGCTCCTTGAGCCCCGCCGTTATTGCCCATCTCCTGCTCTCTCTGGAGCGGATTACCGTATGCTAATTCTCCCCTGAGATTGGAGACCCCGCGTCTCGGCCTGTCTGTGTGTGCAATAGAAACGTCTGCGTGGGCCGCGCTCTCCGGATTCGATTGAATCATCTGTGCCAGTCGGCCGAGGACGTGAAGGAGCCTCTTTATTCTGAAACGAGGAGCTTCTGTAATCTATTTTGGATGAGCTTCTTCTACAGCTATGATGGGTTTGCAGAAGCTGCACAAACAGCGGGGCCCAAACTTTTCCCTACCGCTCAGCCAGAACCCCGCGGCTATTGGCTGTTTGAAGCATGAGACGTTTTGACTAACGCTCGCAAGAGCCAATCGCGGAACCCTGCAAGCATCATTAATTTGCCTCTGACGGGTAAATTGCAGCAAGTTTCTGTCCGTTCCGTATGTGTGCGTGGCATTTCGCTGTGAGTCGGTTCAGCCCGTGGCTAAAACTCGGGCCGCGTGTTCCTTCACGGGTCCCATAACTGATGTGCCAGACCATTAAGCTTCATTTAATATTCTATTTCAATAGCTATTTGAACACCATTAGTGGCCTGTGATTTGGTCAATTGCATTTACCGCCATTAACCTCAAGGCAGGCTTTGCCTTCCTATCAGCCTTTACTGTGAGACAGGAATGAAGATGTGCTTGATAACTCACATCACACCTTTCACCTGTTGGCCTCAAATCAGAATCAGTTTGGTGGACACCTCACCAACCTTCGCATCAAGCTTCGCATGACCTACGATCATAGTCCTATATAAGCAAGTCCTATATTAGCAAGTCCTATATGACCAGTATAGTGTTGTGCTGTGCAGCCATGTCTGTAAAGCTCAATCGACTGAACTGAACTGATCTGAGCCGAATTTAGAAACATGTACCTTCTGGCAAAATAACAGAGGTATAATTACCTCTGATATTCAAGCTGTGCTTGCTTGATTGCAAATCAGGCTAATAAACAGCTCGGGTGCACGTCACCTGGGTAATAAGACCTTGTTCCATGTCGCTTGTCATTAGATACGGTTTCATCCGGAGGAATATTTTTAACACCAGTCTGTGATCAAACTTTGCTTCTAGCTGCAAAGCACCTTATAGACTTGGCTAATAACTCCTCACTCACTCGCTCACATTTAACAGGCTGAAGGTTCTCCACTAGGGGGAGCTGTCAGCATGCGAGTAGCTTTTGTGTGCATCGTTGAAAGGGAGGAAACTCTTATAAGCTGGAACTTACAAATATAAGTGGGCAAGGTGCTCTGTTCTGACACTGCTGAAGCACTTTGCCGTTGGGGGGTTGAAATGTGCACAATGTGCACCATGCAAATGTACACAATGTATAAATGCTTGCTTCTCCCTGTTATCCGTCTGTTTCAGGTTCAAACTGTGGCCCTTAGGTCGAAATACTAACTTACTTCCTCATGATTTAGTTAAACAGGCTTCACGGAGTTTCAGTGTGTCGTCATGAATCGTTATGACGTAAGCCGATAAGACAAGCTCCAAACATAAGACGAGCTGCTCTCAGTTCTCATTAGCGACTATCTTTTGGCCACTAACTGACCACTTAATACATCACCACTTTATAGCCCCAAAATGGAGTTCACAATGGTGCAAAAGGTTTGTAGATCTGCCAGTATATGTCCAAAAGGAGGTCGTGGGCTGGAGGTTAGGGAACCAAGCCTGTGACCAGGGGGTCGCCAGTTCGATTCCCTGAAACAACAGTAAGTAAGGACTAAATGCTTCCCGGGCGCCATGGATAGGGCTGCCCACCACTTCCGGCAAGTGTGCTCACTGCCTCCTAGTGTGTGTGTTCACTAGTGTGTGTATGTGGGTGTTTCCCTTCACGGATGGGTTAAATGCGGAACAAATGGCAAAAACAAATGGCAGAAAATGGTCCTGAGCTCTCTACTCTCTAACTAGCTCTCTAAATTAACGAGTGAATTCAGGTAATGTATGATCGCCCATCGCTGACACAGGTGTTCAATTACGCACACTGAGCTTCCATAATCTCCTTAGAAAACCCCAGACCAATGGAATGAGATGCTCTGGAGCATCTGTGCATGAGCTGATGGTCACCATGCCCAGTTAACACCTTTAAGTTCTGAAGAAAATGTTGGACGGGGTCTACAAACTCTTGGACATACTGTATGGTGTGTGCTTGCAGACATAAACTGAGTATGACTGAAGTGAAGAGCCCAAAATCATACTGAGTATACTGTACATAAGTACTGTATGTAGAAGTACAGCAACAAACGTTTGCTGTTATTGATGATCGATTAATTAGATGGTTCTTCAAGGCTTCTTGAGTAAAGACAGTGGTCCTGTTTAGAACCATGAACACTCAAAGGGTCATTTGCATGCTTCAGTGGTTCTTTTCATGGTGAAGATCAGCTAGATGGTTCTTCAAGGGTTCTTGAGTAAAGATAATGGTCCTACGTAGAACCATGAACACCCAAAGAGTCATTTGCATGGTTCAGTGGTTCTTTTCATGGTGAAGTTCTTCTTCAGGTTGTTGAAGAACATGTTGTATGTGGTTCTATATAGCACCAAAAATGGTTGTGCTGTTGTTGCAATGTCAAACTTCAAGTATCAGTAAAAGAACCTTTAACGGTGCTACGTAAAACCACATACTCCAACAGTCTGAGGAGGCACTTCACCATGCAGATAACCATTTAGATGTGCAAATGATGTTTTGAGTGTTCATGGTTCTAAGTAAGACCATTGTCTTTACTCAAGAACCGTTGAAGAAACATCTAGATGAAGTACTACTACGTTATATAGAACCATATGCAAAACATTCTCCAACAATCTGGAGCAGCATTCACCCTGCAAAGAACCATTTAAGCAATGCAGATGGTTTTATGGGTGTTTATTGTTCTAAACAGAACCAGTGTCTTTACTAAAGAACCTTTGAAGAACCATCTTTTTTTCTTATCAGTGATGCTTGACGTTATAACAATAGCATTTTTTTGGTCCTATGTAGAACCAATTTCAGAAAGGTCTTCAGAACCATTTTGCCATGCAAAGACCCAATTAAGCAATGTAAATGGTTCTTTGAGTGTATATAGAACCATTGTCTTTACTAAAGAACCTTAAAAGAACCAAGACTTTTTTTAAGTGAAGGTTATGGAGATAACTACAGGTCAAAGAAAGCAGCACACGCACTACACTGCAGGTGTTTCTGGAGCGATGCCATGGACTGAACTCCACCGGTTCCCTGGAGAACATTTCAATAGTTGCTCCTTCTGGAATCACTTTATGGAACTAAATTGCTGGGGCTCGTTTGAAGGTTTCATACCAATTTTTTATTTCTGTAGAACCGTATATCCAGGAACTACTTAGGAACCTAAGAGCTTGGAGAATGGAGCTTCACATCGATCCCACCGTTGGGTTTGTTTTTCTTCCATCCTCTTTGTAAGTAATGGGCTTCCCTGGTGTCTGTGATCATGATGAAAGCCCTCGAAGTCTATTACCAGTGTGAAGATTTGGCGGGATGGCCATTAGCCCTGTCGCGGTGACCAATTGTCCATCTTTCTTCTTTTCGCGCGCTATGTGTGTTCCTGAGCGGACCCGGTGTTGTGTTTCAGTGCGGCTCCGGGCTGGGAAAGACGGGGCAGGATTAGGCAGCTGTCCCGCACCTGACACGGGTGATCATTCCGATCACAGCGAGGCCACGGCTCAGATAGCGATGACAAATACCAATAGTGCACTGGTAATGTGATCGTAGTGCCCACAGCGGGAAAACGACCCTTCAGAGTGACGCCCAAACGGCCTTTGACAAGACCCCAGCACTGCCCGTCTGAACCCGCATAACAGAGAGAGATAGATGAAGAGTAGATAGAGCGATCTAAAGAGAGACAGACCAGACAAGGATCTCTAAACAGGACGGAAGTGTTGGACACGTTTTCCGAGAACCCACCAAGAACCTCGGCATCTGCAGCCGTGAGCAACCTGGAGCTCCCCTCTCGTCTGAGACTGAGGTACCCGCTCCGCTGTGGAGCTTTCTATCTCTCTCGAATGTGTCCGCCGTCTTTCAGTGCGTCTCTCTCTTCAGGAGGAGCCAACAGGCTTTAGCTCGTCCCGCTTGATTTACGCCGCGTCCCAGCGAGGGCCAGCCACACTGAGTGAAATATCTGCTCTCCGGCTGCAGCCGTTCCAGAGACGTTATGATGTCCAAAGTGTCACGGTGGTGTTTTTCTCTCTGATGATGGGAGCAACTAAATCTCAGTGCTAAAGAATACACTGGAGCTCTGAATGGAGAGTCTATCGTTCTCAGCTTTCAGTGTAGCGCCATTGAAACAAACAGCCATTGTTGCATTTACGTATATGTACAGTCATTACCAAAAGAACATCTGCACCCAGAAGGAGGTGTGGGGTTGCAGTGCTGTTGGGAAGGAAGATAAAGGTTACCAGGATCAATAAATGATGATAAATTTAGACTGATATGATCAATATTTATCGAGCTACACATACAGAAGTAGTGTCTCTCAGCATGGCGTGGGGCCGCCATGTTGGCTAATCTTATTAATCCTCGACGTCTGTGATCACATGCAGCTTGAATACAGACATGAACTGAGTATGACTGAAGTGAAGAGCCCAAAATCATATGTCTGGTCAGTCAGGTACAGCGATAAGGCCCTTCCTTGCATATGTCACATGCTCGGCCGAGCGTGAAACTTGAATCATTCGCGTGAGGTACAGCGATAAGGCCCGCCTTATTATTTACATTATTGGGTGGACGCTGTTATTCGGAGCGGCTTTTAAACTACGCTCGTTATCGCATTCTAACAGGTCCACCCCCACCTTGCCAGAAGCAAGAGTTGCAGGTACACAATACACAAGATTACAAGGTTACACATTCTGATTAAGTGCACAATTACTGCTGATTTTATTGCTCAGTAAAGAGGGCAGGAGAAAGTCATTCCACCAGCAGTGGAATGAAATCTCCTTGTTGCCCGGCTTTGAGTGAAGTGTGGCCTGAAATGTTTGTGATTTCTCCTTTTCTCGAGACGTCCATTGGCAAAAGAAATTAGAAATTAAAAGCATCTTATGATTATGATTATGATTTTTTAAATTCACTTAATAAAAAATGAGGATGTTGGAGGTTAGCCATGGGCTAATGCATTTTATTCCAGTGTAGAGTAGTGTTTATTAGGAGTGCTAATGGACTAATATCCACTATTCTAGTGTATTGGAGCGTTTATTAGGAGTGTTTATGGACCAATATCCACTATTCTAGTGTATTGGAGCGTTTATTAGGAGTGTTTATGGACCAATATCCACTATTCTAGTGTGGAGGAGTGTTTATTAGGAGTGCTAAAGGACTAATATCCACTATTCTAGTGTATTGGAGCGTTTATTAGGAGTGTTTATGGACTAATATCCACTATTCTAGTGTGGAGGAGTGTTTATTAGGAGTGCTAAAGGACTAATATCCACTATTCTAGTGTATTGGAGCATTTATTAGGAGTGTTTATGGACCAATATCCACTATTCTAGTGTATTGGAGCGTTTATTAGGAGTGTTTATGGACCAATATCCACTATTCCAGTGTAGAGTAGTGTTTATTAGGAGTGCTAATGGACTAATATCCACTATTCTAGTGTATTGGAGTGTTTATTAGGAGTGTTTATGGACCAATATCCACTATTCTAGTGTGGAGGAGCGTTTATTAGGAGTGTTTATGGACTAATATCCACTATTCTAGTGTGTAGGAGTGTTTATTAGGAGTGCTAATGGACTAATATCCACTATTCTAGTGTATTGGAGCGTTTATTAGGAGTGTTTATGGACCAATATCCACTATTCTAGTGTATAGGTGTGTTTATTAGGAGTGTTTATGGACTAATATGTCCTCTTTTCATGTGCTAGACTGTTTATAGAGGTAGTGTGTGGGATAATATCTCCTATTCTAGTGTTAAACATTGTTTGTTAAGGTTGTTTATGGACCAATATCTCTTGTTTAGGACTGTTTAGATGGTATGTTGGCATGGAAACATGGAGAGATGACACATGCCGGTCTCTGGGCTTCATGCAAAGTGTCCAGGATTAATACAGTCTAACAGCAAATACACGCTCACTTCTCCACAGTTACACTCTGTTTGCTCTGGTTGTGAAATTGTGAAGTCATTTCAGTTGTTGAAGTACAGTAGCAGTACTCAGCTCATCCCTCGCTTCAGATCCTAATCTGCACAGTATGCATGCTCCTGGCTAAACAGACCTGCCACATTGTATGATGCAATACCATTTTCCTACCAAGTCTTATGTCTCTCTGTTTCAATTCTGTGCTCAGTTTAACACTGTTAGACTGGAGCAAACTCTCCACGCCTTGGAGCATTGCTTTAGGACATTGTTTGTTTTACTAGGATACTTAACATCTCTTTTCCTTATTCTCCTTTATGGAGCTTTGCTTCCTGTGCTTTGTTGGTATATAGACAATTCCACCACCACCTTTCTTGGGGGTTTAGAGGGTTTTTTTTAATCTTTTGGCTCTGGTAGCTTGTTAATGGATAATAACTCCTGTTCTACTGTAGAGGAGTGTTTATTGGGGGTGTTTATGGACTAATATCTCCTATTTTAGTGTATTAGAGTGTTTATTGATGGTGTTTATGGACTAATATCTCCTATTTTAGTGTATTAGAGTGTTTATTGATGGTGTTTAGGGACTAATATCTCCTATTTTAGTGTATAGGAGTGTTTATTGAGAGCGTTTATTAACTAATATCTCCTATTCTAGTATATAGGAGCACTTATTGAGGGTGTTTATGGACTAATATCTCCATTCTAGTGTATGGGTGTGTTTGTTGAGGGCGTTTATGGACTAATAT
>CM067477.1:35410473-35431325 GCA_034552555.1 Semaprochilodus insignis
ACAGATAATAGGTATGTGGTTTGAGGGGTTTTTTTTTCGAGTCGAATTGCTTTTATTGTCCTTCCATCCATGTACAAGTACACAATGGAGTGAAATTACGTTCCTCCAGGAACAAGGTGCAACATGGAACAAGCACCGTTTTGTTGTTCCCGAGGTAGCCGCTGCAGCTACCCGCCATACTGCTGGAACTGGAAAACATTTTATTTTATTTTATTTTGGAAAATAACCTAAATATTAAAATATTAATAAATATTATAAACTGTGAAAAAACAATACTGACCAATGACCTGATATACATGTTGAAATTGGTGTTGTTAACACTGTGCTAGATGAAAAATATTTACTATACTATTTTATAGTGGATAATGAAAGAAAGATACATGAGTAAATTGGACTCTGAGTGGGAAATAATCAATAGAAAGTGGTATTTTGTCCAACACTCGACCGAAAATGCAGAGAAAAACACCAGCAAAACGGCAGTTTTGCCATCACTGTCCTCTTGCTGTCAGAGAAACCTTGTTATTATACCATTATCAGTATTACATATACAACACTGGTAGTTTTGGGGGGTAAATACACTGGCTCGATTTGTGTTGTGACCCCTGGTTCCCATCAACCCCACTGTAATAACATCCCTACACTGAATCAGTTCACTCCAAAGCACTCTGAATGACCTTGTTTGCACCATAGACAGCATAGAGAGCATACAGAGCATCGTCAAGGACTGCACCACTGTCTGATATGGCACAGCAGAATCCATCATAGGCAACAAGACTCCCAGACTTACAGGATATCTACCCGTCCCACTGCCTGGGGAACATCCAACAGATCCGGTTGGACAGTAGCCACCCAGCACATGGCATTGAAACCTGAAACTTGTTTACATCCCAACCACTAAATCACTCAGAACGTTAGATCAAATTACTAAAATTTTATGTATGTATGTATATATATGTGTGTGTGTGTGTGCGTGTGTGTGTGTTTGTGTTTGTGTGTGTGTATGTGTGTGTATGGATGGGGGATTTTAGTAATTATATATTCGATTCATCAGGAAGGGCGGCAGGTTGATCCATGCAGAAGTCACTCCTAGCCGCTAGATGGCGGTATAACCCGCGCTGCAGCGGTGCTGAAGATGGCGGCCGTCAGTGAGGTAGGAAGTGCAGCGACAGACTCGTGGTGTATATAGCCAGTGTGTTTGTGTTTGTGACACTTTAACTGGGGGGGAAACTCCAGCAGCGTTTAGCAGAGAAGACTGTTGTGGTTGTACACGGTGTTCTCAAAGGGCTGAAGTTGTTAAATAGCGAAGTTTCACAACCTTGGTATTAAAAACTGAACATTTTAGTGTTTTTCCTGCTCTGTGAGACCAAGTTTAGGTCATAAAGGGTTAATGAAGGTTAGATAACTTTTGTTTGAACAGGAAACACACTAAAATGTGCAGGTTAGAGGATCTGCAGAATAAAGATCTGTATTTCATGCTGGTCTGAGATGGTCTGTGCTGGTTCACCTTGCCACCCTGTATGGTCATGCTGGTTTTGCTGGTGACCAGCTGCCATGCTGCACTGTGCTGGGGTTTTTCGAGCAGACATGGTATCTGAAAACAAGTCCAGATTTATTTCCTAAAATATTCTATAATTCTCAGATAGCAAACTCGTTGGAAAGCTAGCCACTGGATTTTTGCTCAGCGTTTTCCAGTATCACCTGAGGATAAGAGGAGTTTTAGACAAAATGCCACTTTTCAGCATTCATTTTCCACTCACAGTCTAATTGATTATTTATTCCATCATGGCTGACTTCTGTTATCATCTATACTTTAGTTTAGTAAATCATTTTAATAGCAATATTATGAGTAAGGCTGATTTTACAGCCGTGACCTATACAGCACAGTGTCAGCTTATAATCTTTTCGACACCATCAAAAGTTTGCTTTCTGCCAACTGTTTATTTTCCAAAATTAAAGGCTTTGTCCCTTCAAAATGTGTTGTAGATCTTGTATGCAGGGCAGTAGTCTGGGTGGTCCAAGAGCTGACCAGCAGTTGCATACGGTCAGTGGAGTGCAGACCTTATTAAGCCAGCAGACCGATAGCTATCAGGGTTAGCATCTGGAAATGACATTCTCAAAATACAGACTTATAACCTGTATAATAATAAATAATCACTTTTTTCCCCACTCATGTTGGGCTTTGGGTACTGGTATGCTGGGTGACCAGCTAAACTGGCATTATACCAGTATAAACAGGCTTAGACCAGAATGGAAAATATATTTTCCATGGAAAACATCTAGTCTTTATTTTATTTAAATTTTTTGAGTGTCCAAATATTGTCTTGTTTTCTTGAAAGATTATCATAAAATCAAAATCAGTTAAGTTACTTGTTAGTAATAATCATACCGGGTCCTACCAGTGATTTCTTCAACCTCAGAAAACAACTCATTGTTTTGACCTAGCAAGTTAGCATTTTTGACATAACGTCAAAATGATAAATAAATAATAAATAAATGAAAATATCCCAATGAAATCTGTTTATCAAGACTGTTAGGAACAACTTCTGTAGTTGTGACATGCTAAATGTAGCTGTTGGACGTTAATGGACTAAGACAAAAAGTAACGGTGTCCAATGGAAATAGTATGAGACAGGTTTAACTTAGCTGAGAAAATGCTCCATTAATGGAACCAGGGTTGGGAAATGAGTCCTCGTATCTTATCTTTATATAGGAGAAAGTGAGCATTCCGTTCGGGACCAAAGTATTGGACGCCGTTCTGACTGTTCCTGAAGCGGAGGCTGTGCGGACAGGACTCATCCTCACTCATGGAGCTGGAGGGGACATGAATCTGAAGGCCCTGCGGTCTCTAGCCAGCAGCACAGCCGCTTCTGGTATC
The DNA here is from genome assembly GCA_034552555.1 of Semaprochilodus insignis. Classification (NCBI taxonomy): domain Eukaryota; kingdom Metazoa; phylum Chordata; class Actinopteri; order Characiformes; family Prochilodontidae; genus Semaprochilodus; species Semaprochilodus insignis. Next base: position 35,413,349 of record CM067477.1, read on the forward strand.
CTGTGTCTCCGTTTCACCTGCAAAAGTCTCAACCTACCCTACAGAGTGCGGGCGTTTCAGGCAGCGTATGTAAGTGGAGCACACAGTACAGTCAGGGCCATTGCCCTCTCGGTCACTGATGCTCAGCAGGCTGTCTTCTTTTTTACAGGATTACTTGAAAACCCTGGAGAAGTTTACATTGAGTAATGTTTTCCTTGCGGGTGAGTAATCTCTGTGATCAGCGAGGCCTTCAGTTGTAAATGTTTTACAGCAGAACATTAGTCATCACACACCTGCACTCTTAAAAAATGAGGTTGTCCAAAACGGGTGCCCTGGAGAGATGACAACGCTGGCTCCTTAACGAACATTTCAGGATTCGTCAGTGGTGTTTAACCAAATTGAGCTCTGCAGTAGGTAAAGTCAAACAGTGGAAAAGGATTGATATCGTCGCTGTCCAAAGAAAAACATGTATCTCCATGCATCGTTTGAACACATTTACGTTGTGTGAGAATGGACCAACAGAAAGGGCCCAAAATCACTTGGAAAAAAGTCTGGTTCCATTGAGTTCCATTTGGAACGTGATGATAATGCAAATAAGCTTCCCTTTGAGGATACTGTATATGTTGTTAAGGTATTGTAAAGATTAAACAGATGTCTATGCTCCACCAGAGGGCAGTGTAGAGCTTATGTCTTGTGGTGTGGTCCAAGTTTCTCATCTGTTTACTCCAAAGTAGCAACAGAAATTCTGCTGCAGCCAGAAGCGCCACTCCGCACCCCAGGGCTTCTGGAGCTGGGTGAAATACCATATGACTAGGTTACTCTTTTAAAGACTTCTTGTAAAAATCTTTTCTCGGCGGACATCTCAGAACATGTCACCTATGATTTGTGATCTGGTACCTCTGGTTTTGCCCACCGCCCCACGCCCCCGAGTATGTCCAGTCTGAAACAGCGTTCTGGATTAAAACTAGCATTTGTGCTCTAATGAGACACCTCTTGTTCTTGCAGACGAACAGTAAACATTCACTAAATAAACCAATTGAGTAAAGTTCCAGTCACCAATAAACAACTGATCACCATATTTCTCTCCTCACCATGTAAACTGGGTGGTCCTAATCTTGGGTAACGCTGCCTTAAGCATTTCCTAACCAATCATAAGTCAGTTTCAGAGTCAGAAAAAGCTAACCAGCATAACCAAAAGCTAGCAAGCTAGACCTTCTGCCTGTTGCTTCATCTGTTTGTTCATTCCATCTGTTCATCAGTAACTTTTTTCGACCAGTTAGCGCCACATAAAATTTGGATAATGATATTAGCTCTGGATGAGGGCAGAGCAGGCAAGGACTGTTGGACAGAGAGCTATCAATAAAGCTGCTCATATTTATTTATCTAAATGTTTTTCATTTACGCTATGAAAAATTACTGTAAACCACAAAACTGTAAAAGTACAGTGCAAGAAAACACTGAGGTCTTTAAAAAGGCGTTCTGCTTCAAACTAGCATTTTTTTTTTTTACTAGTGAGATGAATCGTGTTCTTGCCACAAGTTAACATTAGCAAGTAAACTCTTTGAATAATGTTCTAGTTACCAATAAATGATGATAGATTTCACCATATTTCCCTCCTCTCCATGTAAACCGGGTGGTCCTAATCTTGGGTAATGCTTTCATAACCAGTCACAAGCCAATCACAAATTATGAGCCTCTTGATGTCTCAGTGAATGAACGAAGTCTTTTATTAACTTTGATTTCTTTTTATTTATTCGCCTGAAATACATAAAACAAACGCAGTGTCGTTAATATCGACGTGAAACCTAATATGGGACATGATGCAGGCAGTTTCATTTGCAATCGTCTCAGATCAAGCGTTTATGTAATAATTGTGCCAGGCCTATATGCTGGTTTTGCTAGTGACCATGCTGGTGTGTGTAGGTTGTTATTCTCCCCATCACCGTAGTCCATCCCAAAGCAGCTGTAGTTCCTTCCACCTGTCTCATCAGGAGGAGGTTTTAGTCTCTAAACCAGAAAATCCCAACTTCAAGACGACTGCAGTAGCACTGTTGGAGGCAGACAGTCTTCTTTATAAGGAATGTAAAAACTGGAGGGGGAATTTTTTTATTTTTTTTTAAATAAATAAAAATTTGTTTCAGAACCAACCACAGAAAAGGTCTTTAGGGAGCTTCAAGAGCTTCTTCTATAATGAAAGAAGCCTCTTTTTCAAGAGTTTGACGTTAAATGTAGTGTAAAACTAAATCTGATTAATCAACAAAATGTTTTAATGCCCTTAAAAGTGACACCTCTGACTGTGTGCGGCTGCCAGGTCGTTCGATGGGTTCTCGAGCTGCTGTGGCGTTGGGCAGACAGCTGTGTGCAGGGGAGGCGGGAGCCGTACGAGGTCTGGTGTGTCTGTCTTTCCCTCTGCATCCTCCTGCACAAACGCAAACACATGTTAAGCGCAGTGAGGACCTCAGAGCGCTGTCCGATGTCCCCGTGCTCTTTGTATCCGGCACAGCAGACAACATGTGTGAACAGGTGAGTGCAGCTTGTAACCGTGTGGTTGTAGCCAGTTAAGGTGAGTTTGAATGGAAAATCATAATGCATTTCTTCTGGACTGTGTAAAAGTTCAGTCTTAGAAGTTGCTCTAGCATTTTCTCCTTGACACCATCCCAGGTAATCCCAATCACATTCAGTGATGTTAAGGTCTAGACTCGGTCCATTGTTCTGAGAACACAGGTAGCTTCTTTGTTTGATGTGTGTTTTCGTTTCTTGGTGAGGAGCTTCTTGACAGTTACACATCTTTTCAGACCCATATCGTTGAGATGGCTTTGTCACAGTGGAGGCAAGAGTGGATCTTGTTTTTGTCCTCTCTCTCAAAGTTGAAAGCTTTAAGTACTGTTTGTCTGATTGTTGGATTGTGGTTTTTGGTGGTCTGCCAGGTCTTGCAGGTGGTTGTTAGGAGTTCTATTTTCTTTGTGTCTTTCTGCTTTCTTCCATGTGATCACCGCGTTGTCTCACTGTAAACCAGCAAATCAGATTCTCATCAGTTTATTAATGAAATCAGCTCGTTTCATTCTAGGGACATACTGAAGACTTATAAATGGACGTGTTAAACGACATCTGGCCATTTTTCCCCCAAACTCATGCTTTCTGTGTAGACGTCAGAGAACTGCTTTAAAATACTGAATAGATACGTTCTATGGCACCTTTTAAAATGCACATTGTAACACCTCCTGACATTGACCTCTTCTTTAGAAGTTGAAATCAAAGATGGATTTGGGTTCTGTGCTTGGAGTGCTTGAACCACATAATATGTGAAACCTTGCTTTCTCTTTAGAAACTTCTGGAAAGTGTTGTGGAGCAGATGAAGAGCTCCAGCTCTGTGCACTGGGTGGAGGGAGGCAGTCATGGCCTGGCAGTAAAGGGGAGGACAGAGGAGTCTGTGCTGGATGAAGTCAACTCACGAATCATCACATGGATACAGGAACATGTCTGAAGATGCTCCGCTGCTAAGATCTGATTTTTATATATACACTCATCATCAAAAGAATAGCTGCACCCAGAAGGAGCTGTCAGATTGCAATGCTATTGCATAAAGGTCACCAGGAACAATAAATGATGATAAAATTAGACTGATATGATCAATATTTATTGAGCTACACATACAGAAGTAGTGTCTCTCAGTATGGTGTCAGGCCGCCAGACGTCTCGGCATGGAGTTGTAGAGGTTCCTAATGGTTCCTAATGCGGTGGAGGTGAAGTGACACCAGACCTTCTAGACATGGGACACGTGACAACAAATCATTCATCTTGGTTCTCACCAAGGTGTCTCCACACATGGGTCCATTGGTCGCCTTCAGCAAGACAAAAGCGCGACTCGTCACTGAAGATGACCCGCTGCCATTCTGAGTCACTCCATGACAGTCTGGCACGACACCATTGCAGTCTTTGGCGATGTTGACGTGGTGTTAAGGGCAGTCGTCACGTAGTCCTGCGCCATGCAGCTGTCTGCCAGTGGTGCTGGCACTAACAGGATGACTCATCCTGGCTGTTGGGTCAGTCAGGTACAGCACTAAGGCACGTACTTGCTTATGTCACGCATGCAACTGAACTTGAATCATTTGCGTGTCTCACCTACCCACCAAGTTTAATTCCTGTCGGCTGATTCCTTCTGGGTGCAGCTATTCTTTTGATGATGGCTGTATATGCTGCCTTTTTGATCAGTGTCAAAATGTATATGTAAGTATATTTTTGTAAATAAAAGAATTCCTAAAGGTCCACTTACAGTGTCCGTCTGAGTTATGTACCAGTAAGGAGTCATTTATACATGACCAATTCGTCAACCTCACTTAGAATAACACAGGCTGTTTTTGCTACTGGGGTATTTGTAAATAACCTCTGTTCTGGTGAGCTTCCTTATATTATGCAGTCATTCAGAAAACAGTTTGAACTGAAGCACCTTCTCCTGTTTATGTACACATTTTTCTAATCAGTCAATCGTGTGGCAGCAGTGTAGTTCATAAAATCATGCAGATGCAGATAAGCAGCTTTTTTTTTTTTTTGACTGTGGGATGGTCATTGTTGCCGGACGGGCTGGTTCCAGTGTCATCTCTGGTTCCTGATCTCCTGAGATTTTCAGACACGGTTTCATCAGATACTCCACACGGTCTCTAGAGTTTACTCATAATGGTGCAATAATGAAAAAGCATCCAGTGAGAGAGGTCAACAGAGGAATGGCTAGACTGGTTTGAGCCGACATAATGGCTACAGTACATTTGTGGTGAACAGAAAAGCAAAATGTCCAACATGCCCAGGCTTGAGGCAGATGGGCTACAACAGCAGAAGGCTGTTGAAGCTGCAGTGGGCACAGGTTCACCAAAACTGGACAAGACTGGAAAAACATAGATTGGTCTGATGAATCTTGATTTTTGACACCATTAGTCTGAATCCATGGGAGCAACGTGCTTTGTCTGAACAGTTTAGGCTGGTGGAGCTGGAGTAGTACGACATGTTGTCTCGACATACTTCAGGCTGCTATTACCAATCAGTCATCACTTGAAATCCACAGTCTCTTCTAATGTCTAATGTCATCTCAAACTGGTTTCATGAACATGACAATAAGTTCAGTGTTCTTCAGTGGTCTTCCCAGTCATCAGATCTAAACCAGTAGAAGACCTCTGAGATGTGGGAGAAGGGGAGATTTGCAGCACCTGGAAAAATCAGCAGGCATTGCGTGATACAATCATGTCAACATGGACCCGAGTCTCAAATGAATGTTTCCAACATCTAGTGGAATCCAGGCCATGAAGAATTAAGACTGTTTTGAAAGCAAAGAGAGGCCCAATCAGTATCACATGTAGTGATACATGTAGTGATACATGTAGTGATACATGTGAGTACGTATTACTAAATGATTAATAAACAGTGCTTACTAAGTCTTGCTGACATGCTGTATTGGTGATAGTCTGTGGTGAGACTGTATAGGTCTTGTGTTGTTGTCCATGGAACTCTTTGGAGGAGTGTCTAAGCTTAGGGGTGTTTTCACGCTAGAGCTTTATTTTTGGACCCAGGTCCACTTGCTCAGTGTTTGGTACGTTTGATCAAGTGTCAAAGCTGTTTTCAAGCCTGGGAGTGGTCCAGAGCACTGATCTCCGGACTAAATCAGCGGACTGGGGTTAGCCTTAGTGAACTCTGGTGCGCTGCAGGTGTGGAAGCTATCTGCGACCAGTGCCACATGTGGGGTTGCGCGATTGGGTAGGTTTGTAAAATAACTAGTTAGACTTATCGTGTTCGTTCCCTCTCCAAGGGAAAAGGCTGGTTGTGGACAACGGATGAGACGGAATGCCTGATATATGGAGCGAATAAATCAGTCAAATGCAGAAGGCCACAAACGTGTAAAAGCAAACCGATGATAATGAGCCTCATCCCCACTTCCCAGTGGTCCTGCAGCACAGCGTAATTTCTTGATTACGTATACAACTCGTGTTTGCCTGTACTATCATTTTGCTAGCTAATAAGTCTTCCTTGTGCTGAATCAGGTGGACTACTGGACTGGAGTTAGCAAGCGCCAATCCGTCAATCTCTGGGCTAAAAGTACGTATGACTTCACTTGAATAACATACGATCTGCTGAAGACAAGCAGCAAACCTTTACCTTTGACTTTCACTCCAGGTGGTTTTGGACCTAAGTGACACATTGATGCTAATTAAAAATTAAAGGGTGTAAGAACTGGTTAATTGGTTATTGCGATCCTCCAATCCAACTTTCTCTTTGAATACTGATTTTGATTCCATACATGGCCAAAAGTCTGTGGATGCCCCTTCTAATATCTGAGTCCAGGTGTTTCACTCAGCACTAACAGTATATACACTCTCAGGCAAAAAAAAAGGCCAAGCCCAAAGTACAGTGGCTTTTACTGATTGTTTCCACCTGGTCAGAGTCCAGATTTAAACCCTATAGAGGATATTTTGTGTTGCATTAAACTGACTTACCAATGTTTCCCAACTGCGTGAAGCCGTCACGCTGAGTGGAGAAATATTGACTCTTCTTTCTGTAAAAGATTGTCTGCAAGTTTAACACACTAAACTTAAGAATTTAAAGAAATTCGAGGGAAAAGCTTCCCACTGTATCTGCTTGTTTAATGATTTGCTCTAAAGACCAGTAACAGCTTAATGTTTTGCCATTTTGGGCTTGGCACATTTTGTAGACATGCAGTATGTAATAGGTTGCACTGAACAGCTCAAAATGCTGCCATGTTAGCCCACTAATCATTTTGTGAAACACGGATAGGTTGGACTCATCACTGAAGATGACCCGCTGCCATTCTGAGTCACTCCATGACAGTCTGGCACGACACCATTGCAGTCTTTGGTGACGGTGACGTGGTGTTAAGGACAGTCGTCGTAACNGTCAGGTACAGCGATAAGGCCCGTCCTTGCTTACGTCACATGCACGGCTGAGCGTGAAACATGAGTCATTCGCATGTCTCACAATGTCAAACCTACCCACCAAGTTTCATTCCTGTCGTTTAATTCCTTCTGGGTGCAACTATATTTTTTTGATGATGAGTGTAGTTCTTTTAAAATGAACCAGAATGAACCAGAACCAAAATGAACCAGAACCACAAATTCTGTTAAAGTTAACCCAAAAAGGGAACCAACTGCAAATAACCTCAGTGTCCACAATGTAAGCGAACTATAGAGAGGTCCACGACTCCATTAGAACTCAAACCCATTTTACAAAACTGTCTCTTAAAGCAATGTCAGCACAAGAACTGTGCACCACAAGCTTACAATGGGCTTCCGTGGCCAATCAGCCAAGCAGCTGTACACTATGTGTCTATGTTGACTATGCACAATGCTAAGTGTCAGCTAGATACCACCATTGGACTCTGTAGCAGCAGAAACTTTGCCAGTCTTTTGCTGCCGTCCTGAAATGTGTTCCTGACATTGTATTCAAAAAGACCATATATTTTTCCTGAAACTATACAATTTCTTAGTTTCAGCATTTGATAGTTTGTACTAATTTCAATTGAATATAGGGTTTAACAGCAAGCTGTTTCCACCTTCGAGTCCAGAAAACTTCTAATTTATCATTCTAGCACTTTTCTTGTGATGAGAAAAAGAGAAAATAATAGAAAAAATAATAGAAGAACAAAGCTTGATGCCTCTGGGCTCTAATTTTAGCTAGCTAGCTAACCTAGCTAATGTTAGCACCCACTGGCAAAAGCCAAACTGGCCCTTTGCAGATACTCTTTATACAGGCTATGATTTTTAGGGTGTTTCTTGTTATGAACCCACATCTAATGTCCTGTTGTCAGTCTTGTCGGTTAGATAAGGGCTGACAAAGAGAGCTAGCTATCTAACTAAGGCAGAGCTAAGGCTAGCTAGCTAGCTAAGGCAGGGGTGGCTAGCTAAGGCATGCTATCTTCACTTAGCTGGGTGGTAAATAAATACAGTTAGCAACCAGAACATGAATATTTGGGTTTGTAGCAAGAAATAAACTCCTAGAATATCAACAAGATCTGCGAAGGGCCAGCTTGAGTTTTGCCATTAGGTGCTAACGTTAGCTAGGTTAGCTAGTTAGCTAACATTAGCATTAACCTTTGTTTTTCTTCATTGGTTTAAGAATTGTAATTGACTTATCAATTACAGTCATTTACTCTTCTCTTTCTCATAACAAGGAAAGGGCCAGAATGATAACTGAGTAGTTTTTTGGACTTGGTTTGGACAACAAGGAACACAGAACTGCAGCATGCTGACAAGTTCAGAAGAGGTTTGGACCTGGATGTGCTAACATCAGGGTTGCCAGATTGCCCCAGATACGAAAAACCAAAAGCTTTTCATGGTCAAATTTTATACTTTAACTATAAAACGAAGTATTTCAGTGATTTGATTTGTACGTGTCTAATAATATCTCAACTGCAAACCTCTAGGAGCTGCGCGATCTCATCAGTGTTTTCAAAGTGTTAACATGTTTAGTGTGTATGTATGATGTGACTATGATCTCATGCAGTCAGTGAGGCAAATAAACAGCATTAATTCAATTCAATTAACAGCATTAATGACAATTCCTCATACACATGTTTAAAACCTTCTTATCCTTATAGGCTCAGCAGAACGGATAGTATGACTTCCCTAATTTCAAACTAAAACAGAAACATGTGCAGTCAGTAATATGAACAGGAGAATCCGTGTTTGGCCCTGATGCACACCCATTACACCCACAATAAACATAGACTGACAACTCAATTCTCAACATCAGCAAGCAAAATGTTCGTTATTTAAACTGATAGTATATGGGTAGGAGTTCAGCCTATCCAAATTTAAGCTGGAATTATTAAGTAGTGTACTTTACTAGCCATTACTTATTGTTTTATTTTTAAATCCACCAAAATATTGACAATTCAGCCCAAATTTTGTTCACCCGCCAAAGGGCTTTTCCTCCCTGCCAAATCCAACACAATGCGCCCATATTGGCGGGACTCTGCCCAATCTGGCAACCCTGGTTAACTAGCGGATTGTTGAAGTGGAAAGAATTTAACCATTGTCAGATCCACAAAGGTGCCTGAAAATAAGAGGTAGCAACAAGGTTTACAGGGTCTGAGATTGTTATTTTATTTGGGGGTCTTTGGACCCGGAAATGGATACTTACCAATAGGACTAATACCAAGAAGAAATGCCAAATTAATATAGTATACATCGTAAATGCATAATAAATAAGTATATAATGTAGAAGAAACAATAAATAAATAGGTAAATACATTAAAAGGCGTCTTTGTGTATGTAAAGAGTTAAAGAGCTAAACTCAGGCAAGGCTTGTGAAAGTTCAGTGCATGCTTCATTACCGGGGGGATCTGGCAACCAGGCTAACGTCACGCGGTGACCGCCCCACTTCCTGCTCGGCTTTAAAGAAGCATGGCGGTCGAGCCGTGGAATAAAGTTAACATCCCTTATCCGAGTGCTGCTTCGAATAGTCGAATCACCTTTACCGATACGACAGGTATAACCGACATGCTTCCGGGTGCTCTTGTGGCGCTGTAGCTGTAGTTTTACTGCGCCGGTTCCGTTTATGTGTTGTTTATGTTGGACACGTGGGTTGGGAGTGCAGGCAGAGAGAGGCTGCAGCTCCTGAAACATCAGCAATAGTAAACATGTGCGGCGCACTATCTAATCCCCGTGTGTTCCTCGTGTTTCAGCCACCACCATCGAGTCCGTCCTGTCGCACTGCGATGATGTGCTGACGCTGCTGGGCAGCCAAGTGCTGCGGACGGAGATCCGTGTCCTGTATGAGATAGTTTATGTGGTGAACAACAGCTTCAGACAACACAAGCCCTTCAGGGCTGTCAAGCAGGTGCGTGTACATTAACCTCGCTTTAAATCGCGAATGGACTGGAATTCTTATTGGAGCTTTCGGTTCCACCTTAAATGGTGCAGCAGTTTCAGTGTGGGGTTGTGTGTTGCAGGTAGAGCAATGCACAAAAAGACTGAACGAAATGAAGCTGCAGGAGGCTTTACAAGACCTGCAGGAGCTGTGCCCCAACAAAATTCAGAGGTAAAGTAAGCAAGGTGTGAAATGGAGTTTGAGCTGTTAATCTACATCCCTGTTTCTGAAACAGCTGGGATGTGGTGCAAAATGTAAATAAAAACAAAATATTAAATATGGAGAATTTATTTATTGCTATCCCCCCTGTAATGAAGCATGCACTGAACCTTGCCTGATTTTAGCTCCATGACTAATAAACCCTGGGTGAACTCTTAACATGAACAAAGAAGCTTTTTAATGTATAATGTACCAATTTATTTATACATACATACATACACGCACACACATACACATGAGTGAGACAGAGCGAGAGATAAATAAATGCCATTTTGAAGTTGATGCCAGCATCACGTTTAAAATAAGTCATGACTGGTTCATGTCTACCACTGTGTTCAGCACCCCTTCTTTTAACAGCACTCTGTAAGCATTTGGGAACTGAGGTGATGATTGCTGTAGCTCTGAAAGTGAAATGTTGGTTTAGCACTTTAGTCTTTTTCACTACAGAGCCATGCTGCAGAATGTGGTTTGGCATTGTCCTGCTGGAATAAGCAGATCCATGGTGTTTCTGGATCTGATTATATCTGGTTTCTTCTTTGCATGTATTGTAGATGATGAAATCTCCTTTTTTGCTGTTTTATGCTGTGAAATGTTATTGAATTGCACTGTTTGCATGTGCAGTCTTTCAAGTGGGGAGCCCTCCCCATCTTTATTTCTGAAAGACTCTGTCTCTCTAGGGTGCTCTTTTTATACCCAGCCTAATTAGTTGTAAGACGTTCCACCGGGTGTATTTAGCACTACACAACTTTGCTCCTTTTCAAAAACAATAAAAATGTTTCATTTTTAACATTTGATATGGCACCTTTTATACTTATTCAATTAAATATAGTAGTAGGTGTCAAGTGTGGTGGTGGTAGTAGTAGGTATCATAGGAGGAGTAGTAGTAGTGGTGGTGGTGGTGGGAGTAGTAGGTATCAGAGGAGGAGTAGTAGTAGTGGTGGTGGTGGTAGTAGTAGGTATCAGAGGAGGAGGAGGAGGAGTGGTGGTGGTGGTGGTGGTGGTAATAGTACTAGTAATGGGTGTAGTAGTAGGTGTTAGGTGTGGTGGTGGTAGTAGTAGTAGGTATCATAGGAGGAGGAGTGGTAGTAGTGGTGGTGGTGGTGGTGGTGGTGGTAGTACGTATCATAGGAGGAGGAGTAGTGGTGGTGGTGGTAATAGTAGTACTAGTAATGGGTCTAGTGGTGGTGGTGGTAGTAGTAGTAATAGGTGTAGTACTACAGCTGCTAGTAGGAGGGGTCATAGGTATAGGAGTACTAGTAGTAGGTGTCAGGTGTAGTGGTGGTAGTAGTAATAGGTGTAGTACTACAGCTGCTAGTAGTAGGGGTCATAGGTATAGGAGTACTAGTAGTAGGTGTCAGGTGTAGTAGTAGTAGTAGTAGTAGTAATAGGTGTAGTACTACAGCTGCTAGTAGGAGGGGTCATAGGTATAGGAGTAGTAGTAGTAGGTGTCAGGTGTGGTGGTGGTAGTAGTAATAGGTGTAGTACTACAGCTGCTAGTAGTAGGGGTCATAGGTATAGGAGTAGTAGTAGTAGGTGTCAGGTGTGGTGGTGGTAGTAATAGGTGTAGTACTACAGCTGCTAGTAGGAGGGAGGGGTCATAGGAGTGGTAGTGGCGGTGGTAGGTGCAGTAGTAGTAGTACTGAACTATTTTGACAGCACTACAGGAATTTCTATTAATTATTATTGAGAGTGCTACAGAGACATTTTTACAGCACTGCAGAAATATTATATTACTGTATGTATATGCACAATCACTCAGCACTTTTGGCTTCCACACTTATTGTCCGTTTTATCAGACGGCAAAGTGTTCAGAGAAACTGATGAACCGCAGTCTGTAATTATAGAACTACAAGGTGCTCCTATATGCTATGTGAAGCTGATGTAGATAGAAGGAGGTGTACCTAATAAAGTGTTCTGTTAGCGTATGTTATATAAAGAGATTGTTACTGTATTATAATTCTTAAGAACCTGACCTGACGTGGTCTCTGTGCAGGGATATGGGTGTAGACATTGGACACTGCAATGTGCCCAGTCAGCCCATGCTGGAGTGGCTTTGTCTCAAACTGCTGGGGGCGTACAATCTCCTAGCTCGGACCCTGGACCAGTGCACCAAAGCCTTCTCGTATCCTTTTGGAGACAATGCTAACAGAATGTAACGGAACAGACCGTCGTAAATATCATAAACATAGACTTTATATAGGACTGTAAACGTCATTGACCACTCTCTACAGATTTGTACGTATAGTGTGCAGGTAATTCAGTGCATGACACTTGTATTATGTGTGGATTGTGCCTTTGCTTGAATTTGTTGTAGACCCTTGACGCCCCCGTCTGACAGACTGGTAAGACGGCATCTTCGTTTGGCTGAGTTCATCGTGCTGAATTTGGTGCTAGCAAGCATGCTAAGTCGACTCTGGTGAGTTCAAAGCCGAGACCATGTAGGTATGTACCTACTATGAAACTACTGAGTAAGTTCTAGGTGAGGTACGGAACCCACACACAAACCTTTAGGCTGGTTATACACATCCCGTGTTTGCATGCCATGAGCAATGTGGCAGTGTGACACCTTTTGGAGCAACGTATGCTGCCTTATAGATGTCGTCTTTTTCAGGGACGTCCAAGCTTATTTCAAAGTGACAGCACTAAGAAAGATACTGTATGTGTCACGACAGCTTAATCGAGAAAGTACGGGTGCTAGATTGACTTGCCTAAGGTCCAGAACTCTCTCCATTTGGAAATGTGTTGCACTTTCTGTTTTTATTAGCCTTTCTGGCCTGGTGTTCAGTAGATGTGCTCACTGTTCATACTCATGTGGCATTCGCCAACGCTACAACATAGTCCTGCAACTTTTCACATAGTCCACGCCATGTGGAGGTGCTATGGGTGAAACCTTTAAGGAGTTTTTAAAGAGTTTGAGGAGTTAAACTCAAGCAATATGGCTAATTCAAAAGTTTGGTCAATTTAGTTTTGGCCAACATATTTTAGCTAATCAACTACATTCAGTTTTTCAGTGTGCAGTTTCTTTAGTTCAGAAGGCTCTTAGAACCTCATTCTTTTATAACGGTCTCTGTGGAATCATGTTTGGTTTTTACTTTTGTTGCAGGGTCTACTTCAGAGGTATCCTGAGAGGCCTCGTGCCGTTGTACAAGAGTTGCATAGAACTCCGTCAGCAGGTAGCCCGTTGTTGGCCCATGGTATACCTGACCAACTTCACCTTGCCTGGAGATCTTGAAAGCTTCCTGAGCCCCTCTCACTCTTACCTGTTGACAAACGAGGGCAAAACACAGGCGGTACGGATAAAGAAAGCGGACAAGTTCTCTGTCCTCGACAAGCTGTTCAAGGAGGGAGAAGAGGAGCTGGTGGAGGATGAAGGAGAGGAGAGAGAAGTGATGCAGATGTTAGCCAGTGAGGGGACGCTGAAGTCCAGTATGGATCTGGGGATGACCATTTTACGAGAAGGTCCACATTACTCTAGTAAGTCTGGTAAATGAAGCTATAGTGTGTGTGTGTGTGTGTGTGTGTGTGTGTGTGTGTGTGTGTGTGTGTGTGTGTGTGTGTGTGTGTATGTATGCATGTACACACACTCACACTCTCACTTATCATCAGAAGAATAGTGGTAGTGTCTGATTGCAATGCTATTTGGAGGGAAGTTAAAGGGTACCAGGAATAAAGGAGGGCAGGCGTCACTGCTCACTGAGGAGGGCAGGCGTCACTCCTCACTGCAGTCGTGATTGTTGGGTCAGTCAGGTACAGCAGTAAGACCCGTCCTTGCACAAGTTTCATTCCTGTTGGTTGATTCCTTCTGGGAGCGACTATTTGTGCAACTATCCTTTTGATGATGAGTGTATATGAGTGGTCCACCAGAAACTCCACCAAAGACTAAATGTTCTGTACTAGGCGAAAACCATGACAGGCTGCAGATGGTAAGCTCATTCAGCTACTTTTAAGGTGAACCCATTGTTGACGGGTGTTCAGTTACACACATAGCTTGTATGATCTCCATTGACCAATAGAAGGGGAGCTCTGGAGCTATCGCATATGAGTCCAAGATCACCATGCCCAATTCAGCATCAACTAGGGGAGTGTAAAGCTCCCCAGCACTGGGCTGTAGAGCAATGGAGCTGTGCTCTCTGGAGTGACTGAGTTGCAGTCTATACTGTCAAGACCATAATGAGGCACATTCATAACAACTTCATTTCCTTTTTCTCCCTAATTCTGTAGGTTCTTCCTCAGGGTTGGACATAAAGTCAATGCTTCAGAGAACGCACGGTGTGACCAAACAGGTATCAGTCCTGTCCTGATTTCATGGAAGGGAGTGGATTGTAGTAATTAATGCTTGGGGGACTTGCATTCAAGTCACATGCTGACCAACTTGTGACTTAACTCTGACTTAATGCAGTAAATGAATGAAACCACGTCTTGTATATTTTTTGATGAGTGTATTCTCAGTCGTTACTGCTGTCACCATGCAGCTCACAGTGGCATCAGGTTTAAGATGGCCTCAAATAATGAGCCTTTCATTAAACAGATCTGAATTCTATATGCAATGAATGCATTATTTAAAGGAAAGAGGTAATAAAAACTTGAAATGGTTCACTGGCATGTCATTCGGACAACAGCATAAAGCTGTAGCTATTACGCTAGCTAGCTAACTAGCATACTTGGTTTACAATATAAGCACTGTTGTTGTCCTTTGAGCTCTGCATTCACTGCATGTGTTCCTTCATTCTGCTCATCAGAGTGAAGGTTGAAAATATTGTTATTTGAAGTACTAAGGTTTGTTTTTTTTAGAGACAGTCGAGACTTGAATCAGACTCCCATAAAGTGACTTGTGGACATCTGTCGTAATAGTGCAAAGCATGCTGGCCAGATGATGCAAATCCATATTTACAGATTGGAGCTGTTTTCATCAAAGCGGTACATAGTCAAGAATGCTATGTCAGCTATTCTTTAGGCCGAAAAAACATTTGCACCATGTTGAAACAGCTTGCAAAGACAAGTCACTATAAACCAACGTTGCTGGGTGCTATAAACAGCTTTTGCTAAATAATGCCTATTTGGCAAATAGTGCTTGGACCCCGTAATTGCCACTTGTGGGTGTACTTGGTTGATTAGATGTTATGCTGCTCCTCTGAATTTACTAAATAACCGTTCTTTCATTTTCCCCTCCTCGTAGTTTGTAGCTGGTGTGTTTAAGATGGCATCTTCATCGTTAGAGGCGAACACTTCAGACTCAGCTTTAGACCAGCAGAAGATGGTGTTCGTAAAGCTGCTGAGGGACACCTCTTCTTTTAGGGAAATGGCTGTCCAGCTGAAAAAAATGATGGACTGGTGTAAGAAGTGTAAGCTGCGTCAGGAGCGACGACACCTGGCCGTCATACTTCTCCAGTGCCAGAGGATGACTCTTTTAGATGGTGATGGGATCAGGTAAGGCTCTTGGGCTTCAGGGAAATAGAGAGCCGCCCATTTATTGTGTTTGTGTTTGTGTTTTTCCCCTTAAACCAATTAAAATCTGCTCTCACATTAGTCGGTGAGCATGCATGACCATGTCAGTTTATGAAATGGCTACCGTGTTTCTTATCACTGTGTAAAAGAAGCTCCACACTGCCTTTAAGATTGGATGCATTGCAAGAGCTTCTGAGTGCACACATTTAAGAATGCTATTTACGTCACTCTGGGGAAGCTTATGGGTTTCTTTAACAAGAGGAACAATAAAAAGGTGTGAAGTTTCATGTGCTCAAACTAGTCATTTGAACTTTTTGAACTTTGTCAGAGCGGGGTCTCTCTTTGCATATCAAAATAAATGAGACGACAGCATTGAGAAACAGCATCTTTAAAGCGGAGGATTAGATTTGAAAGACACTCTGCATTGACAATAATTACAGCATGTCTATTACTGTCTACTTTTGTTCTATTGGGGTTTCAGTGGCATTGCTGTATATTATCTCTTGAAGAATTCAAATTTTTGTTTTCACGTTGCTCTGAAAATAAAAAATCTGATTAGTGCCACTAGTTACACTTTGTAATGTGAATCACTAAACAGTAAAAAAGGAAAAACAGAAAGCAGTGCTTTTATAGATCTACTTGAACCTGTATTTTTACAAAATCAGTACAAAAGCAAGAATTATAAAGTGTTACAGATTGGCCTTCCTGCAGTCCTATGCTCTGCACAACTGAAAACTTGCATAAGAATTAGGTCTGAGGATGTTGGAAAAAAACTTGCATTGCATTTTCATTCCCCAAAGATACAGCTCTGTAAATAAATAAGAGACCACTCCAGTTTCTCCTTCAATCAGCATCTCCACAGCAGGTTCTTAGTGAGGAACAGAAGGTTGGGTTCTAGCTTTACTGGCAGATACAGTGAGCGTCTGGTTCATAAGAACAAGGTCAAGCAGCAAACACACAGGACAACACAGCTACAGACTGGCAGAGGGCCAAAACCACTCTCTACTGACCGTGATGAGCGCCACCTCATTCCAATGTCACTTAACCACCGTAAGATGACCTCAAGTGACCTACAGAGAGACTGGCGAGCGGTGGCTGGGGTGAAATGCACAGTGAGCATTGTTCAAAAAACAGGCTTCTGGAGGGTCATTAGTGATTTTCTAAATAAACAGATCTAAAATACAATATTTGATCTGGAATTTGGGAGACGTGTTTCCAGTAGGGTACAGAATAAAACAGAACTGCTCATTTTGGTGAAACACAAACCCAGAAACTGTACAACTAGAGAAACTGATCATTTTCAGGTGGTCTCTTCAATTTTTCCAGATCTGTATGCATTGTGATATGTAAAAATATTCAGGAATTATGACCACATGACTACAACAGCATTATTTAAAAGCATTAGTCATAGTAAAATGATTGGGGGGTGAAAATAAAATTTTAATGTGTTTTTAATAATCAGTTTCAGTGCACCAAACACAAACGCAGGTGAGAGCTGTGACTACTCTTCTCTGTGGATCCGAAAAGCCTCAAATCAGAGTCCAGGAACCAGACAAGTTCTTCTTTTGTATCAAACAGCAAAAAAGCTGTAGCATGGCATGCTTCATATCATTTGTCCTACTTACCATTGCACATCCTGTGCTGTGAGTACTTCACATGGGCACATTGTGATGACGATGCTGAAATGATATATTGCGCAGCCCTAATAGGAATTACAAAAAAAATCCCACTTCCAACGTTGAAGCAAAAGGTGATGTAACAATGTCTCAGCTTCTTTGGAGCATATTACACGCCTCGTTGGACTAAGTGTTTTGGTAGTGTTTTCAGTTTAATACAGGTCAAACTGAATTTACTAATCACTGCTTTCTGCTTTTATTAGCACTTAACTTCCTGTCCCTGCTTTCTTGGAGTTGTGGTTGTAAATGTTGAGCCAAATCTTATTCATTCATTTTATTTCTTTTTAATCCCTCAGTTTGCGCAGGAAGCTGAAGAGGACCTGTGAAAGGATTCGCCGTGTGATGTTTAAAGAAACAGTAGCCTCCCTGCCCGAGTCTTCCTTTCGGTGGAGGACTCAAAGCTGCTTCAGAAGTCGCTTCACAACACTTGTGGCTCGTTACGGAAGTGTCAGGAATCGCTTTAGAGTGTCTAGAACACGCTCTCACGTAGCCAAGGATCTTTTTGGTGTGACAACAAAGCCATCACAGACAACCAGAAAGAACATGAGTGATCTGTCCAATGAACAGTTCCGCCAGGAAAAGGTATTGGGAAGTGAGGATATCCAGGAAACGGAAGGAGGGAACAGTTTGGAGAACCCTAGTAGCATGAAAGAGCAAGAGATTGATGATATCTTTGCATTGATTGGGTTTTGATGCCATGAGATGGCTCATCTCTGTGTCCAGTATGAAGGTCTTCTGATATACAGTCTTGTGTCCAGTTTCAACACCCCCAAATTCATTAAATTCAT
>CM067477.1:35461166-35475015 GCA_034552555.1 Semaprochilodus insignis
ATTACATTCTGTATGCATGTTATTAAAGGTGGCATTTCTTGATTACTCTAGTCTAAATTACATTAGCTGGGTTGATAATGATAAAGAAGGTATGGAAAAGAAGCATCAGTTAGGAATATAGACATATATAACACAAATACTCAGTACTCATGTGGTCCTCCATAGGCCCACAAACTACTCAACTCATGCATATCAGAACTGTACACAGTATTATTAATATGTATTTATTGCAACTCACATCTCATTTTTTTTAATGCTGCTAATTTGTGTGCAATAATCTCACTTATTATAATCAAGCACTTTACCACTTTCCAGTGTTCAGTTTACAGCTACAGTGTTTTGTTTACATTATATGTTACAGAGGGAAAAAAAATAACTTGGAAACATAGCAATATTTCTGTAAGTGCAAAGTATAATTTCCTATTTGTTTACACATCTATTTTTTCCTCTTCTTCTTCTATATTTATACTTATGTCTCGTCTGCACTGTTATGTTACTAGTATGTCATGTTACATAGTGTGTTTGCACTATGTTTATACTTGCACATCGGAGTTTGGAGAAACGCAATCTCGTTCAGCTATGCACTCCTGTTGTAAAGTCTGAATGACAGTAAAGTTCACTTTGACTATATCTAAACACAGCAGTATGGACGGATCGCCCACGCAGACCAGCTCTTTCAAAATATTCCAGCCATGAACAGAACTGTACATCTACCTGATTTTTTCGACTTTTCGTCCGAACAAAAGAGCTCAAGTTCTTACTCCTCCAGAACGTAGCCATCGGTTCTACCACACTGTCCAGGTCTGGAGACGATACAGGCTAGGATGGAGCAAGGAAGACAAAAACACTGAACAGTACATCACATCATATTCACCACATCTGTGTACAATCACACAACACGCTCTAACCCCAGTCAGAGGCACTGCCTCATTACTGCGGAATCAGAGGCAGATATCAACACAAGGTATTAATATTAGTTTCTGGGGAACCAAGACTTACCGAGCAGTTTCCCTGCTGGAAGAGAGAACCGTTCTGTCCTGTAAGATGGAACTTCTGTTCCTGTTCTTTTGACCATCTACGAATATCCTCCTCAACAGACATCTAGAAGGACCAGACTTGAACAAGCTTGTAAAAACTGATCCGAACAGCTTTCAGGTTCTATTAATATTAATAAGTTCTTAACCCTTAGAACCCTGAATATGCGGTTTGCATGGCTTCATCCTAAGCGTCAATTCAGGCAAGGGCTCCCAAAACTCATACACCTATGTATCAGGTTTGAGAGTTAACCCTTTCCTGACTGATGAAGCCTAGAAATAAGCCATTCCAACTGCCCGCCAAGCAGACTTGGGGTTTCAGCGTCCATGAGCAGTGAACAGGCCTGAACAAATGATCAGTCTTTAACCCTTTAACCCATTTCTTTGCTTCCATCCCTCCATCCCTGAGCTGCAACGCTCAGCCCAAGTCCAGATTTATTTCCCCAGCTTTAACAAACAAGACTCCACATTCAGACCTTAAAACGATAGTTCAGTCCAAGTATTGTGGTCAATCAGCCAAGACATGTTTGGTGTCCAGAGTTTGCTTCTTTAGCTCAACTTCGGAATTAAACAGATATTAAAGCTGGCAAATAGCAATGTTTTCAGACACTATAAAGAGAACTGAAGCCACAAAACCCAAACAGAACGTACCAGTTTGGCTCCTCTGAGGAGTTTCCTGTAGACTGGGATTTTTATATCACAGGCCTATATATGAGCAGCTTCTTTTCCAACTGAGGCGTCACATAGAATTAACAAACTAAGACAAAACTAAGGCCAAGTCAGCTTTTAGTTCAAACTTTACAGTTCCACCTTAAATGTTACAGCAGTTACTATAACTTCTCAGATGCCAGAATGTAATTGCAGAACCACTTAGGGCAGAACAGTACAATTCAAACAAAAAGCTGGTGAATGTTCTTTCATAAAATGTTTACAGTATTAAAATAATAATTAGGACCTTTTGATGATCTAAATCAGCTTTTCAGGGGGGAAATATTGATATTTAGATGCATCTGAAACGAATTGACGTTAGAAACACAACAAAACGTTTGAAACACTACTACTGAAGACTGTTTCTGCAAAGGCCATACATCTCAATTATGACTTGCCTTCTCATGACTTACCATAAGGTCTGTGGAAACAGGCTTTCCATACACCATGCTGTACTAAAGATGTGAGCATGCTACCTGGGACTGCTCAGTGGTGCTGGATAAACATTTTGTGATTCCAAGTCTGACACCCAAATTTTGACAACTGGAAGACTAAACTTATTTAGCAAACAAGAGAAACAGTGAAAGATGAGCCTGCACCCTCAAAGAAAAGAAAGCATAAAGAAATAACTCACCGTTACCTGCATTACCTTGGATTTATCCATTTATATTATTTTTATAAAAGACCTTTTCGTTTGGTACTGAAGTCTTCCACTAATTTCAAGAGCAGAACTATATACACTGCCTTAGCAGTACAAATCACCCCCTTCATTTTTTTGCAACCAAACCTTCAATCTCCATTTTTGTTGTTTCCCAGTTTTAATCGGTTTGAAAACAGCAGACATAATTTACGATGTGTGAAAGTTTCAAAAGGATTTGCTCTGAGAGCAGCCATATTTATTTTCCATATGGGACCACATGGAAAGATTCAACTTCCATCACTGCTTCTAAAGAAGGACCAACATTATCACTACTGCATTATATACACTATGTGCATGAACGTAAGAATACATAAAGGACGCTTGAGTGTATATTTGGCTTCTATTGCGCGGTACTGCCATTTTGACTATTGTTCACTGAACATGCGTTCTGCTCCTATGCTTTTCAAAAATGCATTAGATACAGATGCACACAGACTGTATGGCACATATCATACATTCTTAACTTTTAGGTATGTGTGTGTGCAAGCATATATATGTATACATACACACACAGATAGATAGTTTTATGGACCTCAACACATGAAGCCCACCAACACAAAGGGTTTGAACATCTCACCACTGATGTAAAGTACGACTCAGCTTGGCAGAAACATTACTAGCCAATCATTAAACTTAAAGAACCAGTAGCAGCGTCATCAGAGTTGAAGGCACCTGGTGTACATTTTAATCTGACCTTTAAAAATAAATAAAATCAAAACTCTCTTAACTCTTCTACCATCATTAGTAATCCAATGCTACAACTATTAAAAAAAATGTATATCAGTGATTATGTTGACCATGTGTCTGGACATACATTCCACCTCTATAAAAACACACCAACACCACAACTGTGGGGCATTTTCCTTTTTAATGGTGGTAGTATCAAACAGCTGTACATTTATTTGCCTTTCTTGGCCTTGATCTTCCTCAGGTAGAACTCCAGTTCTTTACCCTCCACAATGTATCCATCAGCTCTACCACACTGTCCGGGTCTGGAGGCAATGCAGGCTGAAAAACAGAAAAACCAAAAACCATTACCAAATATTCAGATGCGTGTATGATCAGCCGTCACCTTCAAGCACAAATCAGAGGAGTTGGTACAAATTTCACCACTGTGGTCTCAGTAGCAGAACTGGTTAGGGTCTCATCACACTAATGCAGGGCACGGAAACAAATACTTTAGAAGAACCGAGTCTTACCAAGCAGTTTGCCCTGCATGAACTGATCTTCCAAGAGAGGACTGATTTTGCTGTTCTTTCGGCGTGTATCAAACTTCTTCTGAACCTTCTTCGACCTCTTCTTGTTGAGAATGTCCTCCTCTTCAGGGGTCTGGCAGGAAATAAAAAATAAAAAGCTTGTTTAAATTAACCAAAAACAAAACTCACCCCTTCAATCGTGAGAGGCAAATACTAAAATCTCTTAAGCATTGATGGAAAGTGAAAGCACGTTGCTCATCAATTGATTTGTCTTCCTCAGAGTCTTAAATTGCATCACTTGCACTCAGTAGCAGAACTGGACAAAGTTATCATCACTGAAAGACCATGAACAAACGCTTCAGAGGCCTAAATGGACACTGAAAGTCTTCAGTCCAAGCCCTGGAACAAGGTTTGTTTCCCCAGCTGAAATACATCCAAACAAGTCCACAACTTTGTAGTTGGAACCAAAACTCAAACTTACTTTTCAAATATCATCAAATAAGTCAAGACCTTTGAGGTGTCTGCAGTTTGCCTTTAGTTTTACACAGGAAATAGTAGACTAACGCAGCTGACAATGTAGGTGCTGCAAGTCTGTACACCACCAATTGGACGGAAGTGTCCATTACCCTATCTTTAATTTTAGGGAATCAGAAGAGCAGGGGGAAACAAGATGCTCAAGTTCCACAGGACCTGGTACTGAAAATCACCAAGTAGCGCAAACATACCAGTTTGGCTCCCTTCTTGCGTCCAAGAGGAAGGGCGTAGTGAGACTCGAACCACTGCCTGAATGGACCGCTATCCACAAGGACCACACAATTCTTCACCAAGGTCTTGGTTCTCACCAGCTCGTTGTTGGAGGCATTGTAGACCACATCAATGATCCTGGTCTTACGGGTGCAGCCTGTGGGAATGAAAAGACAAATAGCACACTCAATACTCAGGATGTCATCATTCAGGACATGGAGTACCATAGAATAAAAGTGAAATGGGTCTTTCTCAGCGTTGGAACATGGTGTCTATCACAAATGTTCAGTAGCAGAACTGGACATGTTATCATCATCGAAAGACATTATAAACCCCCCTCAAGGCTCTACAACCCAATAGTTGGAATCAACTAGATGGTTTATAGTTAGATATTTAACATTCAATATTTCAGCAAAACATCCATCTAATATTACTCTAATACAGCAGTGGTGTTCCTACAGGCTTCTCAACGCAAGGGCCCAACTGCTAGCCACATTTTTGGTCTAGTGAGGCTTCTAATACAGCTGTACCAGATATCCCATGCTCATAAACGCATGGTTCAACAGTATGGTGTGAGAAAATGTGGATAACCTGGTGGGTCCTGAAGCCCGGGTTGAGAAACACCACTCCATAAGAGCCAGTAATCACAACCCCACTTACATTCTGAGCCCCATGAGAAGTTGCCCACGTCGAGCCTCAGGGCACGGTATTTCTTGTTCCCACCACGAACCCTCACTGTGTGAATACGCTTGGGTCCAAGCTGCATGGAACAGAAGACATATTAGGCATTTACAATCAGCAGACACGTCCACCTACATCCCAGACCAACCTCGGCTCCTGAGGAAGGCCATGTGTCAGTGTAACTATGACTAATCCTAACATTGGAAGGTCCAGAGCTTTGACCAAAACAGCCAAAAAAGACCAACCTAAGGACGTGTTTACATCACTCACATGGGCTAAATGAGGGCTTCACCTCCATGCGGCGTGAAGAACATTACCTTGGTGTTTGAGGGCGGCCGGCCAAGCTCATACTTCCTCTTCTTGTGGACGGGTTTGCGTTTACCGCCGGTCTTGCGGCGTTTATGCCAGTTGTCCCTTGAGATACCTGGATGGTGAAAAGAAGAAGTCAATTAGTGCTCAAAATCAAGGCATGGTCCTGGCCAACAGACTTCCCTGGGTTCAGGAACTTGAGTGCTCAGTTCTCCAAGGTGTGTATCCGCACATTTAAGTCAGATTCCGCAATAAGAGATCATCATGCACACTCAAGTCAATTTGATCATTCTACAGCAGGGAACTGTTCTCTTTAGAACCTTATGCCATACTCAGATGGTTCTTAGCATGGTGACGTGACTCAGATTGGTGGATCTGTTCTAGAACCGCACCAAAACGTGTTCTTCTGTTGTAACAAGCTTGACATTACAGCAGAACCCTTTTTGGCACTACACAGAGCCCCTTTTAAACGTTCTATGTAATAAGCAGGTTCTCTACGAACCTGAAAAACATCATGACAAGAATCGTTTAGCATGCAAATAGCTCTATACAGAACTCAGGCTTCCAAACAGAACAAATACCTCTACCGAGGAACCATGTGTAAGTGTGGAGCACATCAGGTTGGACCAGACATCAAGGTTAGCTAGCTAGCTAACTAAGCTAATGAGATAATGCAGAGCACCTTTACCGATTCTCGGAAATTAGTTCACAAATTATTGTACGATTCAGATATTTACAGTACACATACCAGATCAAATCTGTTCCTAAACGACAATACAGAGCATAAACATTACAGAAGCTGAGATACAGCTGATGTTAGCTAACCACGCTAGCTTCCTACCCAGCCGGAGACTTACGGCACTATTTTCGAAGCTCTCCAACACATAACCCTAACTTCTAACTACAGGAAAACTCTGTAAACGCAGCCCAAATCATTTACTAGCTGGTCCGTTAACTCTACGCCGATAAAGTTGTTCGCGGTACACACATTTTGCACGCCGAGCGCGGCCATCTTAAGTCATGTCGCCTCCCCATCCACAACTCATCTCCGAAGAAATAAAGAAAAATAACATTAAAATCGCCACACAGCATCGCAATATGTGTGTGCAGTCGTGAGGATATATCTACTCCACCACCCGAAATAAACATTATTACGAAAACCGGCGATAGATAAGCAGATGAGAGTGGATTTTTCTCGCTCCCCGGTTCTATAAACACGTACCCATTCTCAGGCGCCGGCTAGAAAGAGGAACCCCAAAGGATCATGGGCATGTTTCAATGGCCCACATATCGCGAGATTTGGCGAGAAGACGGGAAGGCCGGGGGCGGGTCGAGGCAGCACATATCCACACTACATAGGGCACTAGGAACTCAGTTCAGTCACCATGTTGAGCTTGCAGGTTTTAATGGTCGTGTTAAAGAAGACTTTCACAGTTTCCGCGGAAATAAACAGATGTAGCCTAAACAAAGTACTTTAGAGGTGGTTTGGGGTGAAATGCTCTGTTCTAGTGAAACTCACAAAGTCAGAACTTAGCACTGCAGAACACAAACAAAGAAAACTGAGAAATTTAAAACGCTAGCTTGTAGTTTGCCATGTTCAGTTGCCTCCATTATTGCATATTTGTCATTATAACGTCATATGTTGGGAAAAAAAAAATCAACATTCACATATAAGCTGGAATTTTAGTTTTAGGTCCTGTGATTTCGAAAGGATTTGTCTTGTAAACTGAAACTTGTAAACTGTAGTTATTCTGAATTACCACAGTCCAGATGTTCATGTCAATGTTAAGATTAAAAAGTCCAGAGTTAACGCAGAACTGTGTTACCTAATGACACTATCTGATTTAAGGAAAATGTTAAAATATAGCATATCAAAGGTAATGGTCATTACTGTTCTGGGGTGTCCTAGAACCTTAATAATGGTTCTGTAACCCTTGCAATACACCATATTTTAACAGCTTTTATTCTCATCGCTAATGAATTTTTGTTGTGAGATTTACACTCAGCAATCAACCAAATCTCATTTTCAATTAAATTAAAATAAATTTCTTTGGTTTTTTTGAGTAACTAAAAGGTCAATTACATTTTCACATGGATATATTTGCCCCTAAATATATTAAATAATAAGTCTTCTCTTTGTCTAATATTATATTTTGTTAAAAGGGCCCACGTCCTACATAATGTGATGCATTTCATTTTCATTCATTATTTTTATTTTCCAATATTTTTATTAGTTTTATTTACATTCTTTATCCATTATGAGCTCCACTTGTAACATCTGCACGGTTTTATGTATCGAAAAACAATCATAATTATGACATGACCATTTAAACAGGCTGATATGTGTACTATAGCCCTGTTCTGACTGGTTGCCATTTACTGTGCCTCATTCAAACAGCAGTCTGGGCTGAAACACTCCTTACCACCTCAGCGTGAGAGGGAGGGGCTAAACTGAACAGTACATGTATACATGCAAATTAACCGGTTGTCATAAAACAATTCATTCTCAGAATGTTAACTCAGGACGTCAGACATCATGCAGAACTGTACTCGACACTAGCTGGTTTAAGGAAATTTTTAAAGTAGAGCGTATCTAATGCCTGATCTAGGACAGGGTTTCTCAACCTGTGGGCCGCAGATCACCAGTGGTCTCTGAAGCACCCCTTGGTGGTCCATAGACCTGTAGTCAGGGGAAGGCAGAAGTCTGTATTGGTAACGTCACACATATAACTACATTAGTGATATATTAAATATCTTAATATAAATGCTTATAAAATATAATGTATGCATTTATTAAGGTTGATTTTAATTTTCTAGTGGACCGTCATACCGTGTAGTTGTTGTCAGGTGGGCCTTGGGGTAGAAAGGGTAGAGAACCCCTGATCTGGGAAATAAGGCACTAGGTTCATGCTTCTGTGCCAGTACGACTCATGCCGAGTTCCTACTAAGCTGGGTTTAGGGAGTAGGTAAGACCTGGCCTGTATTCGAAATGGTACACTACTATACTGCACACTGCATACTACAGTAGTATGTACTGTATACTGTATACGCCCCCTGTGTGTAGTATACAGTACAGTAACAAGTTCTGACCTACAGTGTGGTATACTAATACAGTCACATGACCAGTTACCTCACATTTACCTCAGAGCTGTTATTACTGTATCCACTGTTTAGAGCTAGCTGCTGCTAACGCTGCTCAGTTCACCTGAAATACGTTTAGCCTAGCTGTTAGCTACCCTCGGCTATTTCACTCTAAAACTGATCCTCTAAAGCGAGTTCATCTTTTATTAATCTTCAGACCTGTATATTTTAACTTTCTGAGGCTCATTCTGATGAAAACATACCCCGCTACAATCACTACACCACATTTATACTCGGAGTTGGCTGTGTTTTGCTGCCCAGTGTTACCCGCCGCCATTTTCTCTGGCTGAAGCAGGCTGAGAGCCAGTGATGATGGGATGTAGTACACCATGATGATAGCTCCCCCTGTATACTAGACACTCTGACTGGAGTAGAACACCATCCGGGGATCTTCAGTGCAGTACAGATCTTCAGTTTGGTCGTATACTGCATACTACATACTACTATTAGGTGGATGTAGTGTGTGAGTTGTATGTAGTATACCATTTGGAATACAGCCCTTGGCTGCGTCTGAAATGGCATACTATACAGTACGTGAAAGCAGTACGCGAGAATAGAGAGTACGTCCGAATACGTAGTGTTCATAAAACAGTACGCGAAAAGTCCCCAGATGACGTACTACATCGGGAGAGATTTTGAAGTATGCAAGTGGCGGAAAGCGGGGAGCCTGCTGTTTACGAGTGAATAAATTCCTCAGCATGCGTTGTGTGCGACCTCCTGCTTGACACTGCCTCCATGTGGAGGTGTTCATTGCGAAAACTAACCACACCGAACGCTACTGTCGCTAACAGATGGTAAAGATTTTGCCGACTTTTGGTTTTTAAAGAATGGGGTTTGTCGGCATTACGTGACGTCAGCAGAGATCTGGGTCAAAGGACACAGGTAAGACGGCGGATGTAGTGCGTCCGAGGACGTGTGCATACCGCACACTCGCATACTAACAGTATGTACTTCTTTAACGACTGAGCAGTACGTACTAGATCGAATTCAGTACGTACTGCTTAAGTACGCCATTTCGGACGCAGCCCTTCTCTGAATAGTACGGTGAAGTTCTTCTGTGAAACTATTCAGGTTCATCTTCTACCAAGAAAACACTGACTGCCTGCTCCTGTCAACAGAGGGTTCCTGTCATTGTGTTACTCATCATGTAGTTCCTCAGTACGTTAATCCTAATCTTTTTCGTATTCTGTTTTTAGGGAACAGAGAGGAAGGAAGTCAACTCAGCAAATACTGCATTTGATGATATTTCACAGTATATCCACATTATAGGAATGATTATAGGGGTTATAGACTACATGACAGACAAGTAGAGAAGTGTTCCGGTTGCGTCTGTATTTATACTGTTTGAAAGAGTTTAAACAGCCCTGTACTCCCTGATAAGCCCACTTTGATATTTACAAATCACATGAAAAAGGAGGTAACCGGATGTTTTTAACATACTGGTTTATTATGTACATCTGCAAATGGCAACACTACAGATATGGTCTTGTGGATAGTGATGGCTAAAGCTACCGATGTAAAAATCCAGCGGCGTAAAATTCGTAAACATGGTGCGGACCGGTCACTCTTCCCAAGGGCTCATGTCTGTGTCGATGGCCACACAATTATACGCAGCATAGCGAAGCTTCTCTTCACAAACCTTAGCACTGCAGGACACAAACACAGAAAACCGATGAGATAAAAACATTAGCTTATAGTTCTAATTTTCTCCATTATTGCATATTTGTCATTATAACGTCATATGTTTAAAAAATCAGCATGCAGTCATATTTAAGCAGGAACAGTTTTACCAGAGAAGGTCCTGTGATGTGTTTCATCAAGAATTTGTCTTATAAACTGCAACTTGTAAACTGTAATTTCTCTGAATTACCACAGATGTGTCCAGATGTTTGTGTCAAGGTTAAGATTAAAATGAAATGGATTCAAACAAAACACTAGAAACTGACTTTCAGTCAATGCCATGTAGAACAGCACTGGATAAAAGGAACTCTTCTGACCTGACAAAGAACTTTCAAGATATTTAATTTCACTGTCCTTCTGAATAGGTCTGTTACTGAAGGAGCTCTGCTTTTTGGGGATTACACTATACCTGCAAACACTACCGACCTTGGAGATCTTGCAGGTCTGTTAATTACTCATATTTAAATATCTCCCCAGGTTAAACTAATCCAGCTCCATTATGGCATAAGAGAACCTTTTCAAACAGAAAGTGACTTTTTATCATTTATTATTTAATTCATTTGAGGAGCAGAGAATCTTCAGTGACCTGGACGATTTGCTTCTGTGCCCTGTTTCTCGGCCGGGATGGTTCACCAGTGTTTCTAGGGTTCTCAGTTTGTAGGTAATGGTCATCACTGTTCTGGGGTGTCCTAGAACCTTAATAATGGTTCTGTAACCCTTGCAATACACTGATATATTTAAACAGCTTTTAGTCTCATCGCTAATGAATTTTCGTTGTGAGTGAGATTTACATTTTCAAGTCTTCAACCAGCCAAATCTCATTTTCAATAAAGTTGAATTCTTATTTTTTTCAGTAACTCACATGGATATATTGGCTCCTTAAATATATTACATAACAATTCTTCTTTTTGTTTAACATTAGATACTGTTTAAAGGGCCCACATCCCACATAACTTGATTATTTTATTTATTATATTTCATTCATTATTTTTATTATCTTTATCCACTTTTATTTTTATTACTTTTATTTACATTTATCATCCATTATGAGCTCCACCTGTAACATCTGCATGGTTTTATGTATAAAACAGTCATAATTAATTATGACGTGACCATTTTCCATCCTCTCTTTACCCCTCAGAGTTAAACATATAGCTCTGCTCTGACTGGTTGAAATGTGCTGTGCCTCATCCAAACAGCTGTCTGGGCTGAAACACTCCTTATACCTTCAGAGTGAGAGGGAGGGGCTAAACTGAACAGTACATGTATACATGCAAATTAAGTGGTTAATAAAACTATTGTTTGTCTGTAGGCGGTTTCAGCTTAGAGGTTTTGAAACCATAAGTGTATTAATTTAACCATAACAATTACGTAGAAAAGCGATGAGTAATGTCCCTTTAAAGATCTCAAAGTGTTCAATGTGACACATGCAACAGTGAAGAAAATAGAAACTGGAAAATTCATTTTCACACCACTACATGTAAATATGTCTCGTATCGCTCTTGTCTGAACAAAACCTCCAACATCTCCAAAATGATAACTTTACAGAAGTAGGAAAAAACATCCTCACATTAAATGTAGGTCAATGTAATCACATTTCTTTCCAAATAATTTTGGGCCAATTTTTTTTGTCCATTCATCAACAATTTAACCCAACGTAAATGGCAACAGGCATTTTCAAATTTTCAAAAAATGTCAAAAACTAAAAAACAACAAAAAATGAAAATCAAAGGTTTGGGTTCAGCAGCAGCGATACGCTGTGTATTTCATAGAGTGTGACATTCATTTAAAGTCACCTTGAGTATTTTGGTAAATAAAGCGTGCTGGAGCAGGTCGAAGACTGAGGAAGTGCATCTGTGGTTTCAGATCTGGCCAAAAAATGTAAAAATCAAAGGTCAGAAAAAGACAAACAAATATTTTAATATTTTAAAAACACACAGAGCTGAGTATCGTCCTACCCTTGTTTATCTGGGAAGATGTAGATCGGAGCAGGAAGTCGACTTCTACCCGTTACGAACCGTAAGAACCTGCTGCGATCCTCTGAAAGATCAACACAAACATGCACCAGCAACATCTTTACAAGATCAGGAATGAACCGGTCAATAAAAGGACCTGGACGTGTACTTACCGTTAGTGAAATTGGTCAGAGCCTCCCATAAATACTGCACTCTGATATCTGTCTGCTCCAAATCCTCGAAGCGTGCTGGAGGACAAAACAGAACTCATTATGCTGATTATCACGAAATCAGTCATTATTAAAAATCTGACCAAACTGTGAATAAACTACAGAGCATCTTCAGCCAGTTCACACATATCCAACAGAGTACTGCAGCTATAAAGAAATCACACAGAAGCCATGAAATCCAGGAGGAAGTCCTTCAGTTAAAACCGAATGACTTCTGTTAAATATAGATCGACATCTTATTCTACCCCCTTTATAGACCCTGCATCTCTTTTATCTACCTCAGACTCCCCAAACTGCATATATGTAAATGTGTACATCTGTATATATCATATACATCATAGCTTCTATTTCATAACTTTGGATTACAGTTATATAAACTGTATATTTGGATGAACACAGCTATTCTGGTGTTTAGTACTGTGTATATGTATTGTCTAATGTGTATTTTTGTATTTAAGTTCTGCAGGGGACCATGCACCTAAGATTTTCACTCACCTTCACAGCAGTGCAAATGTGACGTTATAATAAACGTGATTGATGTGATTTGATTTGATTTAAAAAAATCAAGTCTGTAATTCTTATTTAGTCAATATAATCATGCTTGTTATATTTACACTTTATAAGAATCAGCGTAATACTTTTATTTTGTTGTTAAGCTTTGATTGTAAACAACAGGAAATCGTCTGATCAGAACTGTTTTTTTTGTGGTATCTGGGCGGATACAGCCATACTAGCTCTCCAATTGGTTAGGACCTGCACTAAACAAGCTCTACCTAGGAGCTTGGAGTCCCAGATTCAAGCTTTAATACTTTTTCTAATGTGGTTGTTTAACAAAGCAATCGCAACAGGACTTTTTTAAATTAAGGTCCATCTGCTAAGTGTACACACTGTTAAAACGATCGGTCACGTCAGATGAGTTAGAAAAGAGCTCTGGATAGCATTTATACAAACTAACATACAGGTTACTCTGAGCAATAAATTTCTGAGTCCTGCTGCAGAAAATGCAACAGAAATCAATAGTAAATGCTTCACTTCTGCAGTTTTAGATGAAGTTAATGACTCACTGAGACGTTTCAGAGCCTCCACAGTGATCTCTGGGTCTCCACACACTTTCTTCTCCGCCTCCTGCCATGTCAGAAGATCCAGCACAGCCTGCGGTACCACCTTCATAAGGCCTGCCTGAATGGCAGCTATCTGTACATAAAACAGTATGCTTAAAAAAACTGTATTTATATGGAAATTAATCATCAAAATGAAATGTTGTGATTATGACGGGCTGTATACATATATATATCTAAATAATTACAAGGGTCAAATTTGAAAGCATATACAGATATTTTGAAATATCAACGTGCCTCTATACACATATTTATATATATTTTATGTATATATATATATATATATATATATATACATATATATATATATATATATATATATATATATGTGTGTGTGTGTGTATGTATGTATG
>CM067477.1:35495439-35509284 GCA_034552555.1 Semaprochilodus insignis
CATACATACATACACACACACACACATATATATATATATATATATATATATATATATGTATATATATATATATATATATATATATACATAAAATATATATAAATATGTGTATAGAGGCACGTTGATATTTCAAAATATCTGTATATGCTTTCAAATTTGACCCTTGTAATTATTTAGATATATATATGTATACAGCCCGTCATAATCACAACATTTCATTTTGATGATTAATTTCCATATAAATACAGTTTTTTTAAGCATACTGTTTTATGTACAGATAGCTGCCATTCAGGCAGGCCTTATGAAGGTGGTACCGCAGGCTGTGCTGGATCTTCTGACATGGCAGGAGGCGGAGAAGAAAGTGTGTGGAGACCCAGAGATCACTGTGGAGGCTCTGAAACGTCTCAGTGAGTCATTAACTTCATCTAAAACTGCAGAAGTGAAGCATTTACTATTGATTTCTGTTGCATTTTCTGCAGCAGGACTCAGAAATTTATTGCTCAGAGTAACCTGTATGTTAGTTTGTATAAATGCTATCCAGAGCTCTTTTCTAACTCATCTGACGTGACCGATCGTTTTAACAGTGTGTACACTTAGCAGATGGACCTTAATTTAAAAAAGTCCTGTTGCGATTGCTTTGTTAAACAACCACATTAGAAAAAGTATTAAAGCTTGAATCTGGGACTCCAAGCTCCTAGGTAGAGCTTGTTTAGTGCAGGTCCTAACCAATTGGAGAGCTAGTATGGCTGTATCCGCCCAGATACCACAAAAAAAACAGTTCTGATCAGACGATTTCCTGTTGTTTACAATCAAAGCTTAACAACAAAATAAAAGTATTACGCTGATTCTTATAAAGTGTAAATATAACAAGCATGATTATATTGACTAAATAAGAATTACAGACTTGATTTTTTTAAATCAAATCAAATCACATCAATCACGTTTATTATAACGTCACATTTGCACTGCTGTGAAGGTGAGTGAAAATCTTAGGTGCATGGTCCCCTGCAGAACTTAAATACAAAAATACACATTAGACAATACATATACACAGTACTAAACACCAGAATAGCTGTGTTCATCCAAATATACAGTTTATATAACTGTAATCCAAAGTTATGAAATAGAAGCTATGATGTATATGATATATACAGATGTACACATTTACATATATGCAGTTTGGGGAGTCTGAGGTAGATAAAAGAGATGCAGGGTCTATAAAGGGGGTAGAATAAGATGTCGATCTATATTTAACAGAAGTCATTCGGTTTTAACTGAAGGACTTCCTCCTGGATTTCATGGCTTCTGTGTGATTTCTTTATAGCTGCAGTACTCTGTTGGATATGTGTGAACTGGCTGAAGATGCTCTGTAGTTTATTCACAGTTTGGTCAGATTTTTAATAATGACTGATTTCGTGATAATCAGCATAATGAGTTCTGTTTTGTCCTCCAGCACGCTTCGAGGATTTGGAGCAGACAGATGTCAGAGTGCAGTATTTATGGGAGGCTCTGACCAACTTCACTAACGGTAAGTACACGTCCAGGTCCTTTTATTGACCGGTTCATTCCTGATCTTGTAAAGATGTTGCTGGTGCATGTTTGTGTTGATCTTTCAGAGGATCGCAGCAGGTTCTTACGGTTCGTAACGGGTAGAAGTCGACTTCCTGCTCCGATCTACATCTTCCCAGATAAACAAGGGTAGGACGATACTCAGCTCTGTGTGTTTTTAAAATATTAAAATATTTGTTTGTCTTTTTCTGACCTTTGATTTTTACATTTTTTGGCCAGATCTGAAACCACAGATGCACTTCCTCAGTCTTCGACCTGCTCCAGCACGCTTTATTTACCAAAATACTCAAGGTGACTTTAAATGAATGTCACACTCTATGAAATACACAGCGTATCGCTGCTGCTGAACCCAAACCTTTGATTTTCATTTTTTGTTGTTTTTTAGTTTTTGACATTTTTTGAAAATTTGAAAATGCCTGTTGCCATTTACGTTGGGTTAAATTGTTGATGAATGGACAAAAAAAATTGGCCCAAAATTATTTGGAAAGAAATGTGATTACATTGACCTACATTTAATGTGAGGATGTTTTTTCCTACTTCTGTAAAGTTATCATTTTGGAGATGTTGGAGGTTTTGTTCAGACAAGAGCGATACGAGACATATTTACATGTAGTGGTGTGAAAATGAATTTTCCAGTTTCTATTTTCTTCACTGTTGCATGTGTCACATTGAACACTTTGAGATCTTTAAAGGGACATTACTCATCGCTTTTCTACGTAATTGTTATGGTTAAATTAATACACTTATGGTTTCAAAACCTCTAAGCTGAAACCGCCTACAGACAAACAATAGTTTTATTAACCACTTAATTTGCATGTATACATGTACTGTTCAGTTTAGCCCCTCCCTCTCACTCTGAAGGTATAAGGAGTGTTTCAGCCCAGACTGCTGTTTGGATGAGGCACAGCACATTTCAACCAGTCAGAGCAGAGCTATATGTTTAACTCTGAGGGGTAAAGAGAGGATGGAAAATGGTCACGTCATAATTAATTATGACTGTTTTATACATAAAACCATGCAGATGTTACAGGTGGAGCTCATAATGGATGATAAATGTAAATAAAAGTAATAAAAATAAAAGTGGATAAAGATAATAAAAATAATGAATGAAATATAATAAATAAAATAATCAAGTTATGTGGGATGTGGGCCCTTTAAACAGTATCTAATGTTAAACAAAAAGAAGAATTGTTATGTAATATATTTAAGGAGCCAATATATCCATGTGAGTTACTGAAAAAAATAAGAATTCAACTTTATTGAAAATGAGATTTGGCTGGTTGAAGACTTGAAAATGTAAATCTCACTCACAACGAAAATTCATTAGCGATGAGACTAAAAGCTGTTTAAATATATCAGTGTATTGCAAGGGTTACAGAACCATTATTAAGGTTCTAGGACACCCCAGAACAGTGATGACCATTACCTACAAACTGAGAACCCTAGAAACACTGGTGAACCATCCCGGCCGAGAAACAGGGCACAGAAGCAAATCGTCCAGGTCACTGAAGATTCTCTGCTCCTCAAATGAATTAAATAATAAATGATAAAAAGTCACTTTCTGTTTGAAAAGGTTCTCTTATGCCATAATGGAGCTGGATTAGTTTAACCTGGGGAGATATTTAAATATGAGTAATTAACAGACCTGCAAGATCTCCAAGGTCGGTAGTGTTTGCAGGTATAGTGTAATCCCCAAAAAGCAGAGCTCCTTCAGTAACAGACCTATTCAGAAGGACAGTGAAATTAAATATCTTGAAAGTTCTTTGTCAGGTCAGAAGAGTTCCTTTTATCCAGTGCTGTTCTACATGGCATTGACTGAAAGTCAGTTTCTAGTGTTTTGTTTGAATCCATTTCATTTTAATCTTAACCTTGACACAAACATCTGGACACATCTGTGGTAATTCAGAGAAATTACAGTTTACAAGTTGCAGTTTATAAGACAAATTCTTGACGAAACACATCACAGGACCTTCTCTGGTAAAACTGTTCCTGCTTAAATATGACTGCATGCTGATTTTTTAAACATATGACGTTATAATGACAAATATGCAATAATGGAGAAAATTAGAACTATAAGCTAATGTTTTTATCTCATCGGTTTTCTGTGTTTGTGTCCTGCAGTGCTAAGGTTTGTGAAGAGAAGCTTCGCTATGCTGCGTATAATTGTGTGGCCATCGACACAGACATGAGCCCTTGGGAAGAGTGACCGGTCCGCACCATGTTTACGAATTTTACGCCGCTGGATTTTTACATCGGTAGCTTTAGCCATCACTATCCACAAGACCATATCTGTAGTGTTGCCATTTGCAGATGTACATAATAAACCAGTATGTTAAAAACATCCGGTTACCTCCTTTTTCATGTGATTTGTAAATATCAAAGTGGGCTTATCAGGGAGTACAGGGCTGTTTAAACTCTTTCAAACAGTATAAATACAGACGCAACCGGAACACTTCTCTACTTGTCTGTCATGTAGTCTATAACCCCTATAATCATTCCTATAATGTGGATATACTGTGAAATATCATCAAATGCAGTATTTGCTGAGTTGACTTCCTTCCTCTCTGTTCCCTAAAAACAGAATACGAAAAAGATTAGGATTAACGTACTGAGGAACTACATGATGAGTAACACAATGACAGGAACCCTCTGTTGACAGGAGCAGGCAGTCAGTGTTTTCTTGGTAGAAGATGAACCTGAATAGTTTCACAGAAGAACTTCACCGTACTATTCAGAGAAGGGCTGCGTCCGAAATGGCGTACTTAAGCAGTACGTACTGAATTCGATCTAGTACGTACTGCTCAGTCGTTAAAGAAGTACATACTGTTAGTATGCGAGTGTGCGGTATGCACACGTCCTCGGACGCACTACATCCGCCGTCTTACCTGTGTCCTTTGACCCAGATCTCTGCTGACGTCACGTAATGCCGACAAACCCCATTCTTTAAAAACCAAAAGTCGGCAAAATCTTTACCATCTGTTAGCGACAGTAGCGTTCGGTGTGGTTAGTTTTCGCAATGAACACCTCCACATGGAGGCAGTGTCAAGCAGGAGGTCGCACACAACGCATGCTGAGGAATTTATTCACTCGTAAACAGCAGGCTCCCCGCTTTCCGCCACTTGCATACTTCAAAATCTCTCCCGATGTAGTACGTCATCTGGGGACTTTTCGCGTACTGTTTTATGAACACTACGTATTCGGACGTACTCTCTATTCTCGCGTACTGCTTTCGCGTACTGTATAGTATGCCATTTCAGACGCAGCCAAGGGCTGTATTCCAAATGGTATACTACATACAACTCACACACTACATCCACCTAATAGTAGTATGTAGTATGCAGTATACGACCAAACTGAAGATCTGTACTGCACTGAAGATCCCCGGATGGTGTTCTACTCCAGTCAGAGTGTCTAGTATACAGGGGGAGCTATCATCATGGTGTACTACATCCCATCATCACTGGCTCTCAGCCTGCTTCAGCCAGAGAAAATGGCGGCGGGTAACACTGGGCAGCAAAACACAGCCAACTCCGAGTATAAATGTGGTGTAGTGATTGTAGCGGGGTATGTTTTCATCAGAATGAGCCTCAGAAAGTTAAAATATACAGGTCTGAAGATTAATAAAAGATGAACTCGCTTTAGAGGATCAGTTTTAGAGTGAAATAGCCGAGGGTAGCTAACAGCTAGGCTAACCGTATTTCAGGTGAACTGAGCAGCGTTAGCAGCAGCTAGCTCTAAACAGTGGATACAGTAATAACAGCTCTGAGGTAAATGTGAGGTAACTGGTCATGTGACTGTATTAGTATACCACACTGTAGGTCAGAACTTGTTACTGTACTGTATACTACACACAGGGGGCGTATACAGTATACAGTACATACTACTGTAGTATGCAGTGTGCAGTATAGTAGTGTACCATTTCGAATACAGGCCAGGTCTTACCTACTCCCTAAACCCAGCTTAGTAGGAACTCGGCATGAGTCGTACTGGCACAGAAGCATGAACCTAGTGCCTTATTTCCCAGATCAGGGGTTCTCTACCCTTTCTACCCCAAGGCCCACCTGACAACAACTACACGGTATGACGGTCCACTAGAAAATTAAAATCAACCTTAATAAATGCATACATTATATTTTATAAGCATTTATATTAAGATATTTAATATATCACTAATGTAGTTATATGTGTGACGTTACCAATACAGACTTCTGCCTTCCCCTGACTACAGGTCTATGGACCACCAAGGGGTGCTTCAGAGACCACTGGTGATCTGCGGCCCACAGGTTGAGAAACCCTGTCCTAGATCAGGCATTAGATACGCTCTACTTTAAAAATTTCCTTAAACCAGCTAGTGTCGAGTACAGTTCTGCATGATGTCTGACGTCCTGAGTTAACATTCTGAGAATGAATTGTTTTATGACAACCGGTTAATTTGCATGTATACATGTACTGTTCAGTTTAGCCCCTCCCTCTCACGCTGAGGTGGTAAGGAGTGTTTCAGCCCAGACTGCTGTTTGAATGAGGCACAGTAAATGGCAACCAGTCAGAACAGGGCTATAGTACACATATCAGCCTGTTTAAATGGTCATGTCATAATTATGATTGTTTTTCGATACATAAAACCGTGCAGATGTTACAAGTGGAGCTCATAATGGATAAAGAATGTAAATAAAACTAATAACAATATTGGAAAATAAAAATAATGAATGAAAATGAAATGCATCACATTATGTAGGACGTGGGCCCTTTTAACAAAATATAATATTAGACAAAGAGAAGACTTATTATTTAATATATTTAGGGGCAAATATATCCATGTGAAAATGTAATTGACCTTTTAGTTACTCAAAAAAACCAAAGAAATTTATTTTAATTTAATTGAAAATGAGATTTGGTTGATTGCTGAGTGTAAATCTCACAACAAAAATTCATTAGCGATGAGAATAAAAGCTGTTAAAATATGGTGTATTGCAAGGGTTACAGAACCATTATTAAGGTTCTAGGACACCCCAGAACAGTAATGACCATTACCTTTAGATATGCTATATTTTAACATTTTCCTTAAATCAGATAGTGTCATTAGGTAACACAGTTCTGCGTTAACTCAGGACTTTTTAATCTTAACATTGACATGAACATCTGGACTGTGGTAATTCAGAATAACTACAGTTTACAAGTTTCAGTTTACAAGACAAATCCTTTCGAAATCACAGGACCTAAAACTAAAATTCCAGCTTATATGTGAATGTTGATTTTTTTTTTCCCAACATATGACGTTATAATGACAAATATGCAATAATGGAGGCAACTGAACATGGCAAACTACAAGCTAGCGTTTTAAATTTCTCAGTTTTCTTTGTTTGTGTTCTGCAGTGCTAAGTTCTGACTTTGTGAGTTTCACTAGAACAGAGCATTTCACCCCAAACCACCTCTAAAGTACTTTGTTTAGGCTACATCTGTTTATTTCCGCGGAAACTGTGAAAGTCTTCTTTAACACGACCATTAAAACCTGCAAGCTCAACATGGTGACTGAACTGAGTTCCTAGTGCCCTATGTAGTGTGGATATGTGCTGCCTCGACCCGCCCCCGGCCTTCCCGTCTTCTCGCCAAATCTCGCGATATGTGGGCCATTGAAACATGCCCATGATCCTTTGGGGTTCCTCTTTCTAGCCGGCGCCTGAGAATGGGTACGTGTTTATAGAACCGGGGAGCGAGAAAAATCCACTCTCATCTGCTTATCTATCGCCGGTTTTCGCAATAATGTTTATTTCGGGTGGTGGAGTAGATATATCCTCACGACTGCACACACATATTGCGATGCTGTGTGGCGATTTTAATGTTATTTTTCTTTATTTCTTCGGAGATGAGTTGTGGATGGGGAGGCGACATGACTTAAGATGGCCGCGCTCGGCGTGCAAAATGTGTGTACCGCGAACAACTTTATCGGCGTAGAGTTAACGGACCAGCTAGTAAATGATTTGGGCTGCGTTTACAGAGTTTTCCTGTAGTTAGAAGTTAGGGTTATGTGTTGGAGAGCTTCGAAAATAGTGCCGTAAGTCTCCGGCTGGGTAGGAAGCTAGCGTGGTTAGCTAACATCAGCTGTATCTCAGCTTCTGTAATGTTTATGCTCTGTATTGTCGTTTAGGAACAGATTTGATCTGGTATGTGTACTGTAAATATCTGAATCGTACAATAATTTGTGAACTAATTTCCGAGAATCGGTAAAGGTGCTCTGCATTATCTCATTAGCTTAGTTAGCTAGCTAGCTAACCTTGATGTCTGGTCCAACCTGATGTGCTCCACACTTACACATGGTTCCTCGGTAGAGGTATTTGTTCTGTTTGGAAGCCTGAGTTCTGTATAGAGCTATTTGCATGCTAAACGATTCTTGTCATGATGTTTTTCAGGTTCGTAGAGAACCTGCTTATTACATAGAACGTTTAAAAGGGGCTCTGTGTAGTGCCAAAAAGGGTTCTGCTGTAATGTCAAGCTTGTTACAACAGAAGAACACGTTTTGGTGCGGTTCTAGAACAGATCCACCAATCTGAGTCACGTCACCATGCTAAGAACCATCTGAGTATGGCATAAGGTTCTAAAGAGAACAGTTCCCTGCTGTAGAATGATCAAATTGACTTGAGTGTGCATGATGATCTCTTATTGCGGAATCTGACTTAAATGTGCGGATACACACCTTGGAGAACTGAGCACTCAAGTTCCTGAACCCAGGGAAGTCTGTTGGCCAGGACCATGCCTTGATTTTGAGCACTAATTGACTTCTTCTATTCACCATCCAGGTATCTCAAGGGACAACTGGCATAAACGCCGCAAGACCGGCGGTAAACGCAAACCCGTCCACAAGAAGAGGAAGTATGAGCTTGGCCGGCCGCCCTCAAACACCAAGGTAATGTTCTTCACGCCGCATGGAGGTGAAGCCCTCATTTAGCCCATGTGAGTGATGTAAACACGTCCTTAGGTTGGTCTTTTTTGGCTGTTTTGGTCAAAGCTCTGGACCTTCCAATGTTAGGATTAGTCATAGTTACACTGACACATGGCCTTCCTCAGGAGCTGAGGTTGGTCTGGGGTGTATGTGGACGTGTCTGCTGATTGTAAATGCCTAATATGTCTTCTGTTCCATGCAGCTTGGACCCAAGCGTATTCACACAGTGAGGGTTCGTGGTGGGAACAAGAAATACCGTGCCCTGAGGCTCGACGTGGGCAACTTCTCATGGGGCTCAGAATGTAAGTGGGGTTGTGATTACTGGCTCTTATGGAGTGGTGTTTCTCAACCCGGGCTTCAGGACCCACCAGGTTATCCACATTTTCTCACACCATACTGTTGAACCATGCGTTTATGAGCATGGGATATCTGGTACAGCTGTATTAGAAGCCTCACTAGACCAAAAATGTGGCTAGCAGTTGGGCCCTTGCGTTGAGAAGCCTGTAGGAACACCACTGCTGTATTAGAGTAATATTAGATGGATGTTTTGCTGAAATATTGAATGTTCAATATCTAACTATAAACCATCTAGTTGATTCCAACTATTGGGTTGTAGAGCCTTGAGGGGGGGTTTATAATGTCTTTCGATGATGATAACATGTCCAGTTCTGCTACTGAACATTTGTGATAGACACCATGTTCCAACGCTGAGAAAGACCCATTTCACTTTTATTCTATGGTACTCCATGTCCTGAATGATGACATCCTGAGTATTGAGTGTGCTATTTGTCTTTTCATTCCCACAGGCTGCACCCGTAAGACCAGGATCATTGATGTGGTCTACAATGCCTCCAACAACGAGCTGGTGAGAACCAAGACCTTGGTGAAGAATTGCGTGGTCCTTGTGGATAGCGGTCCATTCAGGCAGTGGTTCGAGTCTCACTACGCCCTTCCTCTTGGACGCAAGAAGGGAGCCAAACTGGTATGTTTGCGCTACTTGGTGATTTTCAGTACCAGGTCCTGTGGAACTTGAGCATCTTGTTTCCCCCTGCTCTTCTGATTCCCTAAAATTAAAGATAGGGTAATGGACACTTCCGTCCAATTGGTGGTGTACAGACTTGCAGCACCTACATTGTCAGCTGCGTTAGTCTACTATTTCCTGTGTAAAACTAAAGGCAAACTGCAGACACCTCAAAGGTCTTGACTTATTTGATGATATTTGAAAAGTAAGTTTGAGTTTTGGTTCCAACTACAAAGTTGTGGACTTGTTTGGATGTATTTCAGCTGGGGAAACAAACCTTGTTCCAGGGCTTGGACTGAAGACTTTCAGTGTCCATTTAGGCCTCTGAAGCGTTTGTTCATGGTCTTTCAGTGATGATAACTTTGTCCAGTTCTGCTACTGAGTGCAAGTGATGCAATTTAAGACTCTGAGGAAGACAAATCAATTGATGAGCAACGTGCTTTCACTTTCCATCAATGCTTAAGAGATTTTAGTATTTGCCTCTCACGATTGAAGGGGTGAGTTTTGTTTTTGGTTAATTTAAACAAGCTTTTTATTTTTTATTTCCTGCCAGACCCCTGAAGAGGAGGACATTCTCAACAAGAAGAGGTCGAAGAAGGTTCAGAAGAAGTTTGATACACGCCGAAAGAACAGCAAAATCAGTCCTCTCTTGGAAGATCAGTTCATGCAGGGCAAACTGCTTGGTAAGACTCGGTTCTTCTAAAGTATTTGTTTCCGTGCCCTGCATTAGTGTGATGAGACCCTAACCAGTTCTGCTACTGAGACCACAGTGGTGAAATTTGTACCAACTCCTCTGATTTGTGCTTGAAGGTGACGGCTGATCATACACGCATCTGAATATTTGGTAATGGTTTTTGGTTTTTCTGTTTTTCAGCCTGCATTGCCTCCAGACCCGGACAGTGTGGTAGAGCTGATGGATACATTGTGGAGGGTAAAGAACTGGAGTTCTACCTGAGGAAGATCAAGGCCAAGAAAGGCAAATAAATGTACAGCTGTTTGATACTACCACCATTAAAAAGGAAAATGCCCCACAGTTGTGGTGTTGGTGTGTTTTTATAGAGGTGGAATGTATGTCCAGACACATGGTCAACATAATCACTGATATACATTTTTTTTAATAGTTGTAGCATTGGATTACTAATGATGGTAGAAGAGTTAAGAGAGTTTTGATTTTATTTATTTTTAAAGGTGAGATTAAAATGTACACCAGGTGCCTTCAACTCTGATGACGCTGCTACTGGTTCTTTAAGTTTAATGATTTGGCTAGTAATGTTTCTGCCAAGCTGAGTCGTACTTTACATCAGTGGTGAGATGTTCAAACCCTTTGTGTTGGTGGGCTTCATGTGTTGAGGTCCATAAAACTATCTGTGTGTGTATGTATACATATATATGCTTGCACACACACATACCTAAAAGTTAAGAATGTATGATATGTGCCATACAGTCTGTGTGCATCTGTATCT
Organism: Semaprochilodus insignis; assembly: GCA_034552555.1. Classification (NCBI taxonomy): domain Eukaryota; kingdom Metazoa; phylum Chordata; class Actinopteri; order Characiformes; family Prochilodontidae; genus Semaprochilodus; species Semaprochilodus insignis. Next base: position 35,506,430 of record CM067477.1, read on the forward strand.
AATGCATTTTTGAAAAGCATAGGAGCAGAACATGTTCAGTGAACAATAGTCAAAATGGCAGTACCGCGCAATAGAAGCCAAATATACACTCAAGCGTCCTTTATGTATTCTTACGTTCATGCACATAGTGTATATAATGCAGTAGTGATAATGTTGGTCCTTCTTTAGAAGCAGTGACGGAAGTTGAATCTTTCCATGTGGTCCCATATGGAAAATAAATATGGCTGCTCTCAGAGCAAATCCTTTTGAAACTTTCACACATCGTAAATGATGTCTGCTGTTTTCAAACCGATTAAAACTGGGAAACAACAAAAATGGAGATTGAAGGTTTGGTTGCAAAAAAATGAAGGGGGTGATTTGTACTGCTAAGGCAGTGTATATAGTTCTGCTCTTGAAATTAGTGGAAGACTTCAGTACCAAACGAAAAGGTCTTTTATAAAAATAATATAAATGGATAAATCCAAGGTAATGCAGGTAACGGTGAGTTATTTCTTTATGCTTTCTTTTCTTTGAGGGTGCAGGCTCATCTTTCACTGTTTCTCTTGTTTGCTAAATAAGTTTAGTCTTCCAGTTGTCAAAATTTGGGTGTCAGACTTGGAATCACAAAATGTTTATCCAGCACCACTGAGCAGTCCCAGGTAGCATGCTCACATCTTTAGTACAGCATGGTGTATGGAAAGCCTGTTTCCACAGACCTTATGGTAAGTCATGAGAAGGCAAGTCATAATTGAGATGTATGGCCTTTGCAGAAACAGTCTTCAGTAGTAGTGTTTCAAACGTTTTGTTGTGTTTCTAACGTCAATTCGTTTCAGATGCATCTAAATATCAATATTTCCCCCCTGAAAAGCTGATTTAGATCATCAAAAGGTCCTAATTATTATTTTAATACTGTAAACATTTTATGAAAGAACATTCACCAGCTTTTTGTTTGAATTGTACTGTTCTGCCCTAAGTGGTTCTGCAATTACATTCTGGCATCTGAGAAGTTATAGTAACTGCTGTAACATTTAAGGTGGAACTGTAAAGTTTGAACTAAAAGCTGACTTGGCCTTAGTTTTGTCTTAGTTTGTTAATTCTATGTGACGCCTCAGTTGGAAAAGAAGCTGCTCATATATAGGCCTGTGATATAAAAATCCCAGTCTACAGGAAACTCCTCAGAGGAGCCAAACTGGTACGTTCTGTTTGGGTTTTGTGGCTTCAGTTCTCTTTATAGTGTCTGAAAACATTGCTATTTGCCAGCTTTAATATCTGTTTAATTCCGAAGTTGAGCTAAAGAAGCAAACTCTGGACACCAAACATGTCTTGGCTGATTGACCACAATACTTGGACTGAACTATCGTTTTAAGGTCTGAATGTGGAGTCTTGTTTGTTAAAGCTGGGGAAATAAATCTGGACTTGGGCTGAGCGTTGCAGCTCAGGGATGGAGGGATGGAAGCAAAGAAATGGGTTAAAGGGTTAAAGACTGATCATTTGTTCAGGCCTGTTCACTGCTCATGGACGCTGAAACCCCAAGTCTGCTTGGCGGGCAGTTGGAATGGCTTATTTCTAGGCTTCATCAGTCAGGAAAGGGTTAACTCTCAAACCTGATACATAGGTGTATGAGTTTTGGGAGCCCTTGCCTGAATTGACGCTTAGGATGAAGCCATGCAAACCGCATATTCAGGGTTCTAAGGGTTAAGAACTTATTAATATTAATAGAACCTGAAAGCTGTTCGGATCAGTTTTTACAAGCTTGTTCAAGTCTGGTCCTTCTAGATGTCTGTTGAGGAGGATATTCGTAGATGGTCAAAAGAACAGGAACAGAAGTTCCATCTTACAGGACAGAACGGTTCTCTCTTCCAGCAGGGAAACTGCTCGGTAAGTCTTGGTTCCCCAGAAACTAATATTAATACCTTGTGTTGATATCTGCCTCTGATTCCGCAGTAATGAGGCAGTGCCTCTGACTGGGGTTAGAGCGTGTTGTGTGATTGTACACAGATGTGGTGAATATGATGTGATGTACTGTTCAGTGTTTTTGTCTTCCTTGCTCCATCCTAGCCTGTATCGTCTCCAGACCTGGACAGTGTGGTAGAACCGATGGCTACGTTCTGGAGGAGTAAGAACTTGAGCTCTTTTGTTCGGACGAAAAGTCGAAAAAATCAGGTAGATGTACAGTTCTGTTCATGGCTGGAATATTTTGAAAGAGCTGGTCTGCGTGGGCGATCCGTCCATACTGCTGTGTTTAGATATAGTCAAAGTGAACTTTACTGTCATTCAGACTTTACAACAGGAGTGCATAGCTGAACGAGATTGCGTTTCTCCAAACTCCGATGTGCAAGTATAAACATAGTGCAAACACACTATGTAACATAACATACTAGTAACATAACAGTGCAGACGAGACATAAGTATAAATATAGAAGAAGAAGAGGAAAAAATAGATGTGTAAACAAATAGGGAATTATACTTTGCACTTACAGAAATATTGCTATGTTTCCAAGTTATTTTTTTTCACTCTGTAACATATAATGTAAACAAAACACTGTAGCTGTAAACTGAACACTGGAAAGTGGTAAAGTGCTTGATTATAATAGTGAGATTATTGCACACAAATTAGCAGCATTAAAAAAATTGAGATGTGAGTTGCAATAAATACATATTAATAATACTGTGTACAGTTCTGATATGCATGAGTTGAGTAGTTTGTGGGCCTATGGAGGACCACATGAGTACTGAGTATTTGTGTTATATATGTCTATATTCCTAACTGATGCTTCTTTTCCATACCTTCTTTATCATTATCAACCCAGCTAATGTAATTTAGACTAGAGTAATCAAGAAATGCCACCTTTAATAACATGCATACAGAATGTAAT
>CM067477.1:35509784-35529171 GCA_034552555.1 Semaprochilodus insignis
GAAAGGATCAACCTGGACAGAGGGAGAAAATACAAAAGGTAAGGGAACGAATACAACACAACTGAAATTCCACAGGAGAATTCCACTGGAATGTTTAAAATGGCCCATTATTAAATGGTCAAAACGTAAACAAAGTCATTCAGAGTGGGTTTGGTGTGAAATGCTCTGCTCTAGAGAAACATACTAGTCAGAATTGCCCAAAGTGGTGGTGATAGGAACCAGACGTCCACCCCTTAAAAAGCGTATTACATGCTTATGAATACACAACCTGCTGTTTAGCAATAGCTTTGAAAAGGACTTGATCTAAAACTTATTTTCCATCCAATCCATTCATTGATTTTTCAGATAACTGTTCAGGTTTTCCACCATTTTCCCATCAACATTCCATATAAACACGTGTAGGTTCACTGGTGGTTTTGATAGTAAATAAAATATTCATCTGTGTTGGTGACCCCATGGTGACCCCTGGTTCCCATCACCACCACTGTAAAGAAATTTGAGTCTCTACAATCAACCAGTTAACCCCAAACCCACTATGAATGACTTTGTTCACATCTTAGCCATTTAATTATTCACAGAATTCCCCTTTAACCGCAGGCTAGCAATATAATTATCAGAACTTATGTTCTGCACTGGTACAGAATTCATGTGGCAAGGCCTGTGTGTATACTGAGCGTTATACAGCAGCTTTAAAAGAAGATCTGCTTTAAATGATCTACCTATAGTGGATGGAGATGACTTCTACAGAGCAGCTGCTCACTAGGCCTGGTGATACCTGTCCATCTACCAGACACAAGTCAAGCCCTCATATAACCCTCAGTCATGTCAAAAACCAGTTAATTATTTTAGTGTTACCATGTCTCCTGGTCTGTCAGCAAACCCGCCCGTCTCCTCGTCCTGACAGGCCAGGATAAACGTCCGCAGCTTACTTTTGTCAATCCAGTGAATTCTGCCGATGATTTTTAATGCAGCCAGAACCCACCACGAGTAGCACACATCGGGCAACTGAAAGCAAATACAAACACTAAAAATCCTGCTATGCAGTTCACAAGAAAGATCCCAGGCATTTTCACACCTGAATGTCTGGACCAGGGTCCCAACCGAAGTCCATGTCTGCTTTACATTGTATATGTTTGATCTGGATAGTTTTGGTTTCACATTTCACAGAGTTCGAAAGACCTGTGCATGGAATAACCATGTCCTGTTGTCAGTCTCCCTGTACTTAGCATTGATTGACGTGTGGTGTATATGGCGGTGCACCAGAGTAGCACAAGGTCCAAGGCCACAAGTCCTGTCACTATACAATCTACAATATACTATCTTTGCGTTTCTTTACAATTGACTTTTGACCAAATTACAATCAAGTATTATATCTCCTCTGCTCCTCATGTACTAGCATGGCTAATTTTACCTCTCTTACGTTCTTTTGTTTCTTTTGCTGTTTAATGGGTGACGATAACCTGCCTCAATTTCTTGTAACTGATGAAAATATTTTCATACCGCAAACAAACTGATACTAATCATGGATCAGTTTGATCCAGACCAAGACCACCTCTTTTTGCCAGACCAAATTTTGGTCCAGACTGTGGCTCGAGGCACTTTCCACACCTGCTACATTGGTTTGAACTAAACCGAAAAGTCTCAAGGTTTGGATCAAACAAGATAGGTGTGAAAGCACCCTAACAGTAACTATAAAGGGCCATATTCTGTAGTTTGCTCTATATTTTTAAAAATACACCAATAATTAATTAATTAATTAATTATAATTATTAATTTCTTCAATCTCTCTGTATCCCTTAGAATTAAACTAGCTGGTTATGTTATGCCTTAAGACCGATGTATGTAAAGGAGCTCTCTTCTGAGAGGCTGAGCTAAGTTGAGCTACACTGCTAAAGGATGAAAGGGGGGAGCTGAACTGCTGTAAGCTTAATGTCCAGTCATTTATAAATATGTTTGTGATGTCATAACAGTTATGGATTTATAAATAGCTTATTTTTGCAGCACAGTTTGTACATAAAGACTAAAAAGTGAACCATCATTGTTTTATTGTCCTGCCTCGTTAGCTCACCTTCTCTGGTCTCCCGTTGAGGCCTCCAGACGGAAGCTGCCTCTCACAGAGCCACCATCCCAGCAGATCAGCATTGACCTGATGGAGCTGACCGGTGACGGACAGGAACCCCGTACAACAATAAATCTGAAGAAACAGATCCAGGTATAGTCATAAATCATAACTCACACAAGCCGGCAAGTCTGTACCACTGTCGAGAAGACCTGGATGTGGTTTGAGCAGGGAGAGAGAAGTTTTGGGGATTCATTATAGAACAGATTTGGGTGACTTGCTGGCAACTAAGCACTAATGAAACACAATTTGGACACTCGGCTGACTGACTACACTTGGAGTAAGTGGGGAAAAAAGTTTAATGGAAGATTTTTCATGAAACTAATATTGAAATTTCCAGATTTTAGTTATGTACCACTTCTTTAGTGTAGAAGAGACTGTCAAAATAAAATCCTTTCATAAAGCATGACAAGCAAGGATGTCAAAATGAAAAGCCCTATGCAGGAGCACTTTGCTAGTTCTCTTGTTTTACGCCAGCATAACCAGAAATTATTATTGTTTTAAACGTTTATGTTTTTATCATTTTATTACACACACACACACACACACACACACACAAAATGTCAGATTCTTGAGTGATTTATATGAGTTCTAGTTAGACTTCCTAATTCTGGTTAGAAGAATACAGCTGAAATACTTGTCGAGTGTACAAATCTAAAACCAGATCAGTACTCTGGTCGATTTCCTCAACAGCCTCATCAGCGAATTCCAAATTTCAACACCCCTAAAAGCTACACAAGGGGCTCACGGGGGCAGTCGTGGGCTGGAGGTTAGGGAACCAGCCTTATAACCAGAGGGTTGCCGGTTCGATTCCCTGAACCAATAGTAACGACTGAAGTGCCCGTAAGTAAGGCACCTAACCCCCAAACGCTCCCCGGGCGTTCCCCACCACTCTGGGCAAGTGTGCTCACTGCCCCCTAGTGCATGTGTTCACTAGAGTGTGTGTATGTGGGTGTTTCACTTCACGGAGTGGTGAAATGCAGAAGACAAATTCCAAAAAATGGACCTAAACTCTCTACTCAGGGAATAATTAGAATTGTAATTCTATTCCTGGATGATTTATAGTAGAATTTTTCTACTCCATTGCTTGACTTACACAGCTTACTGATTTGTGTAATACTATGTGTCTCGAGTGAATGTAGAAAACCGGTATTATGGATTATAAACAAACATCAAAACCAGCACTATCAGACATGCCAACAGCTTTTCCCCTGAACACTCACCAAGACAAATCCCTTGTATGTGTAACATGTTTGGTTAATAAAGTGATTCTGAACATAAACAAGGCCTCACCTGTCCAGCATGAGATTCCGAGCCCGGCCTACAGCCAAATCCTCCATCAAAGTTCATACAGGACAGAACAAACTCCACAGCCTTGTTCACATCAATAGCATCCAATCTGCCCTGTGAGCACATGCAGAACATCTACAATCAGCCTCCATAATCTCCATCTCCATAGAAAAGCAGTGACCAATAGAATGGGACACTCTGGAGCAGCTGCGCATAAACACTGGGCTGTGGAACAGATAATCCAGAACTGATCATCCAACATCAGTACCTGACCTCACTAATGCTCTTGTAGCTGAAACCCTGGGAGTTCTTACCAGCAATGCCAGAGTTGCCACAGCACAAAAGGAAAACCTGGTGTCTATTTCCCCTGCGAAGGAGGAGACACGTGAGGAGTGTTAAATACTATAAATACGCATAATCCCAAAAAATAGTACAAATAAATATCAGCTGAAACGTACCCCATTTGTCCCCTGCAAATGAGCCATCCTCCTGCTGAAGTCCTCTCACGTAATCCACAACCTTGTCCACATCGATAGCTTTAACGTTGTCATACAGTGTCAAGATCTGAAAAGAAAAGCAATACAAGTCCATTCAATTTCCAGTCAGTGCTGCTATTTGGGAAGCTGGTATCCAACGTTCCAGGATTCAAGGAACTGCAAGCCAATATCTCCCCCTCTTCTTATAAACACTATGTGCTGAAGTTTCTAATCTGCAATTTCTCAATGAGCTACAAGTCATAGAAAATTCTAAGTAGTGTGCTGGTGTATCTCTACTTTACTGAAGTATTCCCTCCATTCTGGGGGTCTTTTTACTTTAACTCCACGTCATTTCTAAGTCTAATATCTCACCAAATCTGTCCTTCCTTTTTGTCTTAACTGTAACATGTCCAAAAGAAAGAAGTGCGAAGCGAGCCCACCAATCAGGATACAGCGGTCACTTTGTTTTGAGCTTGTTTTGACCTGTTGGACATAGCTTGGTTCTAGCTAATGGAACCTGTTCTCCTTCAGTGTTCTGTGCTCATGATAATTTGAATAGACGTCAGTGTCAGACTAATTAATGAGCTTCTATTAAAGACTGGTGGACTGAGAGACACTAGAGTCTCTTCACCTACACTGAGCTGATTAAGAGTCTTGTTCCAGAAATGATAATAGGACATTAGAGCCATAATAAATCATACTACTGTTACTCTCCATACTTAAGTACATTTGAAGGGAAATACTTTAGTACTTTTACTCCAGTGGAGGTCTAACGGGAGGAACTTTTACTCTATCTCTACTATGGTATTACCTGGGTATTCCAACTTTACCTCAAGTACATGGTTTGTGTACTTCGTCCACCACTGTCAATGTATTATGGTATTATTGATTTTAACTTCTCAAGCTATTTAGCTGAATTTGGTGTATTTAAGCAGGGAAGACACTAATCTGAGGGATTGGATGTGGACATGCTTGCTTGCTGACTTCTGAAGAGTTCATGAAATGTTGGGGTGTGTATCGTCGTCTTGCAAATTGTATAAACTGCACTGGTTAACTATTATGGTGATGGGGTTAATCAGCTGTACACCAGGTCACACTGAGGGGCTTGGTCATTGAAGAAAATCAGTGGAATGCCCTTTAAAACATGTGCCTGAACTATTCAGACCAAAATCAGTTATGTTTATTTAACGGCTTTATTGCCAAAAACACGCACATAAACTCACTGACACGCTGCCTTGACAGCAACTGTACTATAAGAGGCTGATCTCACAATAACCAACAACCAATGATATTTTGTGGAGTGCTAATACAAAGTTGTACACCATGTCACCTGTACAGCGCTGAGCGTGTAGAGCAGGTGTGGGTCGTGGCCAATGCTGGCGCTGATGCCTCCACAGTCATGCTGGCAGGATTTGATGAAATCAGTGATCTCCTCTCGGTTCATGCGGTGAAGCTGACCCATAAGGTCCATCACAGTGAGACCCCAGTAAATACCACTCATCCTCAAATACTCCGAAAGGGTATATTCCTACGGAGGACAACAACGGTCAAGCACCCTGAGGTAGATAAAGCCTTTCTTTCTCTTTTCTTTCTTTCTTTGTTTAATAACTGATATGAACTGTTCAGCCTATTCCATCTACTTACATAATCATCCTTCTTTGAGCCATAGGCAGCAATATAGTCAGCATGCTTATCCAGGAGAAGGCTGTTAGGAGCATCAGGCTTAATGACCACGTCTTTTATCTGGGTCCCCTGCCAAAAGATAAAAACAGAACTATACAGATTACTGGTTGCATACGGTAATTGGAAATGAGCAGTAAAGCACAATCATAGAGCATATCATCAGTCACTGGCCACGTTATTAGACACATCCACCTTATGCTTCCACTAACTGGCCATTTTATTAGAAACACCCACCTTGTACTTCCACTCGCTGGCCATTTTATTAGAAACACCCACCTTTTGCCTCCACTAACTGGCCACTTTATTAGAAACACCCACCTTATACTTCCACTCGCTGGCCACTTTATTAGAAACACCCTCCTTGTACTTCCACTCACTGGCCACTTTATTAGAAACACCTGCCTTGTACTTCAACTAACTGGCCGTTTTATTAGAAACACCCACCTTGTACTTCCACTCACTGGTCACTTTTAGAAACACCCACCTTGTACTTCCACTCGCTGGCCACTTTATTAGAAACACCTACCTTGTACTTCAACTAACTGGCCACTTTTAGAAACACCCACCTTTTGCTTCCACTAACTGGCCACTTTATTAGAAACATCCACCTTGTGTTTCCACCAACTGGCCATTTTATTAGAAACACTTATCTTACAGCTCCACTATGCAGGTGTACAGTTACAGACTGCAGTTTATTGTAATCAGTGGTGCTGTTCATTGTGACTGTTGGTGGTCAGTGCATCAGCCCCCTTTACTCCGTTCATCACTGCTCGGTGTCTGAACACAGGACTGCTGTTGTCCAGATGTTACACGGGTGGTGTCCATTCTCAGCACAGCAGTGACAGTGACATTGGTACTGTGTGTGGCGCAGGTACAAGTGCATCTATGTCACTGCTGGGCTACCGTCCACCCAAAAAAGACATCCAGCCCAAAGCGGTCCTGTGAGTCAGAAACTGACCACTAATGCAGGACTACAGGTTACAGACACTGGGTTTTTGCTGCTAAGCTACAGTCTTAAAAGTCTATGAGGCAGCTATAAGAGAAGGGTTTCTGATAAAGTGGCCACTTAATCCTCAACCTGCCAAAACAGAAACAGAGCTATTCTGACCTCACTGCGCTTCATATGAGCCTTAACAGAGTAATAACAGTATGTGAGGATAGCATGACGTTTAGCTAGCTGCCTGCTGATTCACATCCATCTCCACTGTAACGTTAGCCGGTTAGCAGAGTTAGCAGCGTTAGCACGCTAAACAACATCAAGCCTTGACATAATTATCAGAGCTACAAGCAGTGAAGAGGAAAATCTGATCATTTCACAACAATAATAACAGCGATAATGGTAATGATATTCGATGATAACTCACCATCCCGGTCCACAGCTAAAGCTAACACTAGCAGCCTCACGTCACTACGGGCGCCCTTCTGGGACACTTCGCGATTTCGTTAACGTTATAAATGCAGCATCCAGTCACGTGTTTGAGTACAAGGATTTGCTCACTTTGGAGCTGTAGCGTTTTATTGTAGACCAAAATACTTGACAAATGACAAACGTCTGCTGGTGGGAGCTCAAATTTAAACATTTAACATGATTAAAACGGTTTTATGTATGTACCACCCTGTTTCCCAAAAAGTCCGGGCACTGTACAGAACGTAAATAAACACAGAATGCAATGGTGTGCAATTCATTCAAACCCTATATTTAATTTGAAATAGCACAAATACATCATATTAACTGTTTAAATGTTATTGACCATTTTGACCAATTGCGATGCCAGCGCAAGATGAAATATGCTGGATCTGCTATGAAGTTCCAAGGCAGTTCTAGGAGTTAATCAAGTCTGTCGTACACCTATGAAAGGGTTCTTGAAAGGTACTTTCATTGGGTGGGTATAAAATGCTCTGCACAGCTCTGGCTGAACGTGATCCAGTTTGACGCCAATCAGTGATTTCATTTTTAAACTTGGATTTAAATGTTTTAAACATTGTATCCATTCATATCCAACGGCTACGTTGAGTATGATGAGTATTCAGATTCTGGTCTGAAGTGATTTAAAGGGGACCTATTATGCTTTTCCGGTCTTTCTCTTTCCTTTAGTGTGTTGTAGCTTTTGATGCATGTAAACGGTCTGCAAAGCCCAAAGTACACGCCAGAGGAGGGATAAAGTAATCTAAATCAATACTCGAAAGTGTTGAGTACTTGAGTAAAATACTGACACAAGTAAAAGTAGAAATGCCTTCATATAAGGCAGCTTCAGTACGAGTGCAAAAGTATCAGGTCCAAAAAACTACTTGGGTACGGAATAACAGAGGACTACAGTGGAACGTTGTAGTAAATCCATCCAGCTTCTAACAGCACAGGAAGTTTGTCTGGTTCAATTTTTTAATTATTATTTTGGTCTAAAATAAAATGCTAAAGCCCCAAAGTCAGATATTTGACCAATAACAAAACAGTACAGATGTATTTACAATAGAACGATAGATAGAATGATTTAGAATTAAACACAGAAAGGAAATTCTGAACTAAATATGAACGGCTGAAATGCCTCTGGGTAACAAGTAGAACCCTTTTCTTACTAACGTACTTGAGTAGAAGTAAATGTACAAATCCATCAATATTTTACTGAAGTACATGTACTTCGCTAAATGTTTCCACTAAAACTTTTCACATCTGTACACGCCAGAGGGAGAAACTCTCTCCCACAGAAACCACTTTTCTCAGCTGCCTGAAATTCCGTTAGAATTCCAGCCCTTTTCTCTGTTACAAGGTGATGTCATCTAGTACCATATTCCTTATTGGCCGCCTACCGGCAAGTTTGGCACGTCCACACTGAGAGCTAAAGTTGTACAAACTGGCCGCTCGTTCTTCTCCAGTCTAGCTTCTGAAGGTGGATCTACCCACTCTTTCTACCAGACTTTCAGGATCGGCCTCTTCCTCTAATTGATACAGCAGAGCCGACACCAGTGTACGAATAGACACAGTGATGTGGGCACGGTCCTTGTAGCCTGCTGCCACTCGGGCTCTGACCATTTACAACAGTGTGGGTGAGCTAACCAATCAAATCACATTATTCTCATCAGGAGGCAGGGCTTAATGACACAGGCGCTAACATAGCATTTCAGACAGAGCGTAAATACAGATCCAGCATTAGAAATATTAATGTTTTGGGTAAACTGAAACTGTAAATGAGCATAATAGGCCACTTCAGTTGTTATACCTTGTATGAACATTTGATGCGTTATTACATGCAATTTTCAAACGTGTACAATCAAACCTAATTATTTTCCATATTTTTACCTTTATATCATCGTATTACGTACCAAAATAATACCACAATGGCAGAAAACACAGTAAACAAAGTAAGCAAGGAAAGCAAAGTAATTATTTTACGTTGTTCATCTTTATTTCCTGGAAGGCATAACAGTTAGAAAAACATGTCACGTGTTTTGTGGCACTCGTGCTATTTTGTTCTGATTAATCAACATTAATACACAAAACGAGCAAGGCGAGCTGACATGATTAAGGCAAACCGATACAGGCGCTGACAATCCTGAGATTTACAGATAAAAAACCATTCATACGTGGAAAAGCCTGTAAAAGGTGTAGAAGATGAAAAAAAAAAAACTCAGCATAACTGTCTCATATTTAGTGGCACAAAGACACAGTTCAAACAGCCACACTAATCATAAGTCACTTTTTATAAATGAGTGCTATGGTGATAAATGTTGGATGGCACCTCACAGTACTGTATACCGCACCTGACTATGATAATTTAGATCCATTTGAATATGTTAATCCCACCCACTGCCCCTTTAAACCAATCAAGTGCTCCTGCTGAGTAAGTCTCGGGACACGTTCACTGCTTATATTTTCCAAGATGCTCTCGTGAGATGATGAGCCTTTGGATTTGAGCAGTTCCCTCATAAATCTGGAAGGAGAGAGAGAGAGGGAGAAAGAGGGAGAGAGGGAGAGAGGGAGGGATGTTACATGCTTTAAAAACAATTGTCAACATCAGGAGCCTTAGAATTAATAAGGTGCTTTTTGTTACTGTTCCTTTAAGATTGATATGCAAATGAGCTCTGTTCTGATTGGCTGCAATTATTACGCCTCAGTCAAGAACGCTTTGACATTTTTAAATATACACCTTTAAAATAATATCCTGAAATTTATATGTGAATATGTAGATAAAAACTGTATATGCAAATGTTTTATATTTGTACATATGACAGATATGGGAATATCATATCTGACATGTATTAATGAACATATCAAAGATATACTGGCATTGCTTTTGGGCATTTTGAAACTTTAATCAGTTTATTACATTAAATTGTTATTTAAAAAAAAATCTAACATATGGAGACTTTATGGAAAATCATATGAAAAAATATAATAATAATAATAATAATAATAATAATAATAATAATAATAACATTAACAAATAAATGATTAAATATTGTGGTCATCACAACCTAAATATGAATGGCTGAATCAATCAGAGCATATTAGGCTCATAAGGAGGCGGGGCTTAATAACACAGGAGCTCAGACCGAGCCTTTCAGACAGAGCGTAAATACAGATGTACAGTATGAGGGAAAATTAATATATTTTGGGTAAATTGAAACTGTCAATCTATTCTCAAAATAAGATTATTAAAATGGAACATTGAGTGTAACAGGCAGCTTTACGTTTTATACCTTGTATGATGAACACTGCATGTGTTATTACAAGCAAATTTCAAATCAATTATAAACAAAAGAAGAATTCTTTTTATTTCAACTTTATGAATAATAATAATAATAATAATAATAATAATAATAATAATAATAATAATAATCAAATACGTTAAGAAATATTGTGGTCATCACAAACTGTTTTTCTGACCTGATAAATCTTTGCATCTCTCATTAGTTTCTCCACAGGGTATTCGCTGTTGAATCCGTTCCCGCCGAAAATCTGGACAGCGTCACTTGCAACCTGGTTGGCGATGTCTCCGGCGTAGGCTTTGGCAATGGACGCATAGTAAGTGTTCTTTCTGCCCTCATCGACTTCCCACGCTGCTCTCTGATAGGCCAGCCTGGCCAGCTCCACTTTCATGGCCATCTCCGCCAGCATGAAGGAAACAGCCTGGTGCTGTCAAAGAGAAGCGGGGGGGGGTAATTATTAAAAATTACCAGAAATAAGTCACTGGCTGTATCCAAAATACACAATGATGAAGAACGAACCGTTTCCATTTCAGTCTATTAACACAGTGCTTTAACAAAACTTGACATTGCCAAACCTTGAAAGGCCACAGCACAGTTTAGCGCTCTTCCCTACTCTATCATGCATTTCCTTACCCAATGACAACCTATCAGAAGTGAAGCCAGGTGTCTAATTATTAATAGCAGAATCATAAACAGGATTATAAGCAGGGCATGGTAAAGTTCACCTACCTCAGCAATAAGCCTGCCAAAAGTCTTTCTCTCTAAGGCATAATTGGTGGCTTCATCCAGCGCTCTCTGGGCCAGTCCTGTTGCACCTGCAGCAACCTGAAAAACACAAACATAAACTAATATAAAACCGGACAAAAGAACAAACTTCGTCTATGATTATATACAGCACCGTGTCATACTGTGTTAGAAGTGACATGGCTGTGTTTGAAATGGCGCACTACTATACCTCACACTGCACACTACACTAGTATATACTGTATACTGTATACGCCCCCTGTGTGTAGTATACAGTACAGTAACAAGTTCTGACATACAGTGTAGTATACTAATACAGTCACATGACCAGTCACCTCACATTTACCTTAGAGCTGTTCCAGTGTTTAGAGCTAGCTGCTGCTAACGCTGCTCAGTTCACCTGAAATACGTTTAGCCTAGCTGTTAGCTCCCCTCGGCTATTTCACTCTAAAACTGATCCTCTAAAGCGAGTTCATCTTTTATTAATCTTCAGACCTGTATATTTTAACTTTCTGAGGCTCATTCTGATGAAAACATACCCCACTACAATCACTACACCCACATTTATACTCGGAGTTGGCTGCGTTTTGCTCCCCAGTGTTACCCACCGCCATTTTCTCTGTCTGAAGCAGGCTGAGAGCTGGTGAGGCCGCAGTGCATGATGGGATGTAGTACACCATGAAGATAGCTCCACCTGTATACTAGAAACTCTGACTGGAGTAGAACACCATCCGGGGATCTCCAGTGTGCTACAGATTTACAATTAGCTCACATACTGCATACTACATACTACTTTTAGGCAGATTTAGTACACGAGAAGCATGTAGTATGTCATTTCGAATACAGCCAAAATGTCTCATTAGAATTAGGCCTTTAGCTCAGACCATAAATATAAAAACCCAAACCCCCTCCAAATATTTTTGGTGGATCTAGATTTAGCACAGCTATCTGAAGCTTGTTAACATGCTTTTGATTGTGTACGTTTGAGTTTTACAGTGACTCTTTCTGTAAAGAGTCCCAGCATAGAGCTCCCACCTCTGTCCTCCATTCCTAACAACTAAACCAATCCTGCTTAGACTATGGGATGTATTCAGTCAGGGACATATCTAGAACCTCCAGAATGACTCGAGTGAGGTTTCTTTCTAGTCCCACCCGTTGTAAATCAAAGTGTGATTGGTTGATTCCTCTGTCACTTCCTAATTATTTCCTGGTCGTCCAGCTCCTGAAGTTCCTGAAGTCAGAGAGCTCATTTAGCTGTATCTGCCTGGATACCACAGAGAAAACTATTCTGAATGGACAATTTTCTTTAATTTAAGTTAATTTAAGAATGTAACCCTTTTGTTTCCAACTAAAACTTAATGAAATAAAAGAAACGATTATAATAATATCTGCAAAGTTTAATATGAGATGATACTATTCAATAAAACAAGTTAATATTTGCAGACACATATTTGTAGCTACAAATCACATAACCAATTCTATTTGAGATTATCTGACGTGGTTTGAGGTAACCGTGTCATGATTTAGGCATACAGCAGCATCATGCTAATGGGGGGGTATAAGCATCCATTACTTGTTAGCTACATTAGCCACGTAGCTCCAGCGCTAAAACTAAAGAAACAGACTTCTTGTCTGACGGGCTGCATTTGGGGTAGTCGATCACATGTGCAAAATCACCACCTTAAAAGCTGAGGAAACACTCACCGGAGGTCTGGTCTTGTCAAAAGCGCCCATTGCAATCTTAAAGCCCGCTCCCTCTCCGATCAGGACATTCTCTTTGGGGATTCTCACATCCTCAAAGGTGATTCCACGGGTGTCTGAGCACCTCTGACCCATGTTCATTTCCTGTGGACAGAGCAAGTACGGTTACATGACAGTACCCTCTAGAAATGGCATTACAGCATTAATCAGGGTCTATTCTGAGTGGCCGAAAGGTCCTTGCCTTCCTGCCAAGCTGAATTCCTGGAGTGTCCACCTCCACAATAAAGCCTGTGAAAGCTTTGCTGGCCGGGCATTTGGGGTCAGCGTCGGTTCGGGCCAGCAAGAAATACCTGAAACACAAATATAAAAGTTCATATTATGACAGGCATGGCACATAAACCACCTTTTTTTGACATCATGTCCTGTTGACGTTAAATGCCTCTTAAATAGTTTAGAGCAGTGGTCACCAACCCTACTCCTGAAGATCTACTTTAGATCTACTGCAGAATTTAGTTCCAGCCTGCCTCTAAGATGCTGCTCCCCTTTACCCAACACGGATGGACTCCTCTGATTCAACAAATCAAGAGCTTCTGAAGAATTAATTAGCCTGAGCAGTTGTTGGAACTAGACTCCACAAGAAGGCAGATCGGTAGATGGTGAAGAGGGATTTCAAGTATATCCAGAATGTTTCATTCATAGGTAGTGGCACTAAGTCTATATATTTTAAAGCCGCATTTTAAAGAACCCATAATCTATATTTGTGCAATTCCTTATTTTTCTGAATTATACTTCCCTAATCTTCCCCATCAATGATGTTCACAGAGCATTAGTGTAGTTTATGTACTGTTATAACTTCTTTCTGCAGGACCATTTTCCAACCTATGTTTATCCCTTAAAATAAAACAGGCTGTTTCTTTTTGTTACTGTGCTTTTAAGACTTATATACGTCCAGACTCTTCTCTGTCCAGGCTCCCAGATGGTGGAATGAACTCCCACTGGTTGTCCGAACAGTCTCTCGCAGTCTTCAAGCGCAGGCTGAAGACTCATCTCTTTGTAAAGCACTTAAATGAGTGAGCACTTATAGTTGTGTATGCTGAAATACCTTGTTGTTGCACTTATAGTTGTGTATGTTGAAATACTTTGTTTTGCACTGGGTACGGTTCACAGGTAGTGCACTTATATATCTATATATCTGTGTATTGTTCTCTCTAGGTAGCAGTACTGGCCCTTGTTCGGGCAGCGTCTGAGCTTAGGGTGAGTTTTAGACTCCTAACCTACTTATGCTAGCTGGGAAACATTATCCGACAGAACGCTAAGCACGGTTGTAAGTCGCTCTGGATAAGAGCGTCTGCTAAATGCCATAAATGTAAATGTAAATATGTAAATAAGCTCCTGGGAAACAAAGAGTTTGTTTGTCATGGACAGTTTCCATTTATCCTGTCTTCCACCCAAAGAGCTCTGGGACAGGCTCCAGCACCCCCGCGACCCAGAGGGATAAGAGTTTATTTTCTGGACTGTATAGACTACGGGTAAGCTGTTCACTTTAATAACGCTGATATCCCATATCATAACTCTTATTTCATACTGCCGAGATAAAATGATAAGGGCCCTTTAGGCTATTACAAGGCTGATGCTGGGTGGATAGGCTACCCAGGTGGAACACGCTTCGGTCATGTAGTCCTCCCCTCATTTCAGTTTGGAAAAGCCACATCATGCTGCAATATTAGCCTAACTGGAACCCTAACATAAGTGCAATATGACCTCAGATAAAACCTGGATAAATGAGTAAACCCACCAGTTTGCTTTTCCTCCGTTGGTGATCCACATTTTCTGGCCATTGATGATGTATTCGTCCCCTTTCTTCACAGCGTGAGTCTTTATTCCAGCAACGTCTGAGCCTGCACCAGGTTCGGTCACACAGTATGCCTGTCTCACACGTTACACACCAGAAATCCATTACATACCGCATTAATGTAAATAAGTAAATCACGATCATGTCATGATGGGCTCCCAAGCAAGATGGTGGTTGTTGTTTACAGGCTCTCTATAATTGGTCTGAATCTGTATTTATAGCGGTAGCTGCGGTGGGGTGAAATGCACAGCGAGCACGGTTCAAAAAACAGACTTCTGGAGGCGTCATTAGTGATTTTCTAAATAAACAGATCTAAATACAATATTTGATCTGGAATTTGGGAGACATGTTTCCAGTAGTGTATAGAATTTTGGTCAAACACAAACCCATAACTAGAGAAACTGATCATTTTGAGGTGGTCTCTTAAATTTTTCCAGAGCTGTATATAGTACTGTACACATAATTTATTACAATAAGCCACTCTTTTATTCAGTGCACATGTATCATAGTGTTTAGTTTTTCTGAGGTTTGAGTTCAAACAGACAAAAACTTACATTTGCAATAAAGAACTAGTCTAAAAAACTAAATACAATGATTTTTATTAAAAATATTACACATACTGCGTTGCACTAAATCCAGTTCCATGGCACTAATTCTCTTCTCTCTGCAGTGAAACCTGCACTGGGCGTTCTTTAGGTACTGATATATTGTGACCTTATGTATTACAGTAACAATAACAGTTATGTTTCTCCTAATAACTGCACAGGCAGACAGTAAAACAACAACAAAGCAGTACACTTACACACATCAGCGGCTCCTCGGTCATCCTTCCCAAATACTTTTTCTTCTGCGCATCATTACCAGCGATGATGACTGGCATTTGCTGTGGGACACATGCACACAGAGTGCTGTGTCAGCAAAAGGTCAAAAGATAACAGAGACACTAGTTTAACTGTGTCTGCATTATTTCGCCACATCAGGTTTTGGAGCACATAAAGCCCTGCAGCATCTCCCCCGACATTACAGCCACGTGAACCCTGACTTACTCCAAGAGAGTTAGCCTCGATAGCCGTCTGCACTCCTGTGCACCCGTACGCCAACTCCTCTGTGATGAGGCAAGAATCGAAGCTGGACAGACCCAGACCCCCTGGAATAGTGACCCAATAATCAAGTTACCAACAGCTGGTGCACAATTTATATTTATAGGAGGACAGAAGTACTTATTAACCTACCACAGTCCTCTGGAATATGAGAGTTCATCAGTCCGAGCTCCCACGCCCTCCGGATGAGGGGAACAGGATACTAGAGAGGGGATGAGAAAATACAGGTGTTTTTTTGTAAAATCAGGGAAAAATATTTAAATATTCAATATCAATTAAAGCATTGATAAACTCACTTCTCCGCTTCTGTCATATTCCGGAGCAGCTGGTACAATCTCCTCTCGTGCAAATTTTCTGGCTACTTCCTTGAATTCCTTCTGCTGGTCAGTAAGTTCTGTTGGCAATCAAGAAAAACGATTAATCTCTGTGTTTAAAATACAGAGACCCAGTGATGATCATTTCTATATCCCAGTGCCAAATGGCACATTTTGGGTTCTGCAGTCCCAGAGAACTACCTGCAAGAACTACAAAGAGAGGGTTCTAGAACAGCAGAATTGCAGACTCAGAACCAGCTTATTACTAGCAAACCGTGTACTTGTCCAACAAACAAATGGTCAAATATTCGGATCCTCCCCTACAGATTAGTTCTAGACGTAGAGTAAGACCGATGCCAGGTGCAACGCAAGCAGATCACGCATGTCATACAGATGTGACCCAAACACACGATTAAACCATGCACCCTTGAGATCTTTGCATTGTAGACATTGTTGAGGTCACCGAAGTGTGGACTTTGAGGAAGGGCTTAAACGTACCAAAAGAGATCCCTGCATGGGACGCTTTGGCTGCGGCCACTTGAGCTCCTGCCGCAGCTCCACTGCTCTGAAACCGCAGACCTGTCTGAACACCTGCCTGCAAAACCTGCACACAAAAGCACAAAAAGGATTTATATTTATGAAACATGTGGATTTAGAAGCATTAGGGGTTTTTTTTGCATCATGTCACATGTTAAAGTCCATATCTACACTGCAATATAAGAGGCACTAAACGTTTTAGGCTAGGATAGAAAATAACACGCCTTTGTGTTTGTTAGGTCAGTAATATGTGTTTTGCACTGGGGCTACAGTATGACAGCTGAGATCCAGTGATCGAGCAGATAGTCTAAAGGCTCATAACGTAATATACACATACCCATCATAACTGCATTTTCCTGACTTTTTCAAAATGCACTGGTTACTGTACATGCAAAGCAAGTGTAAATGAAAACCACGCAAGTGTACACTAATTTAATAATACAAATATAAATATTGGAAATAACTAGCACAAAGTCAAGCATGTCAAACAGGAGGAGAGGTCAGGGTCATCACTACTGAGCAGTTCTCGCTTTAGCCTTACGTTCCGTCGGCTATATTATTTATAGAAACACATCAAAAACATTTGATGTTATATTAAATGTTTTAATCTACGCAGCCAGCAGTAAGCGTTCAAGCAATTCCCGTTCCACCTTAAATGGTGCAGCAGTTACATTCTGGCTGCTGCACTATTTAAGGTGGAACGGAAACTCCGAAACAGGAGCTGACGTTCGCTATTTGTTACCCACAATTAAATCATGCGCAGAAACGACATGCATACCCAGTTTTAGGATCATAAAAGAAACAGATAAATAGCTACCTTCCTGAAAATCAGCATGTTTGTTCTTGATTGTTTACAGTCTCGAATCCTTCAGTCTTTCGTCGAGAACCCTTGCCCTACAAGAAGCTCCAAGGCAGCATCCAATCACAGCCGAGGATTTGTATCACGTGCTCATGTGCTGGCACTTGGGTCAATTCGCACCCAGCCAGTCAAAAGCGCGGATTTGATCACGTGCTGCTTTGTGGCTCCGCCCTCTGTGACCTTAGCCCTACTTCCTCAGTTAGCCTGGCCTACATTGCGTACTTTTATATAATACACGGTTTAATCACCCAAACATAAACTGTAGGTTTTATAGATGTTTTATTATACACGTAATGACACAGAGGCTGACTGTATACTTAAAATCACTAAACTATTTAATGAAATTAGATATTTGTGTAGTTATAGAATACTAAACATAGCACAAAAGTAAGGAAATTTGTGTTTGGTAGATTATTTCTACGTTGTAACAATGCTTCTTGGCAATAAATCTTATACTGTTGGAAAGCCTGTTAATTTCCCTTTTAAATGGTGCCAAATTCGTAAGGAATTTGCATTTGTGGGATGAGCAGTAGAGCCGAGTATGTGGGTTGCGCCCATGACAAATTTGCCAAATCCTCTCTGCCAATGCCAAACAGCTTACTCTGTCATTGACTCGTTTGGTGTTTGGTGGACTGGATGATTGAAGTTTGAAGAAACAAGACATATTGGCAATTTAACAATTTATTGTACACAGCCACAACAGCCTGGCACCTCGTCCTCATGCTGGTCACCAGCCTGGTCACACACTGCTGTGGGACGGCATCCCATTCTTCAACCAGCATTGGTCGCAAGTCAGCCAACGTGGTTGTGTTGGTCACTCTGGCATTAACAGCACGCCCAAGCTGATCCCCCAAAAGTGTTCAGGCCATTCCATCCTCTCCACTCCCAAATTCTGGAGGTAGTCTCTGATAAACCCCGCTCTGTGGGGGTGAGCGTTGTCATCTTGGAAGACAGAGTTTGGTCCCAGACTGTGGAGATATGGGATTGCCACTGGTTGCAGAATTTCATCTCGATATCTCTCTGCATTGAGATTGCCTCCAATGATGACAAGCATCGTTTTTCCAGTGAGGGACCTGCTGCCCCACACCATCACACTGCCTCCACCAAAAGATGTTACTCTATCGGTGCAGCAATCAGCATAGCGTTCTCTGCATCTTCTCCACCCTACGATCCAACTGCCGTAGGCAGAAACTGGACTCATCGCTGAACATAACGTTCCTCCACATGTTCAGGTTCCAGTGCACGTGTTGCCGGCACCAGCGAAAACGTACCAGAAGCTCAAAACAAGTGTCAATAGCAACAGCAGAATAAGCTGTTTGACATTGGCAGAGAAGATGTGGCAAATTTTTCATGGGCGCAACCCACATACTCAGCTCTACTGCTCATCCCACAAATGCATGTTCCTTACAAATTTGGCACCATTTAAAAGGGAAATTAACCGGTTTTCCAACAGTATAAGATTTATTGCCAAGAAGCATTGTTACAACAAGGAAATAATCTACCAAACACAAATTTCCAATTGTTTATTAGCTGTTCCGTATGTTCGCAGGGAGTTTTAAATCTTGGTTCGTCTCAGCGGTTCTTCCTTATATTGCTAAGGAGCTTTTGAGTCTTAGTTCCTCTCAGGGGTTCATCCTCTTGTTCTGAGGGAGTTTTTGAGTCTTAATTCCTCTCAGTGGTTCTTCCTCTTGTTCTGAGGGAGTTTTTGAGTCTTAATTCCTCTCAGTGGTTCTTCCTCTTGTTCTGAGGGAGGTTTTGAGTCTTGGTTCCTCTTAGTGGTTCTTCCTCATGTTTTTCATAAGTTTTGAGTCTTGGTTCCTCTCAGTGGTTCTTCCTCTCGTTCTGAGGGAGTTTTTGAGTCTTGATTCCTCTCAGTGGTTCTTACTCTTGTTCTGAGGGAGCTTTTGAGTCTAGGTTCCTCTCAGTGGTTCTTCCTCTTGTTCTGAGGGAATTTTTGAGTTTTGGTTTCTCTCAGTGGTTCATCCTCTCGTTCTGAGGGAGTTTTTGA
>CM067477.1:35549729-35573256 GCA_034552555.1 Semaprochilodus insignis
TCCCAACTTTGTGGGGACAGTTTGGGGACGGCCCCTTCCTGTTCCAACATGACTGCACACCAGTGCACAAAGCAAGGTCCATAAAGACATGGATGAGCGAGTTTGGTGTGGAAGAACTGGACTGTCCTGCACAGAATCCTGACCTCAACCCGATAGAACACCTTTGGGATGAATTAGAGCAGAGACTGTGAGCCAGGCCTTCTCGTCCAACATCAGTGTCTGACCTCACAAATGCGCTTCTGGAAGAATGGTCAGAAATTCCCATGAACACATTCCTAAACCTTGTGGAAAGCCTTCCAAGAAGAGCTGAAGCTGTTATAGCTGTAAAGGGTGGAACATCATCTTAAACTCTGTGGATTAAGAATGGGATGTAGCTCAAGTTCATATGCATGTGAAGGCAGACGAGCGAATACTTTTGGTAATGTGGTGTACTATTTATGTCCTTTATTGAGCACACTGAGTAAATGTCCATAGTGCAGGCTAGAAACAGTAAGTGAACCCTTGAATTTGGGAAACAATGGGCTGAACACTAATTCCTCCAGCAGCACTGTGGACTCTTGGGTAAACAAAACGTTCTGGACAGCAGCAGAGGCTTTGTTCGTAGTGTCCTTCCATGAACATCATTTTTGTTCAGTATCTTTCTAATAGAGGACACATGAACACCGTTTCTGCAGTTTGTGGAGTCTGTAGGACTTTTGCTGATAATCTTGGGTTTGTTCTCACCTACTTCAGGAGCTTGTTGTGATCTTGAGTGATCTTGACAGGGTGTCTGCTCCTAGGGAGAGCAGCAACAGTCTGGAATCTTCTCCATCTGTAGACAGTTTGGCAATGACATTGCAGCTTTATGCAACACGTCTTCGGAAAGTTGTTTTCATCGGTACATGGTCCACACTAACCGTTCTTGAGTAGAACCGGTTGGTCAGCAAGCACGCTTTGTGTGCTGCCCTTATTTAATGGGCTAAGCACCTGTGAACCTCACACTTCCAATCTCATCTCCTTAATTCAAGCACTGTTGATGTTTTCCTATATCTATATGCACCCAATAAAATACATAAAAGTACAACTGCATGTGGGTGCTATTAGTTGAGCAAGATTGTGTTTGTCTATAACTGTAACTCAGAAACACAATCAGATCACATTTTTATTAATAATCAGTGCAGAAATGCAGAAGGCTAATTCCATACAGTTGTTCTTACAACCGTGAGTGTTTATATGGTGTAATTTTATTTTATCACAAGTATAACAAAAACAACCTTCAGAGAAACAGGACTACTGGCTGTGAGCAGAGAAAGAGTGGGTTTTGACACTACTGACATCATTTGGTAGAAGAATAAAATACATTCAGCACAGCTGATCGACATGCTAAACTAGATTTGACTGTTGAAATACTCTAATTGCATAGGATGTCCGATTCCTGTTATGGAGAGCTGTTTGGATTGCAAATGGTTTATGTTTGTCCAGTGGTGGTTTCTGACCTCATGAAGCAAGCACATGAAGATAATTTTAGTCACAGGTTACAGGATGCTAATTGGTCCGGCATAAGATTTTCTTGTTAGCCCAATTAGCCTCGCAGGTTGCAGCCCAGTTAGCCACATTAGCCTTAATCCTCAGTGCAAAACCGTTGTTCACATTATAGCTACTTAGCTACTAGCTGTTACAGGATAAACACGACATTACAATAACAGGTAACTTACCACTTGAACGTTGGCTAACACCTAATATATGGGAGCGTTCGCTTATGTCCGTAATTGCAGTGTAACCTGATGGTCCACACTGTATCTCCAGCTACCACCCCGGATATAAGCTAACACTTCCGCAAACTGTTAGACAACGTTATCTAGCTTAGCTAGCGGTTACAGGATGAAGGTAACATTAAATTAACAGCTAACTAGCCACTTGAACGTTCTGAGATTCAAAAGATTACGACACCACGAACACCCAAAATCCAAAAACAACCATTAACCTTTAGCTTTTACCTCAGAACGGAACTCTGCTAGGATGGCTAACCTTAGCTAGCTCGCCGGTCACCACAAGGAGTGAATGATGACAAACAGCTTCCAGCTCAAAATTATTTGGTAAAGTTTAAAGCAAAACACAATTTAAAATGACGGTTTGGTATAAAAACTAAGAGACAGCACTGTTGGGCGCTGTGCTTCGCTGCAGCTGGTCGGTTGAAACCGTTGGCTCAGACTCGCCTGCCGTTGAATTAAATGGGTGGGGTGTGCGCATGCGTGAGTGCGCGGGCTGCGGCAGCGCGACTCCCTCAGGTGGTCAACTCGGTCAAACACCGCAGGAGCAGAAACACTCTCCGAGAACCTGCCACCGAATGTCTTCTGCTTTCTAACTGGCTTAAATGGCCACTCCACCTATTCTTTTACATAATTTAACTGTTATGACGTAAGCAGTGTCATTCAGAGCGGTTTGGTGCGAAACGCTACGTTCTAGCTAAACTTGCCGAGTCAGATCTGTTCACAGTGGTGGTGAAGGTAACCAGACGTCCCCCTCTAAAAGCTCCCAAATGAGGTGGTTCTGAATACGCTGCCTGATGTCTGAGACGCTGTTTATGATAGTGTGGAGAAGATTTCAGCCTTAAACTCCATTCATGGTGGAGGGATACATGCTGCAGGGCGCTGTGAGGTAAAATAGTCCCCCAAAGAAACTCATTTCCAGGTTTTCCAGATTTTCCATCATCAACATTCCATATACACTCAGAAGACACGTGTAGGTTCACTGGTGGTTTAGATAGTCAATAAAGTGTCTATATGTGTGTTCTAGCCATGGAGAAGCCTGGTTCCCATCACCACCACTGTAAAGGAGAAGTGAGTGAGTATGTTTGTGAAAGTGATCCACACAGCAATTAAGACAGTAAACACCTTCAAAAACCTTCAGGTTTATTGGTATTTATATTACGCATTGAAAATACAGGACATATTTACAAGACTGGGAACTTCCAATGACTAAACAGGCTGAAACAGGGGAGTACAAACACGGGGATGGTGACACTCGTGTTCAGCACTACAAGTACTGCAGACTGCTGGATATTTGAGTAACTTAAGAGGGTTTTACATGGAACAACTATTTCATCAGCTGTTTAAAGATTCATTAAAAGAGAAGAATAAAGAAAATCTACTTACTGCAGCACAGAGACCCACCCACACACAGACTGTGTCTGTGCCCGATCAGCCTCGCAGGTTGCAGCCCAGTTAGCCACGTTAGCCTTAGTGCAGTACAGTTATCTAGCTTAGCTAGCTGTTACAGGATAAACATGACATTACGTTAACAGCTAACTTACCACTTGAACGTTAGCTGACACTTAATATATGGGAGTGTTAGCTTATCTGTACTTGTAGTGTAACCTGATGGTTCACATTGTATCTCCAGCTACAACCACGGACATAAGCTGACACTTGTGCAGACCATTAGCTAACGTCATCTAGCTTAGCTAACGGTTACAGGATGAAGGTAACACCTTCAGAGATGGTTTATTTTGTATTTATATTACACAGTGAAAATACAAGACATATTTACAAGACTGGGAACTTCCAATGACTAAATAGGCACACACAGAGACAGACACACCCACAGACACACCCACACAGACCTTACCTGAGGACTGCTGTGACACTGTGCCATTGTGAACTCACTGAGACAGGTTCATATCAGGCACATAGGACTGTGTGATCATTCCACACTGATTGAAATTCCATGCATAAGTCACATCATGTTAGACTCATGATGGAGTTTAGATGGAAACTGAAGTGGCTATGCAGATACATATTCCACATCACAGCACAGGGCTGCACAACAGGGACACTTAACACAACCAGTGTGTGTTCCACGCTTGTTTACCAAATAAGCTAAAGCAGTGCACAGTGACTCCATGACGGATTAAAAACAGGTTAAAAACATCTAACGGCTAAACCATGCTGTTAATAGGAGAGAGAGCAGGCGGTTAGCATTAACCTAGCCAGCATGCTAGCATCACTGCTGAGCACAGAAACCAAGCAACTGGTGTCAAAAGAGGTGGAAAGCTGAAATGAAACAGGGTGCGATGCTGGACCCATAAATGTTAGCTTAACGGCAAGGGTGGGAATCATCGAGGGTCATGTGACACAATATTACTGCAATATGATCAGGCACTGTGATAACAGACTGTAATATGGAATATATTGGGATTTGACCTTTTAAACGGCAAAAAGAAAAAAAAAAAAAAACAAACTTTGTCCTGTTGAAGTCATACGTAAGAACCCACCGCCCACACGTAGGAGTCTTTCCGCAGTGCTCAAAGCTAACCGGTGCTAAAGTTAGACATGTTTAGATGTTGATGTCTGATAAAGCTTTTCCACCAAACAGTGGAAAGTGCTGGTTCCCAGGATCCATCAAACCCAGAACGGGCCCTCTTTTCCACCGGTTTGAGAGCAGAGCGCTCACGTATCTGGATGTAGGTGGTGCTTAGTTTGGAAGCAGAAGTCGGCGGACAACTCATAAGAACAACATGGTGGAACATGTTCTTTCTTCTGCGGACCACTGACGGGTCATTCTGCTGGTGCTTTCATTGTTTTCCCTCGTTCTCCTGTTTATTTTCGAAAACGGTGGCATCAACGACTTTGCGTGGTGATGACAGCACAATGGCCTTTTGCCACTTGCGTCACTGGTTCCACAGTTCCACACCCGCGGCTTAGTGGGGAACAGCACCATTTTCGCCACCCACGAGTGGAAACGTGCAGAATGAGTTGAGATTTTGACACCAGCGTCATCTCGGTGGGAAAGAGCTACGAGTGTGCTGTGGGATGTGTTGTTGAAGCGGAAGCCCAACATGATCCGAGACAGTATTCTCTTTGCTAAGCTCCGTGAAGCTGAGAAAGGGCTGCAGCCTTCCGTGATATCAGCATTTCAGAAACCAATATCATAACCATTATTGAGCAGCCCTAGAGTAGCATGCTGCTGATGCCACCCAGCCTTACCCTCACATCAAGCATCTCAATGTCCGTTAAGCATCACCATGCAGGAGACGAAGAAGTCTTGGTCATAGTTAAAGACGGTAGTAGGACTTACTTGCTTTGCCTGTGAGCACTGATAGAGAACGCTTCTACAAGCACCGACACTCTGCAACAAACCGGGAACTAAATGACTCAATTATTTTATTATTACCTTAATTTTAGAAGGGTGTTATGGGTTTTAGCAAAAGGACCAACCTGCCTGACGACCTGCTCCACCGCTCGGGGAGGGACACAAACACACACCCACACACTTAACACAGAAAGAAAAATCAAGAAGAGAAATGAAATTAAGTCGTTTTATTACAGTCTATGTTTCAAAAATAGAAAAAAAGGAGGAAAAAAAAAAAAAAAAAAAATCATGTCCAAACATACACCCATTTACCTTTACTGGCTTTTTAAACCTGAATTAAGGAATGATACACAAAAAACACAGGACATTCTGAAGCCCTCACCGATCAAACGATGGGGACACAAAGTCCAACAGCACGCTAACGCGCTGCGAAGGCTTCACAGACTAATAAGAACCAAAGCAAAAGTAAGTATCGTTATTACGGGGGACTTGCCTTGAAGTAATGTCGGCAGCGGCTTCAAAACATTATGAACCACTGTTTAAAACACTGTACTTGTACAACCTGAATAAAACACAATAAGAAAGAAAAGCCACATGTATCAACCGCAACATCGATACCGCTCCACTCTTTAATTCTTAGTGTGTCAAAACGTCCCATGTGGTGGTGTCTTCGTCTGTGGATGGATGTACAGCTTGTTTTGGGGCTTTCTGCCTATATGAACAGCACTCTACATGAGAAAAGGTAGGTGGGTCACCTCCAAACTGATCCGCCTGCGGCACGGCATCAGTACCGGCTCCCCGGAGACATGACGGGCGGCCTCATGCCCATGGGGGGGCCGCCCTGAAATGGGGGCACCTGGCCATACGCAGGCATTCCACCCGCCATATAACCCGGCATGCCCTGAGGAGGCGCACCATACTGACCTAGAGGACAAGAAGGAAAGGGTCAACACCGTCAGCTTCCCAGTAAATACTGAAAGTCCAAAAAGGGTTCTGCTATATTTACGCTGTCAAGTTGGTAACAATAGAGGAAGTCTTTTTGGTGCTGTATAGAACCCTATTCAAAAAGGTTCCATATGGAACCTCCGACATCACATTCCGCATCAGTCTGAAGAACTCTTTTGCGAGTCAGGCGTTAGGGGGGCGTTAGGAGGGTTTCATTGTGCACTTCCTTTTCGTTTGAGGAAATCGATTGTTTCGCGCCGTTGCTCGTAGCGAGCTGGTCTGTGATCACAGCGACTATGACCGTTCCAACCATGCCCAGGTGCGACAGTTCCCCGTTACATCTACAGGCACCCTGCAAACATGCTGTTGACGGCATAGCACACATCCCAAACTAATTAGAGTGGGCCCCATGGATCAGCCCAAGTGTCCGATACCTGATCCGGTTAATTTAGTTAATAATCGGGACCGGTATCCGATCTTAATATCGGACTGGTGCATCGCGGGCAAAGGGTTCCTTAAGTGTTCATGGTTCAAATAGGGCTGGGCAATATCTTATCGTTATTATGACATTACAATGTGTTTTTCTGAGGATAATGATGACACTGTACTTTAAGAATACTGACTACATGATTCTCGCA
Source organism: Semaprochilodus insignis (assembly GCA_034552555.1). Taxonomy (NCBI): domain Eukaryota; kingdom Metazoa; phylum Chordata; class Actinopteri; order Characiformes; family Prochilodontidae; genus Semaprochilodus; species Semaprochilodus insignis. The sequence goes on from CM067477.1 coordinate 35,556,383, forward strand.
CACACGCATATACCCATCTAATTGGATGTGCTGTACAGCTTATAAAACATCATTGTAAAAATCATTGTAGAAAAATTAGAGATATTGCAGATATTGCCCACCCCTAGGTTCTATATAGAATCCTGTTCTTCACTACAGAACCCTTGAAGAAGCATCGCATCAAGTGTGCATGGTTGTTTACGAAAGGAGAACCTACTCACTCAATAATAGAAAAAATAAATAAATAAATAAAAAAATAAAATAAAAGAACTGTTGCAGATAGTGCCTGATCACTACAGCAATGACCCAATCAAAGACACTTAAAGTATTTACTTATTTGAATAATTACAGTGACTCTAAACAAATTAACATAAAATAGAACATTTAAGACTACAAAATAATCGTCAACTAATTATACACTATATTGCCAAAAGTATTCGCTCGTCTCCCTTCACACACACATGAACTTGAGCTACATCCCATCCTTAATCCACAGGGGTTAATGTGATGTTCCACCCTTTACAGCTATAACAGCTTCAACTCTTCTGGGAAGGCTTTCCACAAGGTTTAGGAATGTGTTTATGGGAATTTCTGACCATTCTTCCAGAAGCGCATTTGTGAGGTCAGACACTGATGTTGGACGAGAAGGCCTGGCTCGCAGTCTCCGCTCTAATTCATCCCAAAGGTGTTCTATCGGGTTGAGGTCAGGACTCAGTCAAGCTCTTCCACACCAAACTCGCCAGACGGAGAAGCATGATTGGTCACTTCAGAGACACGTCTCCACTGCTCTAGAGTCCAGTGGCAGGGCTTTACACCACTGCATTCCACGCTCTGCACTGCGCTTGGTGATGTAAGGCTTGGATGCAGCTGCTCAGCCATGGAAACCCATTCCATGAAGCTCTCTACACACGGTTCTTGAGCTGATCTGAAGGACACATGAAGTTTGGAGGTCTGTAGTGATGGACTCTGCAGAAAGTTGGTGACCTCTGTGCACTATGACCCTCAGCATCCGCTGACCCCACTCTGTCATTGTACGTGTCCTGCCACTTCATGGAGTTGCTGTCGTTCCCAATCGCTCCCACTGTNACGCTGGAATTCACTGAGCTCCTGAGAGCGACCCATTCTCTCACTAATGTCTGTAGGAGCAGTCTGCATGTCTAGGGGCTCGGTTTTATACACCTGTGGTCATGGAAGTGATTGGAACACCTGAATTCAGTGATTAGGATGGGGGAGTGAATACTTTTGGCAATATAGTGTAGCTTGGCTTTACCCCCATACCAAACCAAAGTAAACCAAGTCCCATAACATAAAGACACCCCTCCCAGTGTAACTCACCATGCATGGGGTGCCTAACCGGTGGCTGCTGCGGGGGCATGGGCCCACCCGCTTTGTTGGCGTTGATCACTGCTGCTGCAGCAGTCTGCCCAGGCCTAGGGATTAATCTCTGATACCTAGGCAGCTGAGCTCGCCTCTCCTCCTACAGGAGCAAAACACACAGCGCAATCAGCCGGCGGCAGACAGGAGCGTGCCCTTCTACTCCAACAGGGGCGTGAAAGTGCATCACATGCATCGTCATTACGAACAGTCATTATTGATTATAACATTCAATTAAAGGTCTCCATAATTCTGTTTAGGCCATATAGAGCCATTTTCTGTAGCTACACTTCAAATGTCATTAAATTACATGTACTGAAAAGATGATTGTCTACACGCTACAGTTTACACAGTTCTGATTTGGTATCTTGTGTGTATTATAGACTACTAAGAGCTTCCTAAAAGAGTTTTAATGAAAGTCCCTGTATTATCAAGCATCACTTAAACATTATAGCTTTATAAAACTAATCTAAACTTATTAAACCCTGCTAAACTCTCAAACGGGACGTCCAGAAGACATGACTTATTAGTACTCATTACTTACTGTCAAAAAAGAGGATAATCACAAAAGCCGCTCGAGCACTTACCAGCGAGATATCCTCATCAGGGTGCATCAACTTACTGGTAGCACTGCCGGTGGAAAGCGTGGCCGGTTTGGTGGACACTGTGGCGGGGGGCTTGGCCACAGTGCTGCTGGCAGGGCCAGCGGGTGAGGAGGTGGTGGAGGGCTGGGTGTAGGCCGGGAACGTCGGTTTGGGGGGCTCAGCACTGGTGGAAGGGGGACCAGACACTGTCTGCTGAGCCTTAAGGGGGGGGAAGGGACATGGTCAGACATTTAGGGTTGAAAGCCGGATATAAACACACACACACACACACACACACACACACACACACACACACACACACACATATATGAGAATATAACACAAGTATTAGCCTGCAAGTCTGAGTGCAAGCGGTTCACTGGCACTAAACCTACAGCTGTCAGGAAATGACCTCATGTGTGAACAGAATGACACTGATGCCGTTTCTGTTGCAACTCAGTTTCAGGTTGAGTTTTTGGTTTTGAAACATGTGGAAAAGTAATGGACGAGGAAGCGAACTGCACAGATCTGAAGACTTTCCATATCAAACGAACACGGAGAGGAAAAACTGACTGAAGAAACAGAGTAGCTCGGCCACAGGCAGCAATGGAACACAGCACTGGACACGAAAATAACCTTTCTAGGAGTCTTCTCTCTCGGAACACTGCACTTCACAAGCTTCCGTCAAGCTCTTTACCAGCCATGTCAAAATCTGTTATGCTGTAAAGTGTCTGATCCCCGCACGAGCTATGAGTGAAGTATCAAAATATATAAATTACATTTTTAAATAAAAAGGTGTTTATACATGGTCAGTAGCTCACTCTGATTGGCCTATGAGCTGGACTACAATTCAGAACTTGGGCACTGCAATGGCAGACAGTCAAATGATGATTCACAAAATGCTGGATTAGACCAAAGCAAGTTAAAACTACAGGGCCTGATTTTCAGTGTGGGATTGCGGGTTTTGCACAAAAAATAAAAATAATTCCCGCACACACTTGCAGCGATGTCTAACAATGTTCAGCCAATGTTTGCACCAGTGTGGAATGCAGGACGGACCAACTTCCACCCTGGGCGACATGCACTCTCTCTACGAGCGCCCTCTACTGTTGCAGCATCTTTCGCTGAGATAGACAGACAGGCTTCAATGATATGAACTTGAAGGCATGTAAACATGTACCGCTGACTAAAACGTAAATCTACATCATCTGAAGTGGAACCCGCTCAGAGAAAAACACCGGAACCCGAAAGCACTAGCGCAGACAGTTAACGACACTAATCCAGAGAGCGGATGCGCTCACAGTAACATTACTGGAGGTGAAGCAGCAGTCCAAGGACAAGTTTCAGGCTAACAGGCTTAGAATACACCCATGGCTCAAACTTCACATCGGTGAAATGAGCGGCTCGATTTGTATAATGTACGGTGCTGCGCCTTTTACAAGCACAGAGTCGCCATTCAGACGGCGTTTCTCATACAGCGGCCTCGAAACGAAAGAGAGGAGAAGGGACAACGCAAGTCGGAGGAGAGCGACGAAATGCACTTCGAGGCAAGAATAGGACAAGGCAAAAACTGCAGTTAAGCTCACAAGTAGTATCCCTCCCAATTTGGGAAAAATTAATTTTAGGCCCTGAGCTAGCCGACTAAGCCTCTAATCCTGCTCCGTAAGACAGACCCCTGCCGTTTACTATACCTGAACAGCGCTAGGAAAGAGAGGTTTGGCAGCGGCGGGCTGGGCTACAGGTCCTGCGGGTCTGGCTGGCACTCCTGGAGCCATGACAGGGGCTGCCTGAGCCATCGGGGGCATCCCAGGACGGGCTACGTGAGGTGGCATACCTGCAGAAGACAAAACAGGCATCTGACTGTAATGCCACACCATCAGAACCACCAGTGGCCCTCAGTTTATCTCCAGTTCCACAGCTCAAATCATACTAAAGCCAAGGACGTTTACCTGGGGGCATGCCTGGCATCATGGGAGGCATTCCAGGGCCGGGGGGCATCATGCCTGGAATTGGCATCATTCTGGAAAAGTGAAAACAAAACAGCCAATGAGATCATGGGGCTGAACATGAAGGGGCCTTATCACTGAAGTTCACGGATAGGAGTTTAACAGTTACAGTATGAAGACGGTCTTACAACATGGAACCTACCCTGGTGGCAAGCCTGGCATGACCGGGGGCATTCCAGGCATCATCGGTGGCACACCAGGCATCATAGGGGGCATCCCTGCTCACACAAACACATATGCATCACATTAATACAAAGACCTCACACTGACACAAACACAACCAGCACAGAACTACACACAGAACAACTCGAGTCCAATTTTTCCAAATTTCCACACAATTAATTGCTGAGATGAAATCAGAGCGATTGAGAGCGGGTTTGGTGTGAGGTATGAACAGAGTGATTGAGAGCGGGTTCTTCTGAGTGTTATATGGAATGTTGATGATGGAAAATCTGGAAAACCTGGAAATAATACGTTTCTTTGGGGGACTATTTTACCTCACAGCGCCCTGCAGCATGTATCCCTCCACCATGAATGGAGTTTAAGGCTGAAATCTTCTCCAGACTATCATAAACAGCGTCTCAGACATCAGGCAGCGTATTCAGAACCACCTCATGTAGGAACTTTCTGTGAGGGAGCTTTTAGAGGGGGACGTCTGGTTACCTTCACCACCACTGTGGACAGATCTGACTCTAACATTCCCTTTTCGTATCAAAAGCACAAATATACTAAATAACAAACGTACTTATGGTAAATTTTTTTCCTCCAACATTATAATTTTACTTTTGGCTATAAATTGAGGTCTTTGCTGCTTGTATTTGGCCAACACGACCAGCACAAGCAGTTTCACTGTGTTAAGGCTTTAATGCTGATGTAGACTAGCAACTAGCTGTGGTTGTGATGTCACAGCACACAGCAATTCGGTTGCTTGGTCTCTCTCATCTACAAGCAGCTCACAAGCAGCTCACAAGCAGCTCACAAGCAGCTCACAAGCAGCTCACAAGCAGCTCACAAGCAGCTCACAAGCAGCTCACAAGCTCTCTGTGTTATGGTTAAATTTCCACACTCAATTTTAAAATCCGTCCTCAAGTAAGAACTGCAGCTTTCGTGACTGTTTATGAATTGATTTATTTAAAACGTTCTCAGGTGGCGCATTTCCACACCGTCACACCTTACAAGGTGCGGAACTACACTGCTCACTGCTGTCGTGTATGCCTGACCTGGAAAACAACGCTGTACTTACAAACCCGACACAGTCAGTCTGATTTCTGCTCTTTACCTCCCCCCCAAAACAATTTCAAACTCCGACCCACCTGAGAAGTTAGCAGGCGCCATGCCGGGCGCTCCGGGGGGCACACCAGGCTGCGCCATGGGGGGCATGTAGGTCGCCTGCGGCTGGGCGGCAGCCTGCGGAAACGGTGAAGGCCCGGCTTCGTCTTCATCCTCGTCCTCATCGGAATCATCTTGGTTCTGTTTCTTCTTCTGGCTTTCTGCTCAAATACAAAAATAACAGAAACACGAAATTCCAGACTGCTCCCGGAACTAACCCAGATTATTTATCGTACCCTAGTGTCTGTTCATACCTTGAGATTTTTGTTCTAGTACCCGTCTGCGTTCTTGCATGTCTTTCTCCGGGATGCCCTCCATGCCATAGATTTCCAGCTCTATGTCCGTTCGGCCCGGTATTGCGTTTGGAACGCCGTCTATTGTTTCTTTGTGCACCTGGAAGGACATTAATTCACTTTTACATCCCGGCCGTTCCCCTTATCTCAACAAATACAGGAGCTCATGAGCAAGACGCGCGCCTCACTCACCTGCATACAGTGTATAGCTAGTCCGGGTCCTGTGTACAGCTTTTTGTGGCATATATGACATTTGAAGTGTTTTGCTTTCTGATGCTGGATCAGGATCTTCTCGTCATCGAAGTCTCTGTTGCAGTACCTTGTGTACCACTGATTAAGGTGTATAATCACAGAGTCACAGATGCTGAAACTATAATTTGAGTTGCACATGTTAAAGCTCTGAACACTGATAAAACTGGCTCACAAGCTGCAGACAATCCAGCGGTTTGAGACCTGTGCAGTAGCTCTCCAAAGTTTCTACTCAATTCACACTGTAAGGTCATTCCTCAGTGCTGCTTATTCCGTGTGGTCCTATAAAGGGGAATTCCACCAGCTCCTAAAATTTTCTGCCTAACTTCAGAGTGGTTTGATGAGACATGGTGAGGAGCCTTTGAGTGAATTTTAAAAATTTAAAGTGGTTGAAAAACGCCTGGATTTGTGCTTGTAAATGTATTCTAATCCAGTGGACCTCAGAACAAAGCCAGTGGGTAAACGTACAGCGGGTCAGGTCAGCCTGGCCTCAAGCCCTTTTCCCAATGAAGCCCTGTTGGAGGCTGTACGGGATAGACCCTATAAACTCTATAAAATAAAACATGGGACCCATTTCCCCACTATCTCGGAGTGGAAAGTCCATTTTTTTTGTGCCATCAAACTTAGCATGGAGAGACCATAAAGCTTGCGAGCATCTGGCATTACATTACAACGCACCCCCCTACTTTAAATGATTTATTTTAATTTCTTTTGATCATTTGATGTAATTCACAGAACTTGGAATATATACATGCCAGCAAGTGAATAAGTGGCATGACTCATAAGTAAGTTTATCTAGAACAGAGAACGTCACATCAAACCACTCTGAATGACTCTTCAACACCATAACAATGAAATTCTGCAGACTCTTCAGTAAAATGGGTGGAATTCTCCTTTCAGCTCTGTTGTACATCACTGTGCGATCAATAAAGCACAAACTGAGCCATCAGCCCACTGCGATCTACATCAGCCCACTGTGACCTGACCATCATCAATACTAATGCCGGAACATCTGCTGGGTGAGGTGTTGGGATTCACGCTCATCTTCAGAGACGAATATCCTTACTCAGAGTCACATTATCATCCAGGGGAGCCCTGGATTCCTATGTGACTGTAACAAAGCAAAGTTTACCTTTGGGTACGTAACTTGCAGTTGAAAAAAGGTAATAAATTCCAATGCCAATCATAATATCGCAATACCAAGCATGTCACAAAATCGCAATAATATTGTACTGTAAGCTAAATATCACGAGGATTTCGGTATCATACAGCCTTTAGTAATTTCTACTCTAAGTAATAATTTATAATTCCATCTCTTCCACATTACTGAGAATTATAAAAGATATCATGCGCCAGCCGGTGTGGACTAGCCAAAACTGGTCTCTCTTGAAAGACAGCTCTATCAACTGTTAAAAAACTCAAGTTGTTTGGTGCAAAACGCTCCATTCTGGAGAAAACTACCAAGTCAGAACGGTTCCCAGTGGTGGTGAAGGTAACCAGACGTCCCCCTCTAAAAGCTCCCTCACAGAAAGTTCCTACATGAGGTGGTTCTGAATATGCTGCCTGATGTCTGAGACGCTGTTTATGATAGTGTGGAGAAGATTTCAGCCTTAAACTCCATTCATGGTGGAGGGATACATGCTGCAGGGCGCTGTGAGGTCAAATAGTCCCCCAAAGAAACTTAGTATTTCCAGGTTTTCCAGATTTTCCCATCATCAACATTCCATATACACTCAGAAGACACGTGTTGGTTCACTGGTGGTCAAAAAAGTGTCTATATGTGTGTTCTAGACATGGAGAACCCTGGTTCCCACCACCACCACCGCCGCCACTGTAGAGAACACCTGAACACCAAACCCACTCTCAGTCCCTCTCAGTGTTTACATCCTGAACTACACAGACAATTTTAAACCCGGGTGGAATTTCCCTTCAGTACAGAAAAGGGTTTCCTGGTTTAAGTAATGGGTTTTCTACAACAACAATCGAACACGGATGGCTTTAACACTAAAACTGAGGACAAGGGATGACTCAAAACGTGACCGTGATGTAACACTGCTAGCATTAGCTTTAAGATTAACGCTACCTCAAAGAACCAGGCGCCTTTAAACAGGGCTCCATCTACAAACCCGGCCGTTTTTAAACACCTTTCAGTGATTAAGATTCACCCAAAGATTCCTCATCAGAGGGGAATATCATCACAGGTTTCCAATCCACTTTAGCAATTCCCCCCTCAACAATCCCTGAATAAACACAGACAGCTAGTTAGCTAGTACGTTTAGTCGCCGTGCACAGAAATCCAACTTCCGCCTTTCTAAACATCCTCTGAAGCCAACAAACCGCGCAAAGGATACCAGCACCAGGGCTTCAGCTGCTTCTTCTTCTTCCTTCCCATTCTGTCTGTGATAATAAAACACTCTGGGCGGATAAATTCACTCCGAACTCACCGCCGGAATCTCCACTCGGACAAAAATGGCGCCGGACAGGCTCCGTCTCTTACCCACAATGCCTCGCTGCACCGCCGATGAAGGGTGCGTCTCAAATCCTCCACTGTGTTCCCTACTTAGGGCCCTAACCAGGGGCGGAGGCTGCTTTTCCCACAGATACATACATACCCAGAAGGAGGTGTGGGATTGCAGGTGTGTTGGGAAGGAAGATAAAGGTCACCAGGATCAATAACTGATGATAAATTTAGACTGATATGATCAATATTTATTAAGCTACACATACAGAAGTCTGTCTCTCAGTATGGCGTCGGGCCGCCATGTTTGCTAACCCAACATGTCAGATGCCTCGGCATGGAGTTGTAGAGGTTCCTAATGGTGTCCTGTGATAATCCATCCCATGCAGCTTGAATATCCTCACACAGTTCCTGCAGATGGTGCGGTAGGGGTGGAGGTGGAGTGACACCAGGCCTTCTGGACGTGTGATGCGTGACAACCAACCGTTCATCTTGGTGCTGACCACGGTGCCTCCACACACGGATTCGTTGGTCGTCTCCACCAAGACAAAAGCGGGACTCGTCACTGAAGATGACCCGCTGCCATTCTGAGTCACTCCATGACAGTCTGGTATGACACCATTGCAGTCTTTGGTGACGGTGACGTGGTGTTAAGGACAGTCCAAGGACTTATGGAGGACATCACTGCTCGCTGGATGTCTGTAATTGTGGCTGTTGGGTCAGTCAGGTACAGAGATAAGGCCCGTACTTGCTTACGTCACATGTGTGGCCGAGAGTGAAACTTGAATCATTAGCTTGTCTCACCATGTCAAACCTACACACCAAGTTTCACTCCTGTGGGTGGATTCCTTCTGGATGCAGCTGTTCCTTTGATGATGAGTGTATGTAAGAAAAACCCTTTTTATTTTTACTCTGTGATTATGACATAAGGTGACATGGTGATGAAGGTGTGGCCGCAGATTACTATATTGTGGCCACAAATTAAATTATATTAATAAAGTATATTAACGTATATTAATCAGTGGTCATTAGTGTTATATATAATGATCAGGTCTTATTTACAATGTTGTCATCACAGTAACATTATAATGATACCTAGAAAAGTGCATTTCCAGTCTAAGCTTGTTGCTAGCCTGTTACTAAGGTGTTGCTAAAAATGAATGGGAGTCTATGGGAGGCATGAGGGATGGAGAAAAAAGACAGAGAGGCGAGTGCAGGTCAGACCAAAACTGAATTTGTGCTCGGGGGTCTGCCCGGAGATAGTGTATGTGAAACGGTGTCTGTCGGTCGAGCAGACGTATAGTACTCTTCCAGCCCATTCATTATTAATAGGTATAAATTCATATTTTTGTTTTTCCGAAAACAAAAAGCTGTATACAAGCATGACATTCCCAATCCGACTGAACATTCCAGAGTATCAATATCCCGACTGTGTGACTAACTAGTGCACAAATAAAAGTGTACCCAGGAAGAAGAATGAGAAGAAGACGAAGAAGACAAAGAAGAAGAAGAAGAAGAAGAAGATGAAGAAGAAGAAGAAGAAGAAGATGAAGAAGAAGAAGATGAAGAAGACAAAGGAGAAAAAAACAAAAAGCAGAAGAAGAAAAAGGAGAGGAGGAAGAAGAAGAACAATGAGAAGAAGAAGACGACAAAGAGGAAAAAAGAGAAGGGGCTTATGAAGAAGATGAAGGAGAGAAAGAAGACAAATGAGAAGAACAAGAAGGAGAAGAACATGAAGATGGAGAAGAAGAAGAAGACGACAAAGAAGACAGAAGAACAAGAAGAAGGAAAGGAAAGGAAGAACAACAACAAAAAGGAGAAGAAGAAGAAGAAGAAGAACGGATATCAGTAGTGTTGTGCACTGCACAGTCACCAATAACCTACACATGCTAGAATATGAACATGACACGAATCAACATGTGCAGGACTGTTCTGGACGTTTTGGACCACGTGTTGGTCCCCTCCTCATGACATCAGGACACACTGTCATCTGTCACATCATCTAAAGACAGAGATCCATGACCCATGTACGTCCACAGCACGTATGTTCACCATATTGATACCGTATGATGCCTGTTTCAATACATTACAGAGATGTATGCCGCATCTTTACCAGCAGAGGGCGCTCTTACTCTACTTAATTCAATGCAAGGTCGCATTGGAAAAATAGCTGCCTGTATCACATAGACACAGTCCATCATCATAATCAGAGACACGTAATGTTGGCTCTGATTGTCTCAGTAACCTGGGATACCTGGGTTCTCTCAGACTTAGTTCCTATTGGCTTAATGAGGTTAATCCTGAAACTAGTTGTTTCCTTAGTGCTCTTAGAAACGAGCCGTATGTCCCAAAAAGTAGCCTTGCAGTCCCCTTCTTCTAAAATACTACACAAACAAACAAACAAACAAACAAACAAACAAATAAATAAATAAATGGTCGGATGGATGGATGAACACTTAAGAGGTTCTGTAAGGACAGTGTATATACAGAGCGCAGGGTAGATGTAGGTGTGCCATTTGTACACACTTCTCATTTTACACTTCATTTTTCTGCATAAATTCACTTCTTAAAATAGAACCAGAGAAACCTAAACGTCTGTTTTTGCCAGGTCAGAGATCCCAGATCCCAAAAGAGGAAAAACCACAGGAAACAGGAGAATTACTGCTGATCAGGGTCCCAACAGAACACACGAGGAAGCACTTTCTTTCATCATCATAAAACTGTTTAATGTACTTCATATTTACATATCAAATCTACAAAATATGCACATGTTAAAATATATTCAGTGAGCATCCTTTCAGTCAGCGCCCTAACAGCCCTTAGTGCATAGCCTCGGATCATCACTGGGTACAGTAGCCAGGTTAGCACAGCGCTGCACGCTAACGCGGTAGGTTGGCATTTTGAAAGTTAGCTTTAACACTTACGGTTAGAACATATCAGCGTCTCCTCTGAGCACACACAGCAGTTAACATGAGGTCAGAAAGCACTCGGGCCTGGAGCGTTTAGTGGTTGAGGTTATTCGGGGTCTGCGTTCTGTTTTTCCCGTTAGCTTGTAGTTAGCAGGAACGGTAGTCATGTGCTGTAGTTGATGAGGCTGTAAGTGTCAGGCCTTGCTTCCTAATCCGTACTGGGTAAGGTTTACCTTTATGGTCAGTTAAGTTCTATGTATTAACCAGATAAATGTGTGGTACAAGGTCCAAGGTACTAGGTAACCGGTTGGGGTAACATGCTGGTAAGTTCCAAGGCAGTCCAGCTAACTTAATGGCCTAACATGGCCTCAATTCTTTGTGCCATGGATTCCACAAGATTTGAGGTTCTGGTCCATGTTGATTGGTGATCACTGGTTATACCACATCCTTAAGGTGTTCTACTGGATTCCGATCTGGTGACGATGAGGCGCCACTGAAGAACACGGAGCTCCTTGTCATCTTCATGAAACCAGTTTGAGACGACTTCTGCTTTGTGACATGGTGCACCGTCATGCTGGAAGTAGCTGTTAGAAGACGGTAAACTGTGGTCATGAATGAACACACATGGTCAGCAACAATGCTCAAGTAGGCTGTGGTCATTCAAGCAATGGTTGATCTGTATTAACAGCCCGAGAGAAGGTTCCCCTTGCCATTACACCACCTCCACCAGCCTGGACTGGGGCGAGTCCATGGATTCATGCTGCTGGTGCTGACCCTAATTCTGACCCTACCATCTTGTGTGCCTCAGCAGAAATCCAGATTCATCAGTTTTTCCCAGCTGTCCAGTGTTGGGCAGAAGTGGAACCCCAGCAGCAACTCAATGCATTTAGTCCGAGAGGACCTGCTGAAGTGTAAACCGAGCATGAGAATGGGGACGTAAGACGAAGTAATGTGGCATAGTTGTTGGTGCTAGACAGGCTGATCTGAGTTTTCCAGAAGCTGCTGGTCTACTGGGATTTTCAAGTACATCCATCTTTAGCCTTTACAGAGATGGTCCATAAAAGAGAAGACCTCCAGAAAGCGGCAGTCGTCTGGGAGAAAATGCCTTGAGGTCAGTGGAGAATGGCCAGACTGGTTCGAGCTGATCGAAGGGCAACAGTAACTCAAATAACCACTCGTTACAACCGAGGTCTGCAGAAGAGCATCATCTCTGAGCCCACAACACGTCCAGTCTTAAAGCAGATGGGCTACAGCAGCAGAGACCACACCGGGGGCCACTCCTGTCATCTTAAGAACAGGCAACTAGGGCTACAGGTCACACGGGCTCACCAAAACTGGACCACAGAAGACTGGAATTGATGTTTCCTGGGCTGATGAGTCGGAAATTCTCCAGAGACATTTGAATGGTGGGGTCAGAATTTGGCATAAACAACATTAAACCATGGATCCATCCTGCTGGTGGTCGTGTAAGGGTGGGGTTTCTGGGCAGCGCATCGTTCAAACGCCACAGCCTACCTGAGTATTGTTGCTGACCATGTCCATCCCTTTATGACCGCAGTGTACCAGTCTTCTGATGACCACCTCCTGCAGGCTAACGCACCATGTCACAAAGCTCAGATCATCTCAAACTGACCCTGACACTGAGTTCACTGTACTCAAATGACCTCCACAGTCTCCAGGTCTCAATCCACTAGAGCACCTTTGGGATGTGGTGGAACGGGAAACCTGCATCACGGATGTGCAGCCCGACAAATCAGCAACCGCATGATGCAGTCAATGTCAACCAAAAGGACCGATTCCAGCAACTTGTTGATCTGCACTTTGAAGAATTAAGGCAGGGTCCAACCCGGTACTAGCAAGGAGTACCTAATGAAGGGGCCTGTGAGTGTAGGTCTCTGTACACGCCATCATTTTACCCCTAATAATTACACAGCGCTTGAGAGTTCGCACCACACCCAGTTATTACCTAGAACCGGTTGGGCACTTCATTGTAATTTAGCTAATCTAACAGTCACCTGGTTAATACCTACAACTTAACGGGCTGTGAAAGACCACGTTACCCTGCTTTACTGTTTCTCTGCTGTGCTGAAATGGTTGTGCATAGACCTAAAAGGAGCTGATCTTACACCAGGCATTGAGGCTCAACAACCAGTCCGGATGTACACTAGCACCATCTATATAGAACACAGACACACACACGTACATACACACGCACTTCATTAGCAAGGACTTCACACGGCACCAATTATCTGAGTTATCTCTGACACAGTCACGGTCTGCCTGACGACTACAGCTATAAACAGACATATGTATATATATATCATACACCGTTTTACATGTATACTGGCTTTGCTGTATGTATCTGCTGAGCAGTGTGGTGTAATGGTGCATGAGAAAGCCAGTGGGTTACATTCACCGCTGTTAAAGGGGCAAACTGGCCTGAAACCAGCATTTGTTAGCATATCTATCATGTAATATAGCATTCTCTAGCGCAGCGCTGCGGCCCTCAGCCTTGCCCAGCATGCACCGAGCAAATACACCCACGGAAATAATGGTGCTTTCCATTGGAATTGGGAAGCCGGAATTTTCAGGTTCCCAATCTGCTTGTTGAGCCGTGACGTATTGACCTTCACGTCCGTGTCCGATAGCCTCTCAGTGTTTGAATAGGTGGAACTGCAAGTTAAGACACATGGTCAGAAGGGTGTTTTCCTGCAGCACCACCATATGAGACGAGTGGGCATGTTCACAACCAGATGTTCCCGCTTAAATTTCATCAGTACAGCTGGCAGATGGACTTCTTCACTTTTCATCCAAGATTCAACTTAAACTCAGTCTTCGACTCTTTCCTAATCCCGCAGGAAGGTTTGAATGCCTGGGTTTCTTTCTTTGTTGTGATTATTATTTATTTAACTTGGCGGATGTTTTTTTGGCAATTTTAAAATAAGATAAACACATTGGAGGTACAGTAGCACTCTCTCTCTCTCTCTCTCTCTCTCTCTCTCTCATACCATTTTGTGTCACTTATAAAAATATAACGTTCACTATGAAGTCAAGCTCAGGAAAACCTGGCTGTTTCCTGCAGACTTGCTAACATGAATTCACACGTATGTACAGCTGAACCCTCTGGGAGTGAAGGAACACCGCATGTGCTAATGTGTGCTTCCTCTCTGAATAATGAACACTAGGCAGAGGTGGGTAGAGTAATCTACATCAGCACTCCAGTACTGTAAATCCTTAGTAAATCCAGCATCCATCAGCTCAGACACTGAAGTCTGTACGGGTCTAATTTAATATTCTTCTTATTATTTTGATCTAAAATAAAATGCTAAAGCTCCAAAGTCAGAAATGGGACTAATGCTCAGCAGACGAACAACAAAACAGAATGAAAATTAGGGCTACAACAAACGACTATTATGATAGCCGAATAATCTATTGATTACTAATATGAATAATCGATTATTTGGGTTGTGAATCGTTCAATTACCAGATCATCCTGATGCAGCTATCAGCTTTTAAACCAGGATGTGCTTCTACAGTTCTACAATTGTAGAAAAATAAATTCTACAATCACTGGTTTTTATTGAAATGGAGGAAAAGACATCACCAACTAACAGACTATTAAAAAAGTTGTCAACTAATCGTCTATTAAATTAGTTGCCAATTCATTGACTACTAAATTAGTCGTAATCTAACTGTCTTTTAAATTAGTTGCCAACCAATCCACTATTAAATTAGCAACCAACAAATGACTATTAAATTAGTTGCCAACTAATCGACTAATAAGTAAGTTTACAATCAATTGTCTATTAAATTAGTCGCCAATCATTCATTTACTAAATTACTTGCCAACCAATAGGCTATTCAATTATTCGCCAACAAATCGACTACTAGATTAGTTGCCAATTAATCGACTATTAAATTAGCAGCCAACTAATGACCATTAGTTGCCAACTAATCGACTGATAAGTTGGCTTACAACAAATTGTCTATTAAATTAGCTGACAACCCTTCATTTACTAAATTACTGCCAACTAACTGGCTATTAAATTAGTTGCCAACTAATCGACTATTAGTCGTTGCAGTTGTAAATGAAATGAAACATAAAAAAGAAAAATATTAGCTAAATATGAAGGTCTGAAATGTTAGTGAGTATGAAGTAGACGCCTTTACTCTGTAATGTACTGGAGTAGCAGGAACAGTATTACTATCAGTAAACACTCAGCAGAGAACAAACCCAGCAGTACTTTACTGGAGTACATGTACTGGAGTAACTGGAACTAGTTACTACCCACCTCTGATATCAGAGCAGCTGAATAACTTCCCGTATCGCTCTCAGTACTTAAAGCTGGAGTTAAAAGAGGAAGCTTTAGTCCAAGATCAGTTTCAGGATGCACGTAGCTGGGCAGCTCACAGACGCCTACAGGCTAAACAGCTTGGTTATATTGCGCTTCTCGCTGTTTTGAAAGAGTACTTGAATTTCTGTTCAGACAAGATTCGTTTTCCGTGACGTGGAGTGGTGTCATCTTCCTGCAGGTCGTCTAATGCTTGACAATTCTGGCTGGTTTATGGAGACTGAGGCCTTTTACTCCAGTTACAGACTGAAAACTGACTTTGCTTTAGCTGCAGCGTTTTTACACCACTCTTTGGTGTCAGCTCAGCTCACTCGGAACCTTGACGGAGGTAAAACCAAAAATAGTACCAGGATTGGCTAATGGAGAACGCCAGTCAAGTTGAGTCGAGTCGAGCCGGTACCATGCAGTGCCGATGACTGCATTGCCTCACCCCCCCCAGGGAAAGCTAAGCCTGTTCAAACTGCATTTTGATATCATGCTAACTAGTGGAAGCTGTTATGTTAGCATGTTAGCAAGGTTGTTATATCAGACCACCTTTTTTGGCTGTGCTTGCGGGTTTGGTTCTCCACTTAAACATTCGGTTCTGCTACATCTCTTGTTTTTTTTTTTTTTTTCTGGACAGCACATGACAATGATGCAGTTTAGGCACTAACACAGACACTGCCACAGATCAGAGGACTGAGGTACTTGGCATTTGGTTCTCAAGCCACCACCAACCAAAACGACTGGTCAGGTAGCGACACACATGCACACCCAACACACGTGCGCACGAACACCCCGCTGTCCCTCGTGTCTGTTCTTCTTCACGGTGCTGGAGGTAGCTTGACGTCCAGCAGGCTGTAGGCGAAGATGTTCCAGAAGATCCCACAGAAGACGAAGAGCGCGTAGACGCAGAAGAAGATCCAGAAGAGAGACTGCTCCTGCAGCCGCTGCTCGTAGTTCTGAAGCACCACCACCCCCAGTGTCAGCCCCACCACCACCCCGCCCAGGTGGGCCACGAAGCTAGGGTTGGGGCACGGGGGGAAGGCCGGGGGGTAAAACCTCAACCATACGGCCCGGCCAAACTCCACACTCACTGAGCAGCAGGAAGAAAGAGGAGGAGCAATAAAAAATTATCTTGTGAACATGCAAAATTACCTCATGAGTGTAGAAACACTGTATGTGGAAGTATCTTGTGAGTATGTGGAAGTATCTTGTGAGTAAGTGGAAGTATTATGTAAGTACACAAAAGTATATTGTTAGTATGTGGAAGTGTCTTGTCAGTATACAAAAATATCTTGTGAGTATCTTTTGGGTATGTGGAAGTATCTTCTGAGTATGTGGAAGTATCTTGTGAGAATG
>CM067477.1:35573756-35591213 GCA_034552555.1 Semaprochilodus insignis
GTATGGAATTGTGTACATATGGCTGAATCCCACATGGCTGTGTTTTAGACGTATGATGCACTGCTGGTTGCAGGAGCCACTTATCCTGCGTGGTGCACTATGTAGGGAGTGATTTGAGATTCAGATGGTCTTATTGCTCAGTACTCGGACGCACAGCGCGTTGTTTTGAATGAAACAGCTTTATTGGATACTGTCTATATGGGCTGCGTTTCACATGCAGTGTGAGCCCCCATGTCGTGCCCCGTGAGTTGGTCAGAGTGTTTTTGTACAGTGCGAGTACATACATAGCAGGTGTTCTCCGTACACGGTGGGTGATGTAGTGTAAGCTGTCAGCAAACGGTGTATGCCTGGCTTTATACAGGTTTATTTTGTGTTTCTGATACTAACCCTCAGATCATCAGTACTGAAGAACAGTTTCTGACACATACAGCACTTTAAATGCTTTGCATCCATTTTTTCTTTATTTTTTCTTTGTTTTAATTTATTATTTTTATCGATCTATAAAAATTCAGTTTGCCTAACAATATAGTGTGTAAATGTGCCAACCTGAAACTAACTCATTTTCCACTCGCTCTCTCTCTCTCAGGCACATGTCTCAGGTGGATCTGAAGAGTTCCTCAGTGTGGCTGAGGGTCAGTCTGGGGGCGGCTGTCTTCGCTGTGCTGGGCTTCACTATGTACCGGCTGCTGTTCAAACCCCGGTGATCCACCGGCGTCATTAAAGCGATAGTTTTACCAAGCTGTTTTAGCCAAATATACATCTGACAGCCAAAATTCACACTGGAACAAATTCCCGCCCGGTTTCCTCAAATGTGGTCGATCAGACGAGACGTTTTTGGTGTCTGAAATTAGCACTGGAGCTACATAGAGTTAAAAACTGACATCAGTGCAGACAAAAATGATGCTGTTCAGTATGTGATGTAATTTATAAACAACAGTGTGACAGAAACTAGATAGAGATCCCTGAACAACTCATTCAGACACAGCAATACTCTCTACTACTGATGATCATGAGGGGATTTAGATTAAGCTCAGTCTAATCCAACACAATAAACTGGGATTAGACTATAACACCTCCTGAAATGCTGCAGAAAGAGTCTAACTGTGCCACAATTAATTATTTCAGTAGTTGTTGACTAATATGAGCTGATGCCAGTCCCAACATTTATAGTACCGATGATGAATATTATGGATTGGTTTTAAATATAGACCACTATAAAAATGAATTATTAAAATAAATACAATAAATCATTAAAACAAAGTACAGAGAAAGTGTTGTAGCCACATAAACATCCAAGTAAATTAATAACTAACATTTTTGCAGTAAACCTGAATGTAGTCCATGTTTCTAGATACCAGAGAGTCATAGTGTTAGAAACCACATAGTCAAGACTATTAGAGATACATGGCATCTCAACAAGAAGGAATGAAATTACACCGAGAACAGACTCACCGTTACTCTCCTAGTTCTGATGATCAGTAGATTTAGTTTAATCTCAGGGCTTTTCAGTGGATTTTAACCTAATCCCATAAACTAACCAGTGATTAGACAAACCAGGAATCTCCCTCGGAATGCTGCTGAAACAGTCCTCTGTTACGCAACGACTGACATGCAAATCGTTTGGATATAATGGATTATAATACAGACCCACCTTAAAAAATGATTATACTATAAATACAGAAATTGCAGGTTCATTAAAACAGATCATGTAGATCAAAGCTAAATAGCTGGGCTACAGTTGTTTACAATCAAGAAAGCAATAAAACAAAGTATTGAGAAAGTCGTAGCCACAAAAACATCAAATTATTAATGAACTTTTTTTTTTTTGCGCTTTTTACGCATTCAGTACGCTGCATAGCTAAGAACAGCAGCAGCAGTCGCCCTGAATTTAGGCCATGTTTGTAGATAACAGTCTATCATACAATGTCATAAACCACAAAACCAAGACTATTAGAGATTAGCAAACAGCTCCGCGCGCTTTGAGATGAGCATGTGATTAACACATCCTGTCAGCATGACTGTGACCGATGACACTACAGACCCCGAACGTGTTTCGGATGAACGGCTACAGTTGGGGTAAAGGGGGAGGGATTTGATTTGGTGTCTTTTTTTCGGCTGAACTATCGCTTTAACCCTCACTGCACCTGTTTCTGTGCTTCAGACATTCCTGCCTGCTTCACTCCATCTCTCGTTCACTCACTCCCTCCATCTCTCGTTCACCTGAGGACAGAAAATAGTGATTTGCTGTGGATTTTAACAGTGCACCGGTGCCCTGTTTATACCCAGACGTAAACAAGCCTACAGTTCCTTGACAACGTTACATCACGTCCTGTTTGGGGTGAGATGCTTGAGAGCGCGTGTTGAGAGGAAGTGTTGCACAACTGACGAAAATGAACAAACTGTAAATATGATCATGTGTATAAAAGGCTATTTATTTGTACCTGTGAGGACCTACAGAGGAAAGGGACGGGTCAGGTGCCGCCATATACTGCTATTACTAGGGGACATATTTTGTCTCCTCCAGTCCAGATATAGCAGTAATGAAGTTCAAGGAGGAATACACCTCCTGCTCAAAGGAAACCATTTCATCGCTTCACTGATCCTCAAAGCTTTACATGATCTGGTGTTGCTTTGCTTTACTGTAGATCTGCAGTTAACTTCTCCATTTCAGAGTAACTCAAAGAACGTTTCCCAATTTCCCTTCAAATGTAGTCGACCAGCCAAGTCCTGTTTGGTGTCTGAAGTTTGCTTCCTTAGTCTTGAGCTCAGGAGTTCAGAGGTTAATGTATCTTACAAGTAATGGAGCGTTTTCCCACCATTCCCACCACTTGGCACGGGTTAGCACTCACTTCCCTCAAGCTGTGTTGAGCTGTTAGGAAACCTCAGACTTGTTTATGTGGTTTCTGATCTGTTTGATGTTCTGTTTGCGAAACAGTCAAAGTGTTTACACGATGGTAAAATTACAGAAGCAACCTTCAGACGCCCAACACGTCTTGGCTGACGGACTACAGCTGGTTCGGAAAATGTAGTTATTTATTTATTTATTTATTTATTTTTGCGCCATCTGAGTCCTTTAAATCGGAGCGAAGCAGTGTCAGCTGATAACGACTGTCTGGGGTGCATGTAAGGCCATCTGCATGGTTCAGTTGCACCCCAACGTGCGACTACAGTGAAAGCACTGTTAGATTAAACCAGCGGAGGATTATGGGAAGGTACTGTGTGCACTGGGACACTCAACACCAAGTCTGATTTTTTTTTTCCCCATCTTTTCCAAACTTTTAATAAACGACTCCTGCAAACGATGACCTGTGGTGTGCTGTATTCCTTATCTAGCCTGTAAGTCTGTCGGGTTTAGTTATTGATATCTAAGATGATGTAATCAATTTGTAAGGATGTCTACCCATGGTGTTGCGTGCTAACCAGCTAACCCGGTCCATCCTGCCTGCTCTCCGCGAGAAAACACATTTGAAAGCAAAGAAAGACAAGCAGTAAATGTGACAGCAGGAGGTAAGATTACCAAGCTAAAGGGATGAAGTTTGAAGTTTAAAGTTTCTTCTAGACGGGCAGGTAAACTGGGCAGGACTGAGGAGAGAGGAGGGGAGCTGTGTGGAGGATGAATTTCACAGACTGTGTCCTCCGACACGCTGCTCCTTTAAGGCATTTGGTGCACTAATGTTTTATATTCATGTTTGTATGTTAGTAGTAATTGTGGGTTTTCTCCAGGCGCCAGAATTAGTAGGTTTCATTTTGTGCACAAGACATGAACATTAAAAATGATTTTATTTGCATGCCATTTTTCATAAGTCAAAAATGCGCTACAGGAAGTGAATGATATTGTTACAAATTACATATTAACAAGTAGATTATAGCAAAAAATAAGAAACTAGAATGGCCTGAGGGGAAAGACTGTTAACTTTACATGTGTTTAGAAAGCTATGATACACAGTGAGCCCAGACGTCTGGCCTGATTTACACCGCGATAAGTTACCACATATATTCATATTAATGCACTGCTCTAGTTCCGGTGTACAGTTCATGCTATTTTGTGGTTGCTAAGGCTGTGTTTACATTACAGGTTGTATTGCACATGTTCTTAGACAGGTTCTGCTCGGCTGACTGATATCTGTGTGTGAAAATGACCCACATCTGTCGTACTTGCTTCTGAACGATGCGATCATGATGTACTGTCCACACTGGAGGATGACCACAGCGATCAGCCTGCACAGCCTCTTCTCTGCACAGTTGCAAAGACTCGTGTCATCTGATCTAGGAACACATATGAAGGTGTCTCCAATCTGTTTCAAGAATACTTGATATACTTGTGTTCACAGATAGTAGAAATCAGATCCTTGGATTTCTAATTGAATCAGTCAAATGACCGTGTAAACAGCAAACTCCTGATGAACCGATTAAGGTCTAGAAGGCTGATAAACAGAGCTGGGTTTTTGGTCAAAATGATTCTTGGGTTATGTAGACCATTACTCTGATTTCTTTCAGATTTCTCACGTTTGCACATGTGTGTAAAAACAGACTGCGGTATCGGAAACAGCAAGCAGCGTTTAACACAGCAACCACGAGACGGCAACCAATCATTGTTGGAGTGACGCTGAAACTACATGCTTGACAAAATGAATATCAAGCAATATGAAATACTCATGTTGTAGGTGAGGCATGTTCATATTTTCAGCTGCAGTGACGCAATAGTTTAAAGCTGCTGCATGAAGTTTTACTTTTACACCATGACTGTTGTAGATTACTGCCTGGCTCATGTAGAATCTGAGTTTCCCCATTAACTGATTACTAACTGATAACTATTTCAGATTTAAGCCACTTAAGCCCTATAACATGAAAAGTCTAGAGCACTATTGGATCAGGATTTGACTTCCTAACTGAGGTTGTACAACATAATGTGTGGTACCACACATCCCATCACGGCTCTATCTGCTACCTGTTGTTATTCCGTTAGTCTGAAGTGGATGACTGCTATTACTGAAGGAGCTCCATCCTCAGTCAATTACAGAAGACCATTAAAATCACCCCCCAGTTATTACTGTCAGCCCGTAAAACTCCACACCCCACACACTGCAGATTCATACTGGATTGAAATCATTCCGTTATTACTGTCAGCCCATAAAACTACACACCCCACACACTGCAGATTCATACTGGATTAAAATCACCCCGTTATTACCGTCAGCCCGTAAAACTACACACGCTGCAGATTCATACTGGATTAAAATCACGCCAATTGCTTACAGAACCTTTCCAGGTAAAGCTAGCCCCCTCCTAAAGGACTTCAGAGATGTCCTGTGCACCATGTGTTTAGATACCACTGGTATATAAATACCATGATATTATAAACTGTAGGGGTCACACCCAGGCGAGGGGTCGTAGTGGTTTTCTTTGCGGGGCCGGATATATAAAGACATGTCGGCGTCCTCCTGCCGGTTCGCATACGTGCTGAATTGACAGCTGCCTGCTTTTCCGTTTGCTGTTCTCACCCCGTTCATCTCCTCGTAGATGGGAACTGCTTGTGGTTTCGGTTGACTGGGTGGCCTCTTCTGCCGGCGAGAGAAGAGAGGACAGGTTAGGGTGGGGTTCACACATCATGTCTCAGAAAGTGTAAATAAACCAGCGGCCTCTGAAAGCCTCAGCAGATGTGAGCACACGCCCTGCTCGCGGCTAAATCACACAAACAGAACTGACTTGTTTCCTGTGGTGAGATTTCGCTCGTTCGGCCTGTCCTGCCACCTAATACTCCGCACAAACAACGATCAGATAATCCCACTATTAATAAGATGAAAATGGCTCATTCTATCAACACATGACATTTTGCATTACACACACTCTTAACAGGTTCTGCATATAATATCTCTCCTGCTGCTCGGATGTTTTACGTCCTCACTTGATCTGATGCAAAGGGTGGTGGAATATAAATAAGCTGTTCATTTTTCATTTTTTGGTTTTCGTAATTAGGAATATGGGATGTGAAGGTAGATGCATCAGTCAATAAATGTCCCCAGACACACATAATAAATAATAAAATATACACCGATCTGACTTAACATGACCACCTCCATGTCTACACGCTTTATCCAGTTTACCAGCTCCACTGACCATATAGTATCACTCTGTAGTTGTACAGGTCCAGACTGTAGTCCATCTGTTTCTCTGTGTACTGTATTACCCTGTTCTTCAATGGTCAGGACCCCCATAGGACCACCACAGAGCAGGTATTATGTGGGTGGTGGATCATTCCCAGCACTGCAGTGACACTGACGAGGTGGTAGTGTGTTGACACCGAGTGCAGAATCGTCCACCAACCAAAACTATCCAGCAAACGGCTTTCTGTGAGCAGCGTCCTGTGGGCGGAGTCCTATGGGCCGTGTCCTGTGACCACTGATGAAGGACTAGAGGATGACCAACACTGCACTCAGCAGCAGATGAGCTATCGTCTCTGACTGTACATCTACAAGGTGGAGCAGCAAAGTAGGAGTGTCTAATAGAGTGTAGATACACTGAGGTGGTCATACTGTTATGCCTGATCAGTGTATCATATTCATTAAAATACGTGGTCTACTTTAGGTGTTAACTGTATCTGCAAACCTAAACTCCATTATCAGCAGCCCTGTTGTAACAAAGCTGACAATCTTGAAAGTGTTGAAAAACAAATTGTAGATTCGTAGAATGACCCAAGCACTAACTTATCCACGCAACACAAAATCCAGAAATTCACTTTAATGTACGTTACACTGCCATCAGAGCGCGTGGTTGCAGAATACAGATCCTGAGCAGAGTGTAGGGGAAAATATCTAACTGGACAGATACAATCTGGGAAACGTAATTTATAGAATCACTGATTTCTACAACTGTATTAAGCAGCGTTATCGTTAGCGACTGTGGATGAATGAATAGAAGCCATTTGGAAGATGTTTTCAGTGAAGTTCCTTGCGTCACTGACTGTTAGGTTTTCCATTCAGAAACTGCAACCCACTCAAGCCCTACAGACAGACTCTGGCGGTACTTACGCAATAGACTCCAGCGAGGACCAGCACACAGAGGAACAGCAGCACCGCTGCAGCTGACAGCGCGTACAGCAGCGGCTCGTAGCTGTAGCAACTGCACTCTTCAGGAACTGCAACACAGACAAAAGTCTGTTACTAATAATGTTTACATGAACACTTAGAATGTGATCATTATTTGATTTGTACTGTTATATTTCATCAGAAATTGGTGTTAGGTTCATCAGAACATGGTATTAGGTTCCTAATAACAGCACTTAACTACACATATCCAGCCACTTTTGGTAGAGCAAGACCTGCAACGCACAATGACAACAGCTGCACCCAGAAGGAGGTGTGGGATTGCAGGTCTGTTGGGAAGGAAGATAAAGGTTACCAGGATCAATAACTGATCAATTTAGACTGATATGATCAATATTTATTGAGCTACACATACAGAAGTCTGTCTCTCAGTATGGCGTCGGGCCGCCGCGTTTGCTAACCCAACATGCCAGACGTCTCGGCATGGAGCTGTAGAGGTTCCTAATGGTGTCCTGTGATAATCCATCCCATGCAGCTTGAATATCCTCACACAGTCCCTGCAGATGGTGTGGTAGGGGTGGAGGTGGAGTGACACCAGGCCTTCTGGACGTGTGACGTGTGACAACAAACCGTTCATCTTGGTGCTGACCACGGTGCCTCCACACACGGATTCGTTGGTTGTCTCCACCATGACGAAAGCGGGACTCGTCACTGAAGATGACCCGCTGCCGTTCTGAGTCACTCCATGACAGTCTGGCACGACACCATTGCAGTCTTTGGTGATGGTGACGTGATGTAGTCCTGCGTGGTGCAGCCGTCTGGTCTTCCGGGTGTTCCTAGGTTCAGGCTTTCCTCTACGGTTGGCAGATCTATAATAATCAGTCAGTGTTAACAGTGAAAACCGGTGACTGCTGTTAGGAGGACTTTCAGGCCGTTCCACTCTTGTCTTTTTTGTTCAGCATCACCTTCAGTCCTTCACTGCGGTAAAGCCCTGATCATGGCATGTGTCAGTACTGATGTTCATCCTAGGAGTCACCCTGCACCTATCCGTCTCTGTAAAGTCAGTTGTTAGTTTGAATCATTTTCCACTGCTATGTGATTTGCCACACATCATTTTTTTTAAAGTGAGAGGATTTTGCATATTTCCCAGAACGGTTCTTTAATCTGCACCGAGTGTTCCAGCTCTGTGTGGGCAGTTTACGTACTTAATACCATTCACACATACTCAGGAAGATGTGGAGCTTGTGGGTGTTCTGAACAGAATAACCACAGCGTGTGCAGCAGACTCTGATAAACTGCCTGACATTCAGAAGTCAGATGCTGTCTGCCCTTCCTGTTAGACCACCACAGCAGCATCAACGTAAACATCTCAACAACAACGTGTGAAGATCTCATGAAGACCAAAAGCAATTCTTAGGATAGTGAAAATGTACAAGATCTCTCTATGACAGCATGCTGAAGCATAACGGTGTGTGCTAGTGTGTGCTAAATCTGATCTTTTTCATCATATGTGACACAGATAAGGCAGTGCAACTGGGGCTGCAACAAACAGCCATTTCAATAGTTGAATAATCTGCCGATTATTTACAGTGAATAATTGATTATTCAGATTATAAATCGCTCAGTTACCAACTAATTTAGCCTTTACAGTGAAGACAATACAGATGAATACTTCATTCAGAAATTCAGTGTTTTTGCTGGACGTTTTTTTGCTAATGCGAAACATTAAAATCTCTAATATTTCTGTCAAAGAAGTTTAAGAAAATATGGAATCCATTTTTCACTTTGTAAAGAGGTCAGACACTTTTTCTCACCCCAGACTAAACATCTGGCACTGGTGACAAACTGCGATACTGATTATAAGTGATTGTTGATACTGCTCATAATTAGCTGACTTTTTTTCCTTCTCCCAGTCTTTCTACAGAGTATTTATTTTGAGAGTGTTTATTTGTGTGTGTGTTTTTAATTATTTATTATTATTTATAATCCCCTGGTTTTGTGTAAAACATGCAAATATCTGCAGGGAATAATTCTATAAAACCCAATAAACACAGTTGGGGAAGCTTGGGAAATAAAAATGTATTAAACCCAGGATGTGCAGAGTAGTGGCAATAAAATATGATAGAGATAAATCAGTTTTCCCTTAATCTAGTAAATTAAAAAATGTGTTTTTCAATGACAAATTCTGAAATTTGAAATTTAAAACCAGTACATTAACCTGTGTTTTGTGCGCTCTGCGGTCGGTCTCTATTGCAAGTAAATTCTACAATCACAGGTCTTTACTGAAATGGAGGAAATGATGTCAGCTAATCCAACTAATTTAGTCGTTGATTTTAGTCGACTCAGTGGCACCCCTAGTGTGAACGGCAACAACCACTCTGAATCTGACTTTCTCAGATTGAAATACATATCCGATATGCAATGCAAATCAATCTTAACAGCCAGATTGGAATTCATGCAACTTTTACACCAATCCAGCTCGACATGCGTCAACATTTCACGCTGCCAAGACCTCAAAAACATTTGAGCTTATGTTTCTGAACCAAAACAATTAGAGCCTGTCTCAGACGCTCCGTGTTCAAAGAGGTTTGGGACGAATGAACCTGCAGCATCAGAGAATAAAAACTTAAAGTCACCAAGGACACGAATCAAAAGAAGTGGCCGCAGTCAAATAGCGTGCCCTGTTTACAGCGAGCCGGAACATGTTCTCGCTGCTAAGCTCCGCTGTCAGTCACTGGAACTTCGGGTTCGCTCCTCTGAAGCCGGAGAAGATAACACTGAGACGGGAGTGGACCTGCGTCCGTCAGCAGTCACCGTTTCCCCCCGGATGAGCCATGTAAATCATTACTCTTTTGCGTGTGCGCGTCAGTTGAGGAGAATTCGGTCACTTTTACCTGGGGGGTGATTGTAGCCTGATGTAGGCTGATGCGAAGTTCAGAATGATCTGTTCCTCCTGCACCACAAATGTCCACCGCAGCTCAGAAAAACACCCATGAACAATACGGAGAAAAACCCAAACCCAAAGCCACAGCTGTCTGCAGTCTCTCCTGCGGAAATCATCAAACCAGCTTCTGCTTTTCTTCTCATCTCAGCTTGTTTATGTGTTTACTGAAATTGCTGAAGTACATTAATTTGCGCAATAGTACCACTGCTCATTTTCTTTCCACAAAGTGGTCAAACAGAACACAGAACAGCACTGCATAGTAAGCCTTAGTTTTAGTAGAACATATTTACTGGCTTTCCTCCTGAAGTGTAATTAGTCTCAGCATAAACGTCTGTACTTTAGTGAGCGCTACGCGGCTTTCGAGGTTAGTGGCACCAACAATCAAATTAAAGGTGCAGAAAGTGATTTTAATTCAGTACACTCCTCGTCAAATTCAGTCTTCTCACGGGCCACTAGCTGTCCTCTGGTGTTGTAATGAATGAGAAAATGGGAAACAGACAAAGTGGTTTGAACCAAGCTACACAACACTCTTCCTGCCTAATTGGTTCCTCATTAAATCATCGTGCACAGGACGGTGGAAGGGGAGGGGCTACATTCAGAACTCCATACACGGTCAAGAACCAGAGCTGAAGAAACAGCCCAATGAGGAAAAGATCTGAAGAGCAAAGACTGCTAGTGTGTCGCGTATGTCGCTCCAGGCAGTTTCACAGCTTTCAGTGTGTATGTGCAAAGACACATCACATAAACTGGGGAAAGAGGAAACAGCGGTTATGAGCTTCTCCTCCATGTTCACCACCACACCGCTCAGAACTGGAACCAAATGCTGCTAGGAACTAAAAGCTCAGAGAGCAGAAGCCGGGGGAACCTCAGACCACCGTGTCTACAATTGGTCGGAAGAACTTGCTGGAGCCAATTGTCAAAGACAATGTCGCTTCACTGGTTATAATTCATTTACATACAATTGTGAAAATCTCAACTCGGTTTGTTGCTTGTCGGCGTGTTGCATGCCGCTAAATCACGGCCACAAATTGTGCACTCCAGTAGGACATGACTAGTCACTCTGTTGCCTGTTAGTGTGAGCACACGATGGGAAACAAGTTCCTAGGAACTCAGGAAAATCAGGCAAGAGTGAAGAGCTACGTTAAGATCAGTAAGGCGGTGCCTGAATGTAACTGCTGCACCGATTTATGGTGGAGCGGGAAAACTCGAACAAGAAGCTGACTTCAACTTCATGGTCAGTTGAAAGGCGTGCCAAGGGATGCGGAGGTTGCTCTGGTTCTGCTGGACAGGTGGAGAACATGACCTGTTTTCTGCTGTTGCACAGAACCAATAGGTCAGTACTGTTTGTCTTATTTGCTAATGTTGGTGATGGTGTGAGCAGCTGGTTAGTGGTTTGTTTACAGACGACCTAGCTAACATTAGATACGTTACCTGCTGTGTCATTGTTCGCTCCAATGTTGTATCAAGGTGTTTATCCACAGAACGTTTGTGATGAGTTTTATGGCCACAAAGATCTAGATAAAACACCAGATTGGTAGGCAATGTGTATCCAAGAAATCGTTCACACTACACTAGCGCTAGTTTAGTTGGTTATTCCAAAAGAATTGTGCCTGAAAAACCCAAGTGCGGATTCGTCCAAATATTTTATTTTTTTTAATCCACTGGGTTCTACAGTGGTCTGTAAGCAATGACTAGACTTAGTTAATTAATACATACTTAAACACCATTCTTCTTCTTCTTCTTTCACTTCACTTTATTAACTAATTCATAGTGCAATGTCTCCAAGAGTCCACCAAATGGTTGTAAGGTACACATCAGCCTCAGTGAGGTAGAGGAGGCCATACTGACATGGTAGGGACGTTATGTACAAGTAGGGACCCTCAGACGTTCCTATCGGAACTACAGTGGAACTACCTACTACCCCTTTTCTATGGATGTGTGTGGTAGCTGTGCCGGCGTGACACTTAAGAAATTTCTTTTACTTTCTTTTTCGGAATGTCCTTTAGGGTAGTTTTGGCCTTGTGCTCTGATTTGTCAGCTGGAAATCATTTTATCCGAGTTTCTCCAAGTCTTTGTCCGTCTGAGTTTTAGATGAAGCTGCCACCACCATGCTTTAGCAGGCTGAGATATCGCCTGTGTTCGGTTTGTGCCAAATGTACACCTCGGCTATTACTGTATACAGGGCGGTTCTACTGTTCCTGCAAGGTGACGAGAAAGCCTGTCCTCTAATAAATGTGATCAATAACTGTAATAGCATTTGTACTGTCCTCACAGTGGCCTTACTTGATCCTAGAACATGTTTGACTACCTTATGGTTCCCAAAGTCCGTTCCTAGGACCCTTTGCACTACTACACTATTCCTCCCACCACATAAAAAAGCCCAACCCAGCGGATGAGGAGCTTGTTAATTAGTTTATCATTTGACTCAGGAGAACACAATGGTGTGTGGGGGGAAAACCATTCGAAAGACCGAATCTAAGCATTTGTCTTGTTCTTGATCACAGAGCAGATGCTTCTTTCACTTTCCACTGGGGGCAGGGGAGAATGCACCCTACCCACTGTTACGAGTCAGCTTCAGGTTCACTGTTACACTGTCGTTTGGAATCACCTGGACATATTTGTTATTTTGTTATGGTTATACCTTTATATCATCCTATCTCAATCGTAATAACTTGCAATAGTAAGAGGTGGATTTAAATGTTACAAAACATAAAATCAAAAGCTAATTTTAAATAGTTTGTTTAATATATCAAGAATTCTGTGAACTAAAAGTTTTGCGAAACAGTTTAATCCTGAATTTAAATTTGATTACAATTTTTTATTAGAATTTATTTATTTATTATAAATATTTTACTGCATCATTTATACCATACAGCTTTCTCACTGTACAGGATCTAACTATTACTTGTTATTACTACATTATTGTGAACTGTATCTACGTACATTACTGTGTTAATTTTGCATGTTTTAAATGGTTGTATTCGAGATATTGTCATTGGACAATAAAGACAATAAAGCCTATTCTATTCTAACAATTATCAGAAATATGTGAAGCTGTACCGGACCAGAATATGTGAATAAATTTTACACATTTATTTGCAATTTCTGAACAGTAGATTAAATAGTATTACTAATACAAGGGGTTTTTTTTTTAAAGAAGGCTACAAATAAAACACACAATTTCTTTCGTTTTAGTGATCATGAAATACGTGTGAAATATTCACATAGAAAAATAAGAGACTTAAATCTAATCCTTCTGTGCTTTTTGATAGCTCTATTTAACCTGACTGATCGTTGATCATCATGGATGACTTCACTGTCAAGTGCAAGCATTTAAACTGAACTATTGTCAGTGCACACAACAGATCATTAGAAATGAGGACAGTCATATTCCGAGGCCTGAACTTAATATTTATTGGATCTTAATGCTTATGGTTTTATACACATAGTCTGCATTTTATACTTACTGATATTCCTCCATCTAATGATATTTCACTGGTATACTTGTTTTATATTGTGGAACGCTCTCGTGACACCTTTAGTTAATGAGTTAATGAAGTTAATAAACGGAACATGGACTAAATATATATTGGTTTTTGTACAGTGTCCGTCTATAACAGTGAGAGAGCCCGTCTGGGAGGAAGTCAGGCCACACTACTGTCTGTAAAAATAATAATGAAAGTTATTCATGTATATCTCACTACAGTGTAGAAAGGGGAAGGAAGCATGCTCTGAGGGTTGACCAAGATTAATGTGATCCCACACAGTATCTGAGGGACAAATACAACAAACAAATCAGACTGGCGATATAAAGCTGCACCGTGTTCATCACCTCTAAATGAATAAATTATATTACATCTACACAGTTACTGCTAAAAGTATATAAACAATTAGTGAGTTTTGTTAGTGATGATTAAGACTGAAAAAGGAATCATACTGCCTGTAGAAGAGTTAGATCAGTCACCAGCAACCAAACACTCATTCTGTGTACATTATCAACACAACCACAACTAACCAGCGATACACTCATAACACTACATCTCAGCATTCAAGCCCCAAACCAGGAAAACTTGTGCTGCTCTTCTTGGCCAATAATAACAGGTCTGTGGCCACCAGCATTAAAAAAAAATAAAAAAACATCTCATTTTGGCCTCAAAGTTTCCACTTTAGTCTTTAGTGAGCTGACAGAAAAATTCTCCAAATTGAGTTTCAGACCCTAAATTAAATAATTCACTAATTTAAATCCATATCTTAAACCAGTCTTTCTCAACCCTGGTCCTGGAGGCCCCCTGACCTGCACGTTTTAGTGGATTCCCTGTTTTAACCACACCACCTGCAACTCCGAAAGGGCTTCTTCTGTAAAATACAGGAAACATGGAGGGACTCTTTCAGTTATTATGGTTCTAAACTGTGGAGCTCCATTGTGTGGAGCTTCTATTAAACAGTCGAGTTCAGAATTCACATTTAAGAAACACCTAAAAATGTATCTCTTTATCTCAGTGTTTAGTTAAAACTACATTAACATGGTATTTGTGTATGTATGTATACATGTGTATGTATATGTATGTTTATGTGTATATACATACATGTGTATATATGTGTGTATATGTGTGTACGTTAATATATATACATATGTATATTCGTGTGTCTATGAATTTATGTATGTACGTGTATGTATGTATGTATATATGTGTGTATGTGTATGTGTGTATGTGTGTGTGTATATGCGTATATGTGTGTGTGTATTTATATATGTGTGTGTGTGTGTGTTTGTATGTGTGTGTGTGTATATGCGTATATGTGTGTGTGTATGTATATATGTGTGTGTGTGTGTGTGTGTGTGTGTAGTAGTAGTAGTAGTAGTATTCTTCCCCCATTATTGACGTCAGCTGTCTGTAAGGCACTTCGAGCTGCTAATGGTATGAAAGGTGCTCTATAAATAAACATTATTATTAATTGTTTTATTATTGTTAACTGTGCAGGGCAGGGTGCCTCCAGCACAACCTTATAGCTTTTGTATTTATCTTAGGTTCATAGGATCTTTTATGGAAGCGGCCAACTGGACCTGAGTTTATAATTGCAGTCTAAACAGCAGTCACAGTACGAGTTAGAAAAATCACAACTGGATGTTTTTGCCAAATTGAGTGTTGATGTCCAGGTAACTCTAATCCTAACACCAAGTTTGAAATCGTGTACTAACACTGAAAGGAAATAGCAGAAGAACTGCGGCTACTTCTGTAAAAAAGTTCACCAATTTTGAAGCAAATGAAGCAAGAAATACGTATTTACAACACTCCAGGAAGGATTTCCACATTACAGGATTGCAGCATTCTGTTCTGTTGACTGTTATACCAACCTGAGGCGGAGGGGTTAAATAGATTACTGGGGAATGCAAATTACAAACCGAATTCTGGAGTCAAAGATATAGACCAGCTTGAAACGATCAGCGACCTCAGTATTTAGAAGCACAACATTAATTCCTCAAACAGGAGAGACAGTTGGACTATTTTGTTGAAAACAGAAAAGCAATCAGAAAAGCCAGTTTGCTGTCAGTGAAAGCCCGCTACGGTTTAAAGCATGAAATGACTATAATTTCTTTTCTGTTCCAGAATCTTCCATTCATACTATAACTAATACCACATTGGCATTGATGAAATAAAACATCCTATCTCAATTAAAAATGATTTACTTTTTCATAATTTGAAAACACCAGGTGTCTTTTTACAACATGTTAAACCTTCATGATTGGCTGAAATGCTCAAAATTGGCTTGGAAATGGCATTTAAAGCTAGGATTTTTATTTTTCCTTTAAAGGTAATATTTTGGAGACATAATATTTGTTGTAACAGCAACAATATAAAGAGTGGTCATCAAAACTTTAGAACCACTAGTCTGCTTAGCCATTAAAATACCCAACTGATTTCTGATTTTTTCTGCTGGTATGGAATAACTAAGATTTTTTTATTGATTTATTCAAAATCAATAACCTTAGTCTATAGTAACACTCAATTTCACAACACTTCGGGAGTCGGGGGTACTTACTGAAGTCTTCAACGTGGAGAAAAAACTTTGTCTTGCCAGGATGATCCTTAAACGTGTTCTCATAATCGTAGTGGAAGACACAGTGGTACAGGTCAGTGTGGCGCCCCAGCAGGAATGTGAAGCTCACGTTGACTTGTTGGTGCTCTCTACTGCTGTGCACAAAGATCCGGTTCTTGTCCCTCGTATTAGAAATGGAAGGGCTGGTCCCAAAGTTCAGATACAGGACCTTGCCAGGCTTCACCCAGTCACGCATCAGAGTAAAAGCAAATGGCTTTTCCTTCACATTAGTGGACACGCAGGAAAACTCCACAGAAGAATTCCTCTGTCTGCTAAGATACACAATATCCCCAAACCCTGGAAGAGAGACAGTCAGAACGAGCGAACAGCGGTTACAACAAGCTCTCACAAATCAGCATCCAGTTACGCTTCCAATCAGAAGTCATTCTTAAATCAGCCTCAGTGGAGTCTTACAGACAGGCACACATTAAACGATACCAGAGCAGCAATTCAGCTACATCGATCCTGGGGTACAGAACTGTCCTGCCGTGTCTACAGAAATTCATGCAAGTATAACATAACTGATATACCATATAACCTTAATGACGCACAATCACTGTAAGTCTCTAGACCAGCAAACAGAAATGAACTCACCAGCTGCTGAAAAGACGATGACAAGCCATATAACAATAAGGCCTGGACTCCTCATGACTCCTCGGTTTCTCAGTCCTTCTCAGTCAGAGGTGGCTGAATAAGTCCGAGCGATACTCAGCGCAAGGGGAGGATGCAAAACTGAGGCTGCTGGATGTGGTAAGAGAAAGAAAAGAGGATATGAACAGTGACTCCTGCTTTGGGGTGTATGAGGTGGGGCCCTACACCAACAGAAACAGGAAATCCTAGTGGGTTTCTCTCACTGGGTCACGCAAAACGTTGCGAAAACCGTTTGACATCTTGTTTACGACACCGTTTTGGCACATATTTTAGTTTTCTCAACATCAAGTTTTCTTTTGGTGGCTAACATGGTGTGCATTACTCTTGAGATTACGACATGAACATATATGAATTCCCACTTCTCAATTTCAAAATCTTACATAATTGCACATCCTATAAAATTATAAAACTCAGTGATATAAAAAAGACTGACATTTCATACCCAGATCTGGGATCAGTTTGGTGCTTTCTCGTCCTTATCCACTAAAGCCAGGCTTTGTTTCGCTAACACTGCTCCTAAGTCAGCACACACAGGTGATGTGAGGTGGTGGCGGATGTGCTGCTGGTTATCTCTTGTGGGTTCACGCTCAAAGCAAAAACACCTTTCATTTACAGTGTGTGCGGTACAGCTCAAAAAACACC
This sequence comes from Semaprochilodus insignis, assembly GCA_034552555.1. Classification (NCBI taxonomy): domain Eukaryota; kingdom Metazoa; phylum Chordata; class Actinopteri; order Characiformes; family Prochilodontidae; genus Semaprochilodus; species Semaprochilodus insignis. The sequence goes on from CM067477.1 coordinate 35,591,136, forward strand.
TTTCATTTACAGTGTGTGCAGTAAATCTCATAAAACACCTTTCATTTACAGTGTGTGCAGTAAAGCTCAAAAAACACA
>CM067477.1:35591713-35606903 GCA_034552555.1 Semaprochilodus insignis
CGGTTTGTTGTCACACATCACACGTCCAGAAGGCCTGGTGTCACTCCGCCTCCACCCCTACTGCACCATCTGCAGGAACTGTGTGAGGATATTCAAGCTGCATGGGATGGATTATCGCAGGACACCATTAGGAACCTCTACAGCTCCATGCCGAGATGTCTGGCATGTTGGGTTAGCAAACATGGCGGCCTGATGCCATACTGAGAGACAGACTTCTGTATGTGTAGCTCAATAAATATTGATCATATCAGTCTAAATTGATCATCATTTATTGATCCTGGTAACCCAATAGCACTACAATCCCACACCTCCTTCTGGGTGCAGCTGTTCTTTTGAGGATGAGTGTATTTTTCACTGTTTTACTCTCACTAACCTTACGTATCACTGCTGTCAGAACTAAACCTTGCATCTCCATACATGATACATCATTTGGTAATGCATGTTGCCCTTTACATTGAGTGCAACTTTCATGATGAATAGACCAAAAGAAATGGTCCAGAAAGTGTTGGATAAGAGTCTGGTTCCATTGATTTGAATTAAAAGTAAGGCATATTTTTTCCTTCTCCTATAAAGTTATGGAGATACAAGGTTTTGTTTCCGACTACAGTGATAGAAAACTACATATAAGACATGATGGTTCATAGTTTTTGCATAACTAAAGGGCTAAGATTCAAACAGAGTCATTCAGAGTGGTTTAGTGTGCAGTGCTCCATTCTGGAGTCAGAATTGTTCACAGTGGAGATGGTGATGCCTGAGACACTGTTCTGTGACAGCCTAGCGAGAGTTTTGGCCTAAAACAGTTTCTGTATTATATTTTTCTCTGGTTTACTGTTACCAGTGTTATGTATCGCTGCTGTCAGAACAAAACCGTGCATCTCCATATATAATACATCATATTCTACATGATTTGGTAATGCATGTTGCCCTTTACATTGTGTGCAAATTTCATGATGAATAGACCAAAAGAAATGGCCCAGAGAGTCTGGTTCCACTGACTTACATTAAAAATAAAGTATGTTTTTTTTTTTTTTTTTTCCTTCTCCTATATAGTTATCATTTTGGAGATACGAGGTTTTGTTCTGACTACAGACTTTGTTCTGAGTCATTCAGAGTGGGTTTGGTGTGAAATGCTCCATTCTAGAGTCAGAGCTGTACACAGTGGTGGTGAAAGGAACCAGGCGTCCACCTCTAAAAGCTCCATCAGAGAAAGTTACTCCGTGAAAAGCTTATGAATACTCTGCCTGATGCCTAAAACGTTGTTTTATGATGGTACATGCTAGCTGTTAGCTGTTAAATGGTACCGCAATATTTCAATCATCAACATTCCATCTAAAACTCAGAAGACACGTGTAGGTAATAAACTGGCTAAATTGGTGAAATGCTCTGTTCTAGTGTTCTGAGAGTTGGTGATGGTAATCAGACGTCCACCTCGGGACATTGTTTTGTGATAGGCTTAAGAAGGTTTTGGCCTGCAAAGCACATTTGATTTTTTGGAGGTCCAGTTTTTCTTTATTGGTGGTAATATAAAATTCTTTCCAGAACTGCAGACTGCATTGTGTAAAGGAGGGAGGACATAAATTACAAACAAACCAAATGGTGAACAAACCAGAACATCAAAAAGAGAAAGGATTGGGGAAAGAGAAGAGGAAGGAAGGAGCATGGAATATGATAATGTTGGTACCTACATATAATGCAAAAAAGACTTTAAAAAAAAAAACTCTTTATAAAACCTAGTGTGAGTATGTTGTTTAAGTGTACGTGTCACGGTGTGTGTCCGTGTTTGTCAGTACATATACACTGTTGGATATCAGTGTTTGTGTATAAGTGTGTATGTATACGAGTGTGTATAAGTTTACCATGTGGGGAACAGCCACATTACCAGAACAGAACTTGAACTTTATGCATTTACGACGGAGTCGGAGTCCCTGGGAAAATGTTGCCGTCAGGGTTCTACAGGTTATAGGTCAAACACCTTTTTGACCATCTGGTAAAGCCATATAAGGATACATCCTCGTTGTACATTAAGTGGGTGGTGAAACGGTCTATAAAGACCCTGTGACCAGATACCGTCTTCGGACAAGACAGATCGGTGAGTCAACTGTGATGGCCTTGAAATGAACTACTCCAGCATCTTCAGCCTTGAGTCTCCTGATTCAACCCTTCAGTACAAAAGCAAAAAAAGAAACACCACCACATGAACATTTGGGTAAATGTACCAGATTAGCTGAACCGTTATAGTTACACAATGCTTCTGTTAGTGTTGATAAAGTATCGTGTTGTGCATTTTGACTTATTTTTGAAATAATAGCGTCACTGATCTAAAAGGCTGTTTTGGAACCAACTTTTCACCTATTGATGAGTTTTGCTTTTAACGATTTGCCCATGTGTTCTTTTATCAAGTTTTCCCGTTGATTAATGCTAATATTTTCCCTTGGTTTCCAGTTTATCAAAATAGCTTTCAAGTACAAATGCAAGTTCGTTATTATGCGTTCATTATGGAGCAAAATAGTCCCTGAAAAAAAAAATGTATCTGTTCCGATTTGTCTTGCTTTTTCCACCGTTGCTTTGACATTAGCAGCAATTTAGAAGACCCGTGTAGGTTCATTGGTGGGGTTGGATAGTAAATAAGGTGTCTATAGGTGTGTTGTAGACCCCTGGTTCCCATCACCACCACCACCACCACTGTAAAGAACACCTGAGCCTCAACAATCAACCATCTCACGCCGAACTCCCTCTGAACGAGTCTGTTTACACGCCGTTTATTAACTTTTTCAAGTTGTTTCAGGCGAATGAAGCTGCTGATTCTGCGGTATGTATTTAGGCAGAGCAGGACATTTAAACACAATTGCCGTTGTTTTCTTCGTCTCCCAGGGCCTCGCCCGGTGTCAATTAAGGTGGGACTTTAAATTAATTAAGTGAGCTCAACACAAACGCGTGACAGTCAGTGGCGAGGACTTAAAACCTCCTTAAAGGTCACGAGCAGCACTTAATGAATCTCAAGTCCTGCCTCCATTGACAAGGACTTAAGCCCTGAGCAGCCGAAGGCTTGCCAGCAAACCTGTTGGAATAAATATGGAAAGTCGGAGGACCTTTTCTCCTTTATTGCCTTCTATTTTTTGGCCGGGGGTGGACGCCAGCGGCCGGTATATTCACGGCATAGTAAACAGATCCACTTCATTTGATGCTGAGCTCCCGCTCTGTCAGTTTAACGGGCGGTACATCGCTCGCCTTCCCGCGACAGTAATTCTTTCTCTTAGCAGGTCAGGCTCCGTTTTTATGAGACGTCCTTGCCGTGTATAATCGCACAAAGCTTTACTGTTTAACTCCCTTGCTGCATGTAATGGTCCTCATTTGTGAGTGTCAGTAGACTGTACACAAATAGCACCATCGTTCATTTTAATGCCACCATTAAGTTTCCTTTTTTTTTTCCCTTTATGATTATCACTTCTTAATGTCCAGTGATGTGAATGGATTTGTGGACAGCCATTATTTCAGAGGATTTCATAAGGCTGTCCGCACATTAAAGTGCTTTTTTTTGGGATGTATATAATCCCCGTTTGGACGCAACGTTTGCCGGTTTTCCTTGAGGAAATGCTGAATGGTTGGTTTTCTAAGACGGCTGTTGTTCACTGGTGCCTTTCAATCAAAGCCGGGAGGTTTAGTGCTGCTGATGAAAATGAACACTAACTGGTTTACTGGAGATGCACGTAGGTGATGTCTGAGTAGCAGGGCTGGGCTATATGGCATACAATATAAGATCAATATAAGCAATAACCTGTGACTGAAACTTACCTAGTAGCGTGTAACACCTCCACATGCTCCAATACCAGCTGTGATTGGATTTGCCATGGACTGGACAAGTTTCTGGATGTAGGCCACATCAATGTTCAGACACTCTTGCCTCAAAGAATTGGTCAGTTGGGCCAGATTTGGTGGATGCCTTCGCTGGCACAATTCCGAGGAGAATTCCCTGTAGACTGGGATTTTAGCCACTGCTGGTAGACCCGTATGACCGTACGCTTCCATACACCTGCAGATTCAGCTACTTCCCTCACACTATGGTCTTTGGCACGCCCAAATGCAGTCACTCCTTTTAGCCAATCATTAACATCTGCTTTGGAGCCATTTTCCACACATGGAACGAGACATTCCCTGCACTGTAGCACCTCTTCCCAATCTATGGATCCCGTCACTCACACCCCGCAGGGATTTATAGCCCCATCATCCTCCTGCAGCGGCATCTGCAGGAGCCTGAAGGTACTACCACCTTAAACACACAAGGTGACTCACTTTTTGTTAAAGAGTCGAGCTTGATGTTCTCCTCTCTGTCTCTCAAAGATGAAAGCCCTGATGAAGTGCTGTTTACCTGATGGGGGACAGTGTTAGTGGATCTACCCGGTCTTCCAGGTGGTTGTTAGGAGTCTCATTTTCTCTGTAGCTTTTGATCGCTTTTTGAGCTTCTTGGAGTTTCTGTAAGTAGATTATCTTCAGTCTAATCTCCTCAGAAATGTCTTATGGAATATATAACTGGGTGGTCTCTGACTTTTGCACACTGTATTCAGCCTTTCTGCTTAGATAAATAATTGCACTGCATTGGGTCAGATGTACACTGATTTGGGGGGTGGAAATAATGGTTAGATGAGAGCCATCAAGTCCTTCTGTGACTCCAGAAAACTTTTGAAACTTTTTTTTTCTTTTTTTCTAGAGGATCAAAGAACATTTGATCACCAATGATATGATAAAAGGAAAAAGTTCCCATCAAAGGGAAATGCTAAAAAAGCGAAACTGGGCCACATCATTTTGACATCTGCTCTACATGTAAGGTTTGGGGGTTTTTATATGTTTGTTTTGGTTCTTTTCAAGTTCATTTTGTGCAGCTCTGTTTCGTCCTCAAATGATTTTCACAAGAATGCATTGAATGCATGCAGAATTAGAAAACATGAATTGCCAGTACAGAAATGATATGAATAAGGATGAAGCTTTAGGGTAGTTTGCTCTCTGGAGCAGCTGCTTTTGTAAATGTTGTCTATCCATCCTCATCAATTGCTTATGCAATCATGGTGCAACATGGTTCCACCTTTGGGGATGTGTCTAATTGCAGGCTTAATAACAGGAGCACAGCTTCACAAGCCACTTGTGGAACTGCTGGAGCAGTGGGACTGCTTCATTGTTAACCGTTAATGTGCTCCCTGATATTTTCTCCCGTGGAGAGTTGGGCGTAACTGGAGACGGGAGACAGATACAGATTAGCCTGTGCAGTTGTTTCAACATCCAGCGCCTTGCAGCACGTTCAGCTGAAGGCTGGAGACGGATGTCTTTGTGACTGGAGCTTGGTGCCTATGTGCATTTAAATAGCGCTTTCATTTGGGCTTCCTGGTAAACAGCTCTGGGCGGTTCTGCTAGACCGCAACTTCACAGTATTGTCCAGCTCCAGCAAAATGTCAGATGATATCCAAGTTACCATTAGTGGAGTTAATGAACACCTATGTCCCGTTTAGCTCTACGCTAAAGCAGCGCCAAGCTTGTTTTTAATAGGCTACTCAACCTGAAACTGGGCTGTTTGATCTCGTTGACTCACAGTTCTGCTCATATTAAGCATGACTTATTATATTTCGTGGTTTATCATTTCTATGTCATGCCTCTAAAACAGCATGTGAGTTTTGATTACATCACCGCGCACCAGTGGGCAGGGCCAAATAACGGTAGGCGATACTACCATGTTTCACCTCCATGTTTCATTCAGTTGGCAGCTAATTCGTGACTGTGTAATGCGCAACACTATTGTTATCCGACATTGTCTAACTAGTCCCATGGTTTTTCGAAATGTCAACCCCGTTCCAACTCCGGAATGTTCGGTCTGATCGGGAATGCTGTGTATACAGCCTTTTGATCTAACATACAGTCACATGGGATTTTTTCCTGTTAAGAATGAATGGGATGGAAAGGTACACGCCCATCTACTGTACTTCTGCTCGACCAACAGACACCGTTTCACATACACTCATGAATTCAATGTAGTTTTAACCCACACTCGTCTGTTTGTCTTTCTTCACCCCATCACTCCTTCCTCCCATACAGTCCCATTCATTTTCTCCCCATTCAAACTCTATTTGACCTACAGCCATCAAACTGCATGTACTCACTCAGAGCAGAACCCCAAACTCAAATCCTCAGCCATACTGACCTGCACTCCTCCATGTGTTGTTTATTCATCTCTCGTTCCTCACTTAGACTCCCATTGATTTTTAGCAACACCTTAGCAACCAGCTAGCAACAAGCTTAAGCTGCACAATCACTCTGCATTTCCTTCACATTTCTAGATCACACTGAAAGTGTGTTTGGTACATATCTAAGATATGGACCTTCGTCTTGGCTAAGAAGACCAGTGTATACTGTTTCTGGCTTGGACGCTCAACACAGTGACCCAGCCTGCCGGTTATTTGTAGCTGTAACATGTAACATGGATGTTTGGTTGCTTCTGGTTAGTTGAGTTTGTCGAAAAGCAGCTCATGACCTCCATGTTATCAGGTAATAGAGACTGTAAAAACTCCAGCTCTTAAGATATGAGAAGTGCAGTCTTTGAAATTGCGATATTAATCTTTCAGCCCTGATGCCAACACGTAAAACCAGTAAAAAGGATCTTAGAATATTCCTACAGTCTCGGAACAAAAATATTGTTCAAGTTTCAGAATTTATCATTCAATTTATCATCCATCCTGAATCCATACGGTCCATATATGCCAGCAAAGCTGCCTGTTTTGAACTCCATGTTGTTTGTGATGTCAGGAAAGCCAGCACATTTACATGCATCCACCTATTCAGCCTATAGCAGTTTAGCCCTGGCCACTCACACCGAAGAGGTGTATAACATAATAACCTCAATATCATGCGTGGTATGCTTTTTAATAATATGGCCAGTGTTCGCTGTATCATGTGCAATATTACAATTTTCATATCATGTACAGAAGGGACTTATTACTTTTGAATATCAGTGCTAGCGTGCATGATAATGAAGCTAATATTGCTTTAATACCATGTGCTATAATGACTTTACCGCTTTCTGTTTTTACCTTATTTATTTGCAGTAAGTTTATCTTATTTTTATGTTTATTTCTATTAGGCACTAGTCTTATGCTCATTACTGCTGTTAGTGCTATTGTTTTTATCTCCATGTAATCCCATCGTCTGGCACAAGAATGTCCTTTAGGATAAGTTCTTATCTTATCTCATCTTATCTCACCTTCTCATCTTATCTCATTTTATCTCATCTCATCTTCTCATCTTATTTCATCTTCTCATCTTATCTTATCTCATTTTATCTCATCTTATCTCATTTTATTTCATCTCATCTTATCTCATGTTCTCACCCTATCTTATCTCATCTTATCTCATCTTCTCATCTCTCATCTTCTCATCTTATCTCATTTTCTCACCTTATCTCATTTTCTCATCTCATCTTCTCATTTTATCTAATTTTATCGCATCTCATTTCATCTTCTCATCATCTCATCTTAACTCATTTTATCCCATCTCATCTTATCCCATCTCATCTTCTCATCTTATTTCATCTCCTCATCTTATCTCATCTTCTCATCTCATCTTATCTCACCTTATCTCATCTTCTCATCTCATTTTATCTCATCTCATTTTATTTCATCTCATCTTATCTCATATTCTCACCCTATCTTATCTCATTTTCTCATCTTCTCATCCTATCTCATTCTCACCTTATCTCATTTTCTCATCTCATCTCAATTTATCTCATTTTATCAAATTTTATCACATCTCATTTCATCTTCTCATCATCTCATCTTAACTCATTTTATCTCATCTCATCTTATTTCATCTTCTTATCTTATCTTATTCTATGAGTTTTAAATGGGGCACAATACAGAACAGCCAATCACAATAGAGCTATCAGTGTCAAAAACAGCCGGTTGTATTGTAAAAGAAAGGACTTTTATTACTTTTGAATATCTGTGTTAGTGTGCATGATGATAAAGCTAATATTGCTTTAAGACCATGTGCTAAACTGTTTTTTCCGCTTTCTACTTTTACCTAATTTATCCACAGTAAATGTATCTTATTTTTATGTTTATTTCTATTAGGCACCAGTGTTATCTCACCTTATCTCATCTCATCTTATCCTATGCGTTTTGAATGGGGCACTATACAGAACAGCTGTATTGAAAAGAGCTAACAGTCTGTTTTATTGTAACAGATAAAGAGGTTTTGCCAAACTGGCCATATATAAATAAAAAGAGCTGCACTGGCTCCCTGTGTGTATTAGAATAGACTTTAAAGTTCTGCTACTGGTCCGTAAGGCTCTACATAATCTAGCACCTGCTTACATCACAGAGCTACTTCCTTCAGTACGATGGCCGAGAAGCGCAAAGCAAATTAACATTTCAGAAAATAAAATTACAAAAATAAAAACTAATTTACAAATGAAAAAAAAAATNTTTTACAAACTGTGAATTCTGAGGAAAGGGCGGGTCTAACACACAGGAAGTGCTTGTTGCGGACCGTTGTCAATCAGACAATTGGCGGTGGTAGTTGTTTTGCACTTCTCGGCCACTGTACTTCACACTGTGGCTTTGGAACTGTTTTCCACACTTGGAACGAGACATTCACTGCACTGTAGCACCTCTTCTCAATCTATGGATCCCGTCGCTCACACCCCGCAGGTAGTTATAGCCCCATCAGCCTTGTGCAGCGCCATCTGCAGGAGCCTGAAGGTACTACCACCTTAAACACACAAGGGGACTCATTTTCTTAATATACATTTTTGGAGAAATGAAGTCCTATTAGACCATGAACTACTGTCACCCTGAGACCACACATGGTAGAGCTCTTTGCTGCATTAAGCTACCAGCTCAGGTGTATGTTGACAGTGAGCGCTGCACCCTTTTACTCTGACAAGCGTTAGAACCTGATTAGAATCAGGCTTTTTGTTAAACAGACAACACTGATTGTGCCTTGATTAAGGTCTGTTTCAGATTCTGGACCAGGCGCCGGTTCTCAGTGAGTGGAAAGCGAGACGTTCAAGTGTTGGAATTAGGCTGCGTTTTTCCCCTCCAAGTTTGTGCTGCCTGAGTGCGCTAGAGAGCCCTTCATTGCGCATATAAAAGCTTGAAGGTCTCCGGTGAAAACTCCGGCCCTCTCGAGCGAGCTGATATAAAAGTTTCAAGAGGTCCAAAGGCTGCGCACATGCTTATCATTACACAGATGGCAATGTGGCCCCTGTTACTCTTAAGACACGACATTATTTTCAACTCTCCAATAATATTTCCTGAGCGCCCGGGGCAAATCACAAAATAATCATTTCCCTGCAACTGGCGTGCGGGGGAGGGGCCGGGGTGGGCCACGCTCGCTCTCTGAATTTCAAAATGTCTGAAATTATATTACCATGCCGGACTGGAGTCGTTATCATTCCACCTGCTCCGAAAAGTTGCCTACAGTTAGGTATGCTAAGAGCGCAGAGCGCGCGCGTGTCGTAGCCATGTGTTTCCTCCAGGGCCGGAGAGTCCTGAAATAAACACTCAATTTATAGCTGGCCAAGGTTCGAGTCCTGCGTGCTGTGCACAGCCGAGAGGCAGAGGAGCGCGATTGGGCAGGTAGGGGGCCTTCAGAGCTGAGATTTTGTTCAGTTAGGCCTAGATCTGCACAACATTGGAACAAAACTGACACTGCAATTTATACACTCATCATCAAAACCATAGCTGCTCCCAGAAGGAGGTGTGGGATTGCGGTGCTGTTGGGAAGGAAGATAAAGATTACCAGGATCAATAACTGATGATAAATTTAGACTGATATGATCAATATTTATTGAGCTACACATACAGAAGTCTGTCTCTCAGTATGGCGTCGGGCCTCCATGTTTGCTAACCCAACATGCCAGACGTCTCGGCATGGAGTTGTAGAGGTTCCTAATGGTGTCCTGTGATAATCCATCCCATGCAGCTTGAATACCCTCACACAGTTCCTGCAGATGGTGCGGTAGGGGTGGAGGTGGAGTGACACCAGGCCTTCTGGACGTGTGACAACAAACCGTTCATCTTGGTGCTGACCACGGTGCCTCCACACACGGATTCGTTGGTCGTCTCCACCAAGACAAAAGCGGGACTCGTGACTGAAGATGACCCGCTGCCATTCTGAGTCACTCCATGACAGTCTGGCACGAAACCATTGCAGTCTTTGGTGACGGTGACGTGGTGTTAAGGACGGTCGTCGTAATGGTCTGTGTGCATGTAGTCCTGCGTGGTGCAGCCGTCCGCCAATGGTGCTGGCACTAACAGGATGACTCGTGGAGGACATCACTGCTCGCTGGATGTAGGCAATCGTGGCTGTTGAGTCAGTCAGGTACAGAGATAAGACTCGCCCTTACTTATGTCACATGTGCAGCCGAGCATAGAATTATGGATCATGTTTCACGATCTCAAACCTACCACCAAGTTTCATTCCTGTGGGTTGATTCCCTCTGTGTGCAGCTATTCTTTTGATGATGAGTGTATTTGGGTAAGCCATGCAAAAGTGACATTTAGAAAAGCAGTGCTCCTGGGGGCGGCTAAATAATGGACAGGTGCTTGGATGGAAGTAGGCCACTATCTTGGTGAAAAGCAAGTGTGTGTGTGTGTGTGTGTGTGTGTGTGTGAAAAGCAGTGATTCTATATATAAAGTCTGCCCTTTTGAAGGTACTGTACAATTAGGAACACATGCGGAACGCTGCAGACGTCGCAGAGCTATGCAGGGCTTTGTATCTGTAACAAAAACATTATCCGAGGATATTTACTCAAGGAAATTGCAGTCGGAGAGCTGAGCCTTGTTGAACACGCTGCGACAATAGTCATTTTTGGCTTAATGGAGGTCTCCCAAAGTGCTCCGTTAAACACAGTGTATTGTATTTCCAAAGGTCTTGCAACAAAGCTAACAAGGAACAGAGGAGATGGAGAAAGCATGTGCTGTGAATTAGTATGGGCAAAAGGGCAGCGCTCTCTTGTACACTTGTCTCTCAGGAACAAGGCAGGCTCTTTTAGGACCTCTCTCATCAGAAGTCAGCCTGCTTTTTAGCTGAACCCGCCACACAGCAGCTCCCGACTCTGTTTTGTGGAGAATTCTGGGAGAATCCTGAAAGGAATGCTTTAGCTAGACCGTGCTAATGCAGCTAACAACCAATGCAAGCAGTTTAGCGTTAGCCGCTTGCGTAGTACTCACAGCTTTTGTGTGTGATTTATGTATATATGTATGTATCTATATGCCTCCATTGGCCACTTTGTTAGGTACACCTCCTTGTATCAGCCTTCATTGTCCATGTTATCAGCTCCACTGACCATATAGGACACTCTGTAGTTGTACAGTTCCAGACTGTGGTCCATCTGTTTCTCTGTATACTGTATTACCCTGTTCTTCAATGGTCAGGACCCCCACAGGACCACCACAGAGCAGGTAGTATGTGGGTGGTGGATCATTCTCAGCACTGCAGTGACACTGACGTGGTGGTGGTGTGTTAGCGTGTGTTGTGCTGGTGTGAGTGGATCAGACACAGCAGCACTGCTGGACACCTCAGTGTCACTGCTGGACTGAGAATCATCCACCAACCAAAACTATCCAGCCAACAGTGTCCTGTGGGAGGCATCCTGTGGGCAGCGTGTCCTGTGGGAGGCATCCTGTGGGCAGCGTCCTGTGACCACTGATGAAGGACTAGAGGATGACCAACACTGCACTGTGCAGCAGCAGATGAGCTATCGTCTCTGACTGTACATCTACAAGGTGGACCAGCAAGGTAGGAGTGTCTAATAGAGTGGACAGTGAGTGGACACAGTGTTTAAACACTCCAGCAGCACTGCTGTGTCTGATCCACTCACACCAGCCCAACACACACTAACACACCACCACCACCACGTCAGTGTCACTGCAGTGCTGAGAATGATCCACCACCCACATAATACCTGCTCTGTGGTGGTCCTGTGGGGGTCCTGACCATTGAAGAACAGGGTAATACAGTATACAGAGAAACAGATGGACTACAGTCTGAAACTGTACAACTACAGAGTGCTCCTATATGGTCAGTGGAGCTGATAACATGGACAATGAGTGTAGATACTAAAATCATACTGGGTTAAACTGATATAGTGCTCATCTGGTGCTGGTTTGGCTGGCCAACCAACTTGGTCATGCTGGTTGACCAGCATAGCAGCATTCAAAACGCATGCTGATTTTGCTGGTGAGTAGCATATTAACTCCCATTGCTGCTGACCAGGATATAACAACATATACTGGTTTTGTGGGTGACCAGCCGCGCCGGTCTGTGCTGGTTCTTCTAGCCGGACAGGCTGTCGCCCTTCATATAGCAGCAGTGAATCTCCAAAACGGGGAAAATGCTAATTGAGTCTAAGCAGCTTTTAACCTTTCCACCCCGCTGGCTATAAATAAGCACAGGGAGGAGAGACTGCATGGCAGAGTCGCGAGACTGTATTATTATTATTATTAATGTTCATGGTAGGTGAGTCAGCCAGTTTGCTTCTTGGCTAACAGCAACTGGACAATGGTCACGCCACTACTGCAAAACAGCCCAGTGATCTGCACTCACCAGACAAACTACGAGTCACCTTGCGTGTTTAAGGTGGTAGTAGCTTCAGGCTCCTGCAGATGGCGCTGCACAAGGATGATGGGGCTATAAATACCTGCGGGGTGTGAGTGATGGGATCCATAGGTTGGGAAGAGGTGGACAGTGCAGGGAATGTCTCGTTCCATGTGTGGAAAATGACTCCAAAGCAGATGTTAATGATTGGCTAAAAGGAGTGACTGCATTTGGGCGTGCCAAAGACCATAGTGTGAAGGAAGTAGCTGAATCTGCAGGTGTATGGGAGCGTACGGTCATACAGGTCTAGGGTGGCCACTTTCATAACCCCCAGAAGGAGGACATCATATAGGGGGGTCGGGCACAATACTAGAACGGAATTAAAATCATAATCTAACCTATATAACACATACATGATGCTTTACTCACCTAACTGGGTGGAATGATTGACATTCGTGAGTCAGACAGGAGCTTACTAATTGACTAGCATTTAGCGGGCTGACCTGCGGTTAGTCGGTAGGTGAGTCACGATGTCACATGACCTTGTTAAACCAATAAAATGCAAGGCATTTCTTCTGACCCAGATGTGAGCCAATGGCACACACCATATTGTTTGCTTGTGAACATTTTAAATGGTTCATCCCGAAAAGAGGACTAATAGGCTTCCGTCCAGGTATTGGGCCAGACGGAGGACTGGGAGTTGGAAAACCAGACAGGTGACCAGACAGCAGTGGCTAAAATCCCAGCCTACATGAAATTCTCCACGGAATTGTGCCAGGGAAGGCATCCACCAAATCTGGCCCAACTGACCAATTCTTTGATGTATGAGTGTTTGAACATTGATGTGGCCTACATCCTGAACCTCGTCCAGTCCATGCCAAATCCAATATCGGCTGTTATTGGTGCTCGTGGAGCTATTACACGCTACTAGGTCCGTTTTAGTCACAGGGGACATGAAATGCATTTTGAAGTGTTTGGTTTGACCTACATGCCACCAGGTTTAGCCTCACGTAGCAACCTCTGGAAGCTAACATGCTTATGAATTAGCATGGTTTAGTACGGGTGAGACACACGCTAAAATGGACCACGTTAAAGAGTGTGACTGCTCCGAACCAACCAAACCAGATCTAAAAATGATCTTACCTCAGCGGTGGCAGTTAGAAATATTAAAATTGATATTTAGTATGTTCACATAGTAAACTGTCACTCTGCGTTCGTTTGTGTATCGCAGTTAAACGTTTTACCGGATCACTGAACACAAGCCCACACTGCACTGCTGAGAAATGCTGGGAAATGCCCCGGACATTCGGATGGGTTCTGCTGCAGAAAAGAATATTTTAATTGGTTCTGTCTCTGAAATGGAGATTCTGATTGGTTCTGCCGCTGAAATGGAGATTCTGATGGGTTCTGCTGCTGAAATGGAAATTCTGTTTGGTTCTGCCTCTGTAATAGAGATTCTGATTGCTTCTGCTGCTGAAAAAGAGATTCTGTTTGGTTCTGCCTCTGAAATGGAGATTCTGATCGGTTCTGCCGCTGACATGGAGATTCTGATGGGTTCTGTGGCTGAAATGGAAATTCTGTTTGGTTCTACCTCTGAATATTGAGATTCTGATTGGCTCTGCCGCTGAAATGGAGATTCTAATTGGTTCTGCCCCTGAAATGGAGATTCTAACTGGTTCTGCTACTGAAATGGAGATTCTAACTGGTTCTGCTACTGAAACCGAGGTTCTGATTTGTGCTGGTCAGTACACGGTACAGTTACAGAAAGCAGAGGTGTATACGTACGTGTCCTGGGTCACATGCCCACTCGTCCTGTTGCTTTGCAACGCTGGACCTAAAGAGAAAGAGAATGGGGATTGCAGAAAGCAAATCCTGGATCCTGAGTCCTGGATATTTTGGGCTATTTAGAAATCCCAGTTGGTTGCAAAAGAGAGCGTATGGTCACCCTAGTTTTAATGGTAGACAAGTTAGCCAGCTTGCTAACTGCTGTGTTAGCTCCTTGACTAGCCACAGCTTCACACGTTTACATGCCGCCATGCAACGCTGCCTATATATTATTTGCTACAGATCAGTGTGCAGCAATTTGCTATTCCAAGTATATAATTAATTGATATGATTGTTTTGTTTTTTAATGTTCATGGTTAGCGAGTTAGCTAACGAGCTTGCTAACTGCAACGAAATGCAGCTTGACTCTTTATTGTCTCTCCTCCATTAATGGCCGCATTTCGGTCATTACTTTACGAAGGCCTACTGAAATGGACCGTGTCATTAACTACTCTGTTCTTGTGTTTATTAGCACTAGCGTATCGGGCATGAGTGTTTTTATTGACCTGTCCTTGACTCAGAGAGCCGTGGTCATGGTGTGACATCATGCTGGTGAAGCAATTTATGTGATTGGAAAGGCTGATTTGCCAGAGCACTACTGCAGGACGGGTACTGGGCAGGAAAGAGAGAGCCCAATAAACTCATACTGCTTTCCTAATTTTAAATCTTTCAGTTTTGTCTTTTCCAGTACAATATTTTAGAAATGGCTGTTAGTAGTTTGTTATAGCTCATATTATCATATATATATATATATATACATATATATATATATATATATATATATAT
>CM067477.1:35621781-35638849 GCA_034552555.1 Semaprochilodus insignis
AATACTGTAAGGGTGGTCTTTTTTTGTTTGACCTTTAACAGCCACATTTACAGCACAAGTATGCCAACGTTATTTTCACGCTAAATTTGGGAAAATAAGTTGAAGTATGCTGAAGTATAGATCAGCTACTGTTTATCAGTACGATTTGGCTGAATTGCCATACTGTCCAGACATAGAGGCATCGTATTTGGTGCAATTCTATCAGTAAAATTGATCAAGCTAAATATTTTATGAATATGTTATTGACCAACCTAGAAGTCCTGTAGATAGACCTTATATGAGTGCCAGGCAGCTTTTTGGTCTTACTTTTCAGAGAAAATGAAAGCAGTAATCACAACTGCTTATTCATTTCCTATTCTGGCGTAGCGCCTCAGAAGTTCTGCTTCAGTGAGGATTTTGAGCTGTGGATTAATGCGCTCTGCTTTGGGCATTGCCCAACTTGTGCTTTTCTAATTGCATCTACAGGGTCCAATTAGAAAAGGGCAGGTCAACAACTCCTCCAACTTCGCAGTAACCAGATTGTTTCGGCCGGTATAATACTTATGAAGTACAATACAGTCTCACTCAAAGAATTTTAAAGTATGGGGGTGGGCTACATGACAAAAATGACATAGCAATATTTGTAGTAGATGTTTTCGTGAGGCATAATATGTGTCAATATTTAATTTTTAAGGGGCTTATTTAGATACACCACCCCTGTCTATGAATACAGGACTTTTTGTGTATTGTTTAAAGGCGTTATGCTCATTTTCATACTGTGCATAATTTTTATTTTTTATTTTATGTATAAAATACAGAAAACATGGTGTGTGTGTGTGTATATGTTTATTTATAATTATGATTGCTACTATCCCCCCCCCTTTACTGATGTCAGCTGTCTGTAAAGCACTTTGAGCTGCCAACAGCATGAAAGGTGCTCTATACATTTTTATTTTATTTATTTATTATTATTATTATTATTATTATTATTATTATTATTATTAAATAAATAAACATTTATTATAAAATTTATTTTTGGGAGATATAAATATATACGTATATTTTTCTCATTCTGTATGTCTGTATTCACCCTTGATCTGTAAAAACGCTCTGTAACAGCTCCTGTGTCTTTAAGCCCTGCCCCCAAGCAGCCCAGTGTGCTCTGATTGGTCAGCTCACCCATTCTGTTCTGAATGGTCAACCGCCAGAGCAGCATCCTGCTACGAGCTCCACCCCCCTATTTTACACCTTTATAATACTTGTCATAAGCTTGTTTAATGTATATTAAGTAGTTATAATGACATGCATAATACTTAATAGCTAATGCAAGAGTTTGCAACTTTATCATATCAGGTTTCATAACATCTCATATACACTTTATAGAGCTTTATGCCAGGCCATTACAGGCATTAAGTGAAGTGAGGTTTTCTAGCTTAATATAAATGATTAATACATTTAATATCAGTACATTAAACCTCATAGAGCATTATAAGTGGTCTTTAAGGCTCTAAGTGAAGTAAGATTACAGTACATTAAACCTCATAAAGCATTATAAGTGGTCTTTAAGGCTCTAAGTGAAGTGAGATTACAGTACATTAAACCTCATAAAGCATTATAAGTGGTCTTTAAGGCTCTGAGTGAAGTGAGATTACAGTACATTAAACCTCATAAAGCATTATAAGTGGTCTTTAAGGCTCTGAGTGAAGTGAGATTACAGTTCATTAAACCTCATAGAGCGTTATAAGTGGTCTTTAAGGCTCTGAGTGAAGTGAGATTACAGTACATTAAACCTCATAAAGCATTATAAGCGGTCTTTAAGGCTCTGAGTGAAGTGAGATTACAGTACATTAAACCTCATAGAGCATTATAAGCGGTCTTTAAGGCTCTAAGTGAAGTTAGATTACAGTACATTAAACCTCATAGAGCATTATAAGTGGTCTTTAAGGCTCTGAGTGAAGTGAGATTGTTTAACTGGTAATACGGGACATACAGTGTGAATATGCTGCTCTGCTTTATTAAGACCTGAATAAGCAGAGCTATTTTATAAAGTGTTATACATGTCCTTAGCTGCAAGTAGTTATACAAGCTTATGCCTGGTATTATAAGGTATTATATAAGCCTTATAACACCTTATTAATGTATTTAGACAGCAGCACTGGCCCTTGTTCGGGCAGTGTCTGAGCTCAGGGTGAGTTTTAGACTCCTAACCTACTTATACTAGCTGGGAAACATTATCCGATGGAACACTAAGCACGGTTGTAAGTCGCTCTGGATAAGAGCGTCTGCTAAATGCCGTAAATGTAAACATGTGCTCATACAGGATTCATAGGGATGTTACCAAAAATTCTGGTTCCATTCACTTCCATTCAACGTTAAAATGTGTTTTCCTTCTTGTGTGAAGTTATCGTTTTGGGAGATGCAGACGGCAGGAGCACACAGTGCTGTTTGTTTAGATCATGATTTAAATCCATGGAGGAGGAGCAACCATGAATCCCTCCTCTATCACACCTGTAAAGGCCTAGCTCACCTGTGATCTGATTAGTTAGCATAGGAAAAAACCCTGATGCCGTCTACCTGACCGCTAAAGAAAGCTCAACTCGAGTTCTCCTAAATAAAAGCATGGGAGGATTCATGAAGATGCCATACAGACAGTGTGAACCCCGTCCTCACTTTCCACATAGCGCTTTATTTCATTCCTGTTATTTCTATAGGCTGCTATTATTTATGTTTACGTATTTAAAAGCCTGTTTGGCCCGTTAAAGCTTGTGACTAGAACGCTCGGGGAATGTGCGAGTGTGGTTCGTTTAGCCCACATAGTGTGAGCTCCGGCCAGTACAGGCGAGACAAGGCAAGTTTATTTATATAGCACGTTTCATATTCGTACACAAAGGCGATTCAGAGTGCTGTACATAAACAATAACCAGAAGGAGAAATACAGACAAAGTGCTGAAGAGCGGACAATTAAAATCAACTGCTAAATATAAACAAAGTGCAATAACCTAATGGAATAACACGAAGAAGTACCGCGCTCAGAAACAGCAGGATAAAGAAGAAGATTAGCACAGGAAGAAAAGAGAGGGTTTAGTGTTATTGAGATTAGCTTGGTGAAGGTAAAGTGCAGGAAGAATAAAGAGCAAGTCTCACCCAGCGTTCACACTAGCAGGCGACAAGTCGCTAACGCCGTCCCAAATTTGTCTCTTGTAAACGAGTACAAGGTCCAGGAAAGCTAGCTAGTTTCACAAGCACATGTTTGTATGGAGTTTGTATGGAAGCCTAACTGCTGACATTCGCAGCTAGCTTTATTGGACAGTTAGCATGCTGGCTAGCCTAGTTAGCGACCTAACTCACCAATGTATCCGCTACTTTCTTTGACACTTCATTATTCTTCTAATAAATGTGTGTATGTGTATATATATTTTTATAAAGACGTATCATATAAATTGGGAAAAGAAGAAACACGCTGCTGAGAACTGTGACGCTCGCCGCTTTGTCGCCATGTCGTTTGCGGCTTGTTGCTAAATGGCAGCTACAAATCCCGTACACCCATAGTAAAAAACTGGTCGCTTGTTAGTGTGAACGTAGGATTACCCTGCGTGTACAAGGTCGGGGAAAGCTAGCTAGTTTTGATAGCAATATTTGTATCTAGTTTATATGGAAATCCACCTGCTTGCTTTCGCGGCTAGCTTTACTGGCTAGTTAGCATGCTGGCTAACCTAGTTAGCGGCCTAACTAACCAACGTATCCGCTACTTTCTTCCACCCTTCATTTTTCTTCAGATGGATATGTACAAAGACGCATCGTATAAACTGGGGAAAGCTTATGAGCTTCTCACTTCACACTGCTGGGAACACCGGCCCCTTCTTTACTCTTCTCTTTCGGCCTCCTGTGATTTAGTTTGCCAGAAGTCCCCATGTCTCTTGTTCTGCGTCCATGGATCTAACAGTCAGTAAAGGCTGATTAGTCTATTTCTACAGTAGTCTATTTCTATTCTATGTGCAATAAAACTCAGTAGTCTATTTCTATTTCTATGTGCAATAAAACTCTGTAGTCTATTTCTATTTCTATGTGCAATAAAACTCAGTAGTCTATTTCTATTTCTATGTGCAATAAAACTCAGTAGTCTATTTCTATTCTATGTGCAATAAAACTCAGTAGTCCATTTCTATTTCTATGTGCAATAAAACTCAGTAGTCTATTTCTATGCTATGTGCAATAAAACTCAGTAGTCTATTTCTATTTCTATGTGCAATAAAACTCAGTAGTCTATTTCTATTTCTATGTGCAATAAAACCCAGTAGTCTATTTCTATTTCTACTATGTGCAATAAAACTCAGTAGTCTATTTCTATGTGCAATAAAACTCAGTAGTCCATTTCTATTTCTATGTGCAATAAAACTCAGTAGTATATTTCTTTTCCACTATGTGCAATAAAACTCAGTAGTATATTTCTATTTCTACTATGTGCAATAAAACTCAGTAGTCTATTTCTATTTCTACTATGTGCAATAAAACTCAGTAGTCTATTTCTATTTCTACTATGTGCAATAAAACTCAGTAGTATATTTCTTTTCTACTATGTGCAATAAAACTCAGTAGTCTATTTCTATTTCTATGTGCAATAAAACTCAGTAGTATATTTCTATTTCTACTATGTGCAATAAAACTCAGTAGTCTATTTCTATTTCTACTATGTGCAATAAAACTCAGTAGTCTATTTCTATTTCTACTATGTGCAATAAAACTCAGTAGTCTATTTCTATTCTATGTGTAATAAAACTGCTTAATTTATTTATTACTGCTCTAGTGCTCTACTACGTGCAATACCTAAATTCACCATGCATAGCATAATCTGTTTACCATCACTATGTGCAATGTTTCCTCTGATCTTAGTCTTCTGGATTTAAATTTTTAGTATTTTTGTTTATATTTTCTGTACTTTTTGTATATATAGATCTTATTTATTATTTGTATATGTCCAGACACTTCTTTCTGTTCTTTCCTCTGTGCTGCTGTAACATTGTAAATTTCCCCACTGTGGGATTAATAAAGGACTATCTTATCTTACCTTATTAAAACTGACCGATTTCACTGAATAGAAATTGGAACCGCCCGTAAACATGCATGACCGGTGGATCGTTATCCCCTCACGTACCCAGATCAGACCTTTCCAGATTTGTCAAGCACAGAGCTCCGTTCACTTATAGAGGCATTTGGCATGAGTATAGTTCCTACTCCTATAACAGAGCTTGCTTTTTCTCACGGCAGCTTTTGACATTTCTCTTCAGTCTGCTCACTATGGAGCACGCAGCATAAATCTTTGCACCCCCCACCCAACATCCCATTTACATCTGTCTTTCCCCGGTCGGTGGTTCCGAACAAAACGACCCACTAACTCACCTCCTCTGGCAGCGAGGATGAGGAGTAATCTCTTAAACAGAGCTGAAGAAATGCTTCTGGTGAAGAAGGTAAAGAAACTATTTTTCCTGCTTTGCCGTGCGGTTTTAGCCGTCTGTTGTTGGCAGGTGTGCTTTCTGCAGCACTGTAGGAGAGACACTAGACAGCCCCTCTAATGAGTATATTCAGCTCCCTCCATCGCTGGGGTTCCCTTCTGCACCCACAGCTGGTGTAATCTTCATAGTAAAGCACTGGAAGGTGTAACGGTCTGGAGCAGGTGCACGTGGGCCTAAGGTCACCGTGCCCAATGCCACCCGGGCATTGAGCTAGAGGGGTATAAAGCCCCCCAGCATTGTCCCATACCAAGCTTTTTTTTGTGGCTGCCTAAATCAAAAAACATGGGATTCAACAAGCCAATCAGATTTGGCTCCCCCTTCCTATGGGGACTGGGGGGCTCATTAGAATAATACCGCCCCCTTCTGAGTAGCTCCAGCCATGGCTTCAGAGCCACCTCTGCCACTAGCATCATGTAGAAGCAAAGAGATAATCACTAACAGCTGAGGTGATATATTAATGGAAATGTAATGTTCTAGATAGCTCTTGGGTATTTAGCACTAGCTAATGCTAACAGTGGAGGTCATATATTAACAGAGATGTAATATTCTGGATAGTTCTAGGTGTTTAGCACTAGCTCACGCTAACAGTTTAGGTATTATATTATTGGAGATGTAATGTTCTAGATAGTTCTTAGTGTTTAGCACTAGCTAACGCTAACAGCTGAGGTAATATATTAACAGAGATGTAATATTCTGGATAGTTCTTGACATTTAGCTCTAGCTAATGCTAACAGCTGAGGTAATATATTAACGAAGATGTATGTTCCAGATAGTTCTTTGTCATTTAGAACTAGCTAACGCTAACAGCTGAGGTAAAATATTAATGGAGATGTGATGTTCTAGATAGCTCTTGCCATTTAGCTCTTGCTAATACTAACGAGTGAGGCAACATGTTAAAGGAAATGTGATGTTCTAGATAGTTCTTAGTGTTTAGCACTAGCTAACGCTAACAGCCGAGGTAATATATTAACAGAGATGTAATATTCTGGATAGTTCTTGACGTTTAGCTCTAGCTAATGCTAACAACTAAGGTAATATATTAATGGAAATGTAATGTTCTAGATATTTTTGTCTGTTTAGCACTTGCTAATATTAACAGCTGAGGTAATACATTAACGAAGATGTATGTTCTAGATAGTTCTTGGTGATTTAGAACTAGGTAATGCTAACAGCTGAGGTAATATATTAATGGAGATGTGATGTTCTAGATAGCTCTTGCCGTTTAGCTCTTGCTAATACTAATGAGTGAGGCAACATGTTAATGGAAATGTGATGTTCTAGATAGTTCTTTTTATATAGCTCTAGCTAATACTAAAAGCAGAGGCTAATGAGATATAACGTTCTAGACAGTTCCTGGCGTATCAGATGTTTGAGTGTTTAGTGTGTCCACTCTTTACCTTCATTACAGCTTCTGTTCTTTTCAGGAGACTCACTTTCGGTTCCTCAAAGAGCCACAACCTAGAGTTCAGTCCTAGAAGCTGGTTTAGCCCTTTCTGCTTCTTCTCATAATCCAAACAACCCCAAACACATTCAG
The DNA here is from genome assembly GCA_034552555.1 of Semaprochilodus insignis. Lineage (NCBI taxonomy): Eukaryota > Metazoa > Chordata > Actinopteri > Characiformes > Prochilodontidae > Semaprochilodus > Semaprochilodus insignis. The sequence continues at coordinate 35,628,805 of CM067477.1, forward strand.
CGATGAGATCTGGGGGGTCAGTTCACTGTTCTGGGAACACTGGCCCCTTCTTTGCTCTTGTCTTTCTGCCTCCTGTGCTTTAGTTTGTCAGAAGTGCCCATGAAAACATCTGGACTGGCAGGTAGCAGAATGCACAGCCCACATGCACAGATGCCATCGTTGCTCAGTGCTGTTTTTTGGAGGCTTATTACTGACGTGTCAGTGTGGTGTCACCCACGCTCGGGCGGTGCGGTTAAACGCAGTGGCAATAAGTATATGGTACATGTCTTCCCTCGTTCATGATTCATTCACACCTCGTTAAGACTTGCCGACGGCAGTGCGTACTAGCCTGGGGCGCTACTCGCTTGCCTACTGGGACTCGAGGCTCTTCATTCAAAGATGTGCTTAAATATTTGCTGGCAAAAAAAAAATCGGCCTGTAGTGGATGAAACAATGCCGGGCAGCGGAGGCCAAATTCAGACGTCTCGCTTGTAGTGCCAAATGAGGCTGGAGGAGCTATTTACACTAGAGCCACTAGTCACACCGCATCACTCTGTGTAGTTTGTGTGCACACTTGATGATTCTCCAGGGGTTCTTTAATAAAGGCAATCGTTCTGTTTAGAACCGTTCATGCTTAAATGGTTCTTTGCATGGTTTAATAGCTCATAGCACCTTTTTGAAAATGGTTTTGCATAACACCAAGAAGGTTCTTCTGTTGTTACAAGCTTGACATTGTAGCAAAGTCTGAGCGGAGCTCCTTATAGTTGCTACCCAGAAGGGGTTACAGAGTCTCCACTATCCCAGTAAAACACACACCCTCTCGGCCGTGCGCATCACCAGTCCCCTCTCTTGGTAACGTCCACTTCCCGAGAAGCGCCACAGCAGAGAGACTCCAGTCTTGCTGCACTGACCTCCCCACTGAGCCTCGTCGCTCCACTTCAATTGATGTCCTGTCTTAGCTGTGCTGTTCCTCTCTCGCAGTCCGCAGCCAGGCTCGCTTCTCTCTGCCGCTTTTCCATTTCCCTGCAGTCTCGTTCCAGGTTATATTAACCCCGTGGCTACACACTCTGCCAAAGCTGTTCAATATTAAGGTCTTACTTTATGTGAGCCTGAGCTTTGTTTGGTGTTCGCCGCTCTCTATTTAAATGACCGTCCCCGCCTTAAGTGGTGCAGCAGACCATACCTCCTCTGATTGGCTCATCTAATTCTCTGGCTCAAACCACACCATGTACCATCCCTACTTACCTACTTACTCCCCTACCTACCCTACCCACTTACCTCCCTCCCTACTCACCTACCCACCTACCTACCTACCAATCTATCTACCTACCTACCTACCTCCCTCCCTCCCTACTCACCTACCTACCTCTCTCCCTCCCTACCTACCTATTCACCTACCTACCTATCTACCTACCTACCTCCCTCCCTCCCTACTCACCTAGCTCCCTACCTAGCTCCCTCCCTACCTCCCTATCAACCTACCCACCTGTCTACCTACCTCCCTACCCTACCTACCTCCCTCCCTACTCATCTGCCTACCTATCTACTTCCCTCCCTCCCTACCTCCCCACCTACCCATCCACCTACTTACCTACATCCCTACCTCCCTCCCTCACTGCCTGTCTACTTACCTAGTTACCTTCCTCCCTTTCTACCTACTTACCTACCTCCCTCCTTACCTCCCTCCATCCCTCCCTACCTTCCTATCCACCTACCCAGCTGTCTACCTACCTCCCTACCCACCTACCTACCTCCTTACCTACATACACACTTACCTACCTCCCTACCTATCTATCTACCTACATAGCTATCCACCCTACCTCCCTCCCTCCCTACCTACTCACCTGCCTACCTATCTACTTCCCTCCCTCCCTACCTCCCCACCCACCATCCATCTACTTACATACATCCCTACCTCCCTCCCTCACTGCCTGTCTACTTACCTAGTTACCTCCCTCCCTCTCTACCTACTTACCTCCCTCCCTCCATCCCTCCCTACCTCCCTATCCACCTACCCACCTGTCTACCTACCTCCCTACCCACCTACCTACCTACTTACCTACCTACCTCCTTACCCACCTACCTATCTACCTACATACCTACCCACACACCCACCATCCCTACCTACCCACCTACCTACCTGCCTATACACCCACCTCCCTGATGAGTACTACTCTGTTTAACCCTACAGTGTCTGGGTTTAGTGTACTTATGCATGGTTTGGGATGAATAATAATAAAGTGTTGGAACACCAGAACAGTCACTTAAGGAACAGACTATAAGCTACTCCTTCTCTGTTAGCATACGCTAGCTACACCTTGCGTTCTGCTGCAGAATGTATGGCCGTATAAGTCCAGTAAATCTGCAGGACAAAACACCCCCACAGTACTTTCACAAAGGCCTAAAAAAGAATAATAGAGTTACTTTAAGAATGTTTATGGTCTAAAAGGTTCTTCTCCTCTTCAGAACCGAAGAGTGGTTCTAATCTGGCATCGCTCCAACATTTTTGCACATTTAGCATTTCGTCCTTAGAAAAGTGACGCACGTGAATCCGAGTACATGGCGGTTCTAAAATTCAGTGCAAGCGTTTAGTCTTGCTAGAACCAAAGACCAAAGGTAAAATATGACTTCAAAGTGCTTCCAGTCTGAGAGAGCTGATGTTCTCAGAGCACTTGTCGGGGACTCTAGGGCCATACAGCACATGCAATTGATTTCCTCCCACCTCCATCCACTGTACTTTGTCCTTTGGCTGTGTCAAAGGGCCGTAGCTCTTGGAGAATTTCTCTCTGGCTGACACACAGTGTGCGAGCCTTTGAGTTTGGGCACTGATTCCGTGCCGATGCCCCTGAGACCTCCTCTGCAGAGAAAAACAGAGTTTGCTTCCTCTCCTCTCCGCGTCTGCAGACCATCTCCCATGTCTCCCGAGCATAGTGAGGCTGCAGGAGGTGCTGCAGTGCTGAAGCTGAGGCCTGAAGATCTACTTGACTGCAAAAGTCTAGTTCCAGCCATGATCTGCCATGCCTACTCCAGATAATTAACTCATGTAGAAGGCCTTGATTGGCTGGAACACAGGCACCAGTGTTAGGCGAGCACATTAGATGCAGGTTGGAACTAAACTATGCAGGAAAGCAGATCTCCAGGAGGAGGGTCAGTGACCACTGCAGAATTAAACAGACTAAATATTTTATTACTGTATCTTTAAGACTGATATGCAAATGAGCCCTGTTCTGAATGGCTGTGCCAGCTTCAAAAATGGGTCTTCAAATATAGTATTTTTTACTTCAGTATGAATTCATTCATTCAATCATTCATTCATCCATTCATTCGTTCACAAGGCCAAAGGTGATATCTCAGCAAGTACAATTATCTAGTGTCTAGTTGATATGTCTTAATTTGGCGATCCTGTATTCATAATCCAATCGAAATGCAGTTATAATGTGTTATAAGACATACATAATATAGGCATAAGCTTGTATAATTACTTGCAGGTAGGTATATACCATGCATAACTCTTTATAAAACAAGAGTATGCAACTTTATAATGTCAGGTTTCATAATGCACTATAGTATCTGTTCATAAGAGCATTATAAGCATGAATGTTGTACTAGGTCAGCTATGGCTTAATAAAGCAGAGCAGCATATTCATACTGCTAGACAATCTCACTTCACTTAGAGCCTTAAAGACCGCTTATAATGCTCTATGAGGTTTAATGTACTGTAATCTCACTTCACTTAGAGCCTTAAAGACCGCTTATAATGCTCTATGAGGTTTAATGTACTGTAATCTCACTTCACTTAGAGCCTTAAAGACCGCTTATAATGCTGTATGAGGTTTAATGTACTGTAATCTCACTTCACTTAGAGCCTTAAAGACCACTTATAATGCTCTATAAGGTTTAATGTACTGAAATGAAATTTATTAGACCTTTGAAATACATTAAAAACTCACTTTCCTTAAAACCTGTAATGGCCTGGCATAAAGCTCTATAAAGTGTTGCATTACACTGTGCATTACAGCATTAGTGTCTGTAGTGCTCTTATGATCAGGTGTTATAATGTGTTATGAAACCTGACATTATAAAAGTTGCATACTCTTGCATTATGAAGTATTATGCATTCCATTATAACTACTTAAGAGACATTAAACAAGCTTATGCCAAGTATTATAAGGTTATTGCATTTATAGGGCATTATGAATACAGGGCTCATGGGAAGAGTTACCCTTAATTTCAGCTCATTTTAAGATTATTTAGATTTCTAGATATATATTTGGCTTAAGTCATTTTAGTAAGCCAACTGTTCTCACTATACTGGCAGATAATTTTGCTTATTTAAGAAATTTGCTTGAAACAGGCCAAACTATCAGCCAACATAGTGAGACTATAGTGAGAATTTAAAGATATATCGACTCTATACAAGATACATGCTATTTGCCAAGATATCACTTTTTGCAGGGCATCTTCTGAGCTGCCTTGCCTTCTGGCTCATGAGGGGTTCTGGAGCCTATCCCAGCACTCACTGAGTGGAAGGCAGGAAACACCCTGGGCAGGCCGCCAGTCCATTGCAAGGCAAACACTCACATTCACACTCGCACACTCACACCTAGGGCCAATTTAGCATCTCCCGTGAATAATTGGGGCTAAACTTCTGTAGACATCCCAAAAACAATAAACTGACAATGGGCTGTTTTTGCAGTTTAGCCCTTAGAACCTTAAGTCTGCACTAAGCATATCCAAACCATCCAACTTTGACCTCAGCCGTACCAGAAGGTAAATCCACTGGCTGAGTTCCGTGCCTCCATTTCTAAAGCTCACGTGATCATGCCAAGTTTGCGTGCCTATATCTTTTATGCTTCGTAACTCAGGAAATGGTTAGCTTATAAACATGATACATAGGTGTGTTGGGTCTGTTAGTTAACCCTTTTCTGGCTTATGGAGCATACAAAGATATAGCCATGGAAACTGCCTATAAAGCTCCCTCATTGCATGGAATGGTTATGAATATGCTTCCTGAGACATTGTTTTACTGTAGTTTGGGACCATGATCCATACGTGGTGGAAACGTTCCTACGGTGTGGCAAAATAGTCCCCAAGGAGAACTCACCGGTAAGTTCACTGTAAGTACATTATGGATAATAAATGTAATGACTATATTAGTGTTGTAGACACGGGGACCCCATGGTTCCCATCACCACCACCACCACCACCATAACCACTACCACCACCACCATAACTACCACTACCACTACCACTGTAAAGCATGCACGTCTCATATCAAGTCAAACTCTGAAAGAGTTCTCGATAATAGAACTATGCTGCCATTTAAAGCCCTCAGCGTCCCTCCTTTCTGAAAGCGAGCCCTGGAAACAGGGCTGTTTTCACAAATTCCCTCGCATGGTTCGAGTCATAGATCAGCGGCCAGTGGACCAGGAAATCAATCTGAGCTGGAGCTCCCTGCACGCTGTAACTCAAAGCAGGAGATTCCCAGGAATGCATTAAAACCCCCCAATTTCCATTTTGTCTTTTTTTTGGGCAGAGTGAAACGCGGAGCCGGTTCGGAACGGATTCCATACATACGTGATCGGATGTGAGTCGACTCCGACCCCTCCAAGCCGAAGATGAAGTTGCTATGGAAACTGCTGGCGCTGCAGTCATTCATGGGGTGCCTCGCAGGTAAAGTATCTTATTAAGAACTTTTTTTGATGCATGCGCGCCAGCCGCTCTTTGTGAAGCCTGTCTCCTTATTCGTATGTATTTAGGGCAGGTTGCTGTACAAAAAGGCACAGCCCAGCCCAGAACGAACCGGAGGAAGGAACGAAGAGCTAAAACGCTCGCCACTGGCGAACGCTAATCATATACATATTATTTTTTCCATTAAGATACAAGTAATGGAGTTGAGCGATTTGTTTAATAGGATGGGAGTTGCTAGAGTAAATAACGGGATCCAAAGGGGTTGGGGGTGGGGGGTGGGCGGCTCGGAGAAGGAGGGTTCGGCCGCCGCTGGGAGAATTGTTTTGAATGGAAATGAGGAGATTGGGCTGTAAGATAAGGAGCTAAAATGGAAAACTGTTCATTTGAAAGCCATGAACTTCAATAGCAGAGAAGAAGTATTATTTGTTCTGTTGGGTTTTGAAGCTCATTGCTGGGCCGTAAAGTCGATGGCGAGCGAGGACGGCTCACTTTAGGCTGTCAAACCCAAACTTCTCATGATCACATGATCAGCTTTAGGAATAGAGACATGGAATTCAGTCAGTGGATTTCGGTATAGCTGAGGTCCAAGTTGGATGGTTTGGATATGCTTAGCGAGATGACCTCAGAGGATCCACGGATTGCTCTTATGTCTCACTTCAGAGCGTTAACAACACTAAGAGAGCCCTGCTGCTGTGATAGCCGACCAAAGCCTGGGATCAGTTGTACATGGGGAGGTGGGGTAATGTAGTTGTACGGCAGGACGTCAGTAAAGTTTATGACCGATTCGGACGGGATAAGAAATCTCAGCATAAATGACTGAGATGGAAGCGGCTACTCGGCATACGCACTGCCGTCACCTCCAAAACAATGTGTGTCCTGTGACCACTGATGAAGTAGAGGATGATAATCTTATAATCCACCATAATATTATATTAATAATGAAATTTTAGTTTGAACATTAGCAGCTACATGTTCATAACACGTATGTAGGCTATAGGCTACGCTACACAGTGGCTGTATTCGAAATGGCATACTACGTACTACTTACATACTAAATTTACCTCAAAGTAGTATGTAGTATGCAGTATGCAACCAAACTGAAGAGCTGTAGTGCACTGGAGATACCCGGATGGTGTTCTACTCCAGTCAGAGTTTCTAGTATACTTGTGGAGCTGCATCCTGCATCCCATCATGCTCCGCAGCCTCACCAGCTCTCAGCCTGCTTCAGCCAGAGAAAATGGCAACGGGTAACACTGGGGAGCTAAACGCAGCCAGCTCCGAGTATAAATGAGGGTGTAGTGATTGTAGTGGGGTGTGTGTTCATCAGAATGAGCCTCAGAAAGTTAAAATATACAGCTCTGAAGATTAATAAAAGATGAACTCGCTTTAGAGGATCAGTTTTAGAGTGAAATAGCCGAGGGTAGCTAACAGCTAAATGGCTAAACGTATTTCAGGTGCACTGAGCAGCGTTAGCAGCAGCTAGCTCTAAACAGTGGATACAGTAACAACAGCTCTGAGGTAAATGTGAGGTAACTGGTCATGTGACTGTATTAGTATACTACACTGTAGGTCAGAACTTGTTACTGTACTGTATACCACACACAGGGGGCGTATACAGTGTGCAGTATAGTAGTGGGCCATTTCGAATACAGCCAGTGACAAAGCTGCTAGAGGAGTTGTGCCTGTGAGGAGGCCTTTGGCTCGTCTTCTGGTTGAAGTGAGTGTTGTACGTCGCACAGTACCTGGGGTTCACCACAGACTCAAACGACCCGAGGTGTCTGTGCCATGCACGACAAAACTAAATGCCTCCTTGAGCGCCTCCATACTTAAGGAAAATGGGGAAAAACTGCTTTTCCACAGGATATGATGGAATATTTACCCACATGTCTATATGAACAGGACTAATATGATAAGGTCATTTTTGTGGCTCGATTTATAGAAGGTAAAAGGCGCCGGAATCTTTACTGACACAGGAGCGTGCAGTCAGGAAAAATGACTGAGATGTTGGATTCGGATGGGACTAAAATCACCAAGGAACTCCGGTAGTAATTACATTACCCCACCTCCCCATGTAGCGCTAATTCCGTCCAAATAGTGCTTAATGCTAGTTAGGGGCATTTATCTTCTTGTACGTTACAGCAGAGTCTAGCCCCTACATTCATTCATTCATGGTCTGGGCTGCTTATCCTTCTGAGTGGTGGAGGGTGCTGAAGCCTATTCCAGCACTCAATGGTAGGGAGCCAGGAAACACCTTGGACAGGCCGCCAGTCCATCACAGGGCCTGGCCTTATAATCAGGAGTACGGAATTCAGAGAGTGGTCCATCACCATTCACGCTCCTATTACAGTCCCATGGTTGAGAAAATTAAGATTTTCTGGACACGTACAACGAAAGGCTCTCTCGTTCTCCCTCTCTCTCCTTCCCTCTGGCGCCTTTTAAGTTGAATAAAAGCAATAACAAAAACGGATCTCTAATTAAACATAGTGAAGAGAAATGGGGACGTGAGTTTGGCTAAAATTCCTATCCTGAATTCCTGCTTCTTACTCCGCTGTTTTGCTGACTGACGTCTTCATTAATAAGACGTTTCTTACCTGAAGGCTCCTTTTACAAATCAGATTTTACCTGCAGGCGCTCTTCAGTTTGATGTAAAGGGGTTTCATATGCAGGGTTTACCTTCAGGTATAGCTGAGGTCAAAGTTGGATGGTCTGGATATGTTTCGCAAGATGATTTCAGAGGATCCACGGACTCCTCTTATGTCTCACTTCGGTCGACATTAAGAGAGTCCTGCTGCTGTGATAGCGGACTAACACTAGTAAGGGGCATTTATCTTCCTGTACGTACCGCAGCAGAATCAAGACGCTACGTTCCTTCATTCATCTTCTGGGCTGCTTATCCTTCTGGGTTGTGGGGGGTGCTGGAGCCTATCCCAGCACTCATTGGGCAGAAGGCAGGAAACACCCTGGACAGACCGCCAGTCCAGACACACCAGCCTTCACACACACTTACACCTAGGGGGGAAATTTAGCATCTCCAGTCAGGCTGACCACAATTCTTTGGATGGTGATTGAAAACCAGAGCACCCAGAGGAATCCCACACACAAAGGAGCCCGGACACCCCAGTTGGGAATCAAACCCAGGGCCTTCTTTTTGTTAGGCAACAGTGCCACACACTGTGCTGTAGGGTTTTCGAACTGGTCTCCAGAGAGCTTTTCGGCAAAGCCTAGTTCCCCAGTTTGCCACACCTACTCTAGCTAATCAAACAAGGGGGCGGGTCAGTATGTTGGAAACAAGTTGGACCTAAACTCTGCAGGAAAGTAGATCTCTATGGTTGGAGACCACTGAGGCTGGTGTTCAGATCGCAGACGACTGTCCGCACTGTTATTTGATCAGATCAGATTTGTGTGTCCAGACATTTCCAGTGTGTCTGCACCAACCACTGTGGTAACAACGTAGCTCCACCGGCTTTCACGGATGCAGGAGAGGCGGACGTGTGTCATTTCACCCCCCAGACAGTCTCTCTGTCAGATCACGGTTCACAACTCTTTAGTGCTCTTCTTGAATCCCAGCACTTCTGTCAGTGTGGGGTCGACATTGCCATGGTTTGTTGCATAGAGAGTGATGCGTAGGGGCTTCCTAAAATCCGGTTTGAGCAGCCAGAGTGTCCACACTGAGAGACATCTGTAAACACCTGATTGGAATCACATTACAAGCCAAAATTCAAATGTGGATTGTTTTGCAAACCAGATTTCTCAATCCACTGTACTGCCCTGCGATCCGAAATGATGCAAATCCGACACTGGCTCCCTCTTTACTAATCCTTTGCCGCAAGCAAAGTCGCAGAGGAGCTTTCTTGTCTAAGCAGGTGATGTTGGGGGCCCGAGTGAGGTTGTCGGTGATGTGCTCACCATGGACCTTGCAGCTTTGACTCTCTTGCCGGTCTCAGTGCCTCGGGAAAGAAGCTGTTGCAAATTCTGTTGGGGGGAACGAATGCACTGGTACCTTCTGCCAGATGGCAGGAGGGTCAAGGGTCCATAAGAGGGTGGGTGGGGTCAACTACAGTCCTATTGGCCATGTGGATGCAGCGTTTGAGGTAGGAGGTGCCAATGGTGGGTAAAGACACCCTAATGATCCTCTTAGCTGTCCTCAAAATTCGCTGGAGGGCCATGCGGTCCAAGATGGTGCAGATTTGATACCAGACAGTGAGACGACTGGTCAGGACCCTCTCTACTGTCCCCCTGTAGAAAGTAGTGAGGTTAGAAGTGCTGGGGGGCCCAAGTGAGGTCATCAGTGATGTGCGCACTGTGGAACTTCACAGTATGACTGCCTTGGGGAAGATGATGTTGCAAAGTCTGGTAGGGGGAACGAATGCACTGG
>CM067477.1:35639349-35667045 GCA_034552555.1 Semaprochilodus insignis
ATGCCAAAGGCAGAAGTGAGCACAGACGCCCAAGCTATCGAATACCCTGACCGTGCTTCTGAGGAGCTGCACACACGTGAACTGTCATCAGAGAGCGCTCAGATTCTGCCTGTTCATGTGACATTCAATACTGGGACGTCCACACGCACTCAGGACACACGACCACATGTACAGTAAGTCACATACACTCTGTATATGTGTACGTGTGGGCTCTGAGCGTGCTGTTTAGCCCTGGCAGCGTGACGCACACATGCACTCCTACCCACACACACATAACAAACACGTAATTGAATTTCCTTCAGAACAGCCTGTACACCGCCTGCTGTCACCGAGACGACGCGTGGCGAGACCTCTCCAGATCAAACCTCTCGGGGCGGGGGGAGCGGCCCTGCTCTGGGGAAATCACTCCGGATTTCAGCAAATGAAATGTATGTGTGGTGCGTGTGTAGCCGCCCCATGTCATTATTCCATTTAACGTGACCCTGTCCAAGTACCCCGCTGCTCGGAACAGCACCTGCACGACCCCACTGCACTCTTTCAGAAGAGGCAGAGCTTTGAGTGACACATGCAGGAGCTAATTCTGAGGTATAAGCCTCCCTGGACAAAGAATGAGTCACCCTGCGTGTTTAAGGTGGTGGTAACCAGGCGCTGCAGTGGCCAGCTGTTTACAGAGGAGGAGGAGGAGGAGGAGGAGGAGGACCCGGAATCTTGAGGAGGTTTTCAGAATGTGGCTGTAATGCTGCAGGGTCTCTTACTCCTCCCCTAACTTCAGACCTCCACTTCATCACCTAATGCCTTCAGTTTAAGGTGGTAGTAGCTCCAGGCTCCTGCAGATGGCGCTGCATGAGGATGATGGGGCTATAGACACCTGCGGGGTGTGAGTGACGGGATCCATAGATTGGGAAAAGGTGCTACAGTGCAGGGAATGTCTCGTTCCATGTGTGGAAAATGGCTCCAAAGCAGATGTTAATGATTGGCTAAAAGGAGTGACTGCATTTGAGCGTGCCGAAGACCATAGTGTGAAGGAAGTAGCTGAATCTGCAGGTGTATGGAAGTAGCGTACGGTCATACGGGTCCCACCAGCAGTGGCTAAAATCCCAGTCTACAGGGAATCCTCCTCGGAATTGTGCCAGGGAAGGCATCCACCAAATCTGGCCCGACCACAAAATTCCTTTGATGTAAGAGTATCTGAACATTGATGTGGCCTCCATCCAGAAACTTCCATGCCCAATCCAATTCCAGCTGATATTGGTGCTCATGGAGGAATTACAGGCTATTAGGAACGTTTCAGTCACAGGGAGCTCATTTCCAGAGTTGCACCACCCACTCCAGTCTGCTACATCTTCCCGAGGGTCTTTAGCAGTCAAACAAGGGTTATCATTTGAGCCTCCTCGTGATCCTACAAGCCGTCTCCTCTTGGAAAATGTTCCTGGTCTTCCAGACCTCAACTGGACCTCCAGTGTTCCTGTTAACTCCCAAGTCTTACTGAGGAACCGGCTCCCTATTAACACGCTCCACTATCTTCTTAAAGCTCCTCCTGCTTTGTGGGTGTCCGTTATTGTACTGGTCAGAGTGCTGGGCAGCTGCTTAGAGGAGCCCATGCCTGCTGATTGCTGGGAGGAGGTTTGAGGAGCCAAAGTGCTTCTAAAGCTTTGAAATCTGCATCACCCGGTCTCGGAATAAGCCCCAGCGCTAACAAGCTAATCCGTCCAAACTTCCGCACGGTGCTACATATGAAACTCTGATCACGCTGATGCTGCAATCTAGCTCGGTTCTCCTCTACGACGGTTCTCCTCACAGTGGCAGCGGAGAGGCCCGGCTTAAACGAAGCTGTGCAAATAAGGTCATCCGTCTTCTCGAGCGCAGAGGGCAGCGGACTCCATGACAGGTAGAGATACAGCCTTCGCCACGGCAACAGCATCAGTCAGCCTTCGGCGACCGGCCTTGATGACCCGCAACCCCAAGAGCCCTCGACCCCCTCTTCTCTCTCTCTCTCTCTAAACCCCACCCACCTCTCTCTCTCTCTCTCTCTCTCTCTCTCTAAACCCCACCCACCTCTCTCTCTCCCTCTCTCTCTCTCGCTCTCTCTCTCTCTCTACCTCTCCCTTATTTACACCGGTCCAAAAGCAAATCTCTGGCTCTGAAGCGAGGGATCAATATTTGATGGTCGGTAGTTTCAGTACAGAAGAAGCCCATTAAACATTGATGAGGGCCCCAGCTTTGATCAATACCGTGCTGCTCTTCACACAATTACAAGTCTGCACACACACACCCACACACAAACGCACGCGCACACACAAGGCAGCCCTTTCGTCCAGCCGATATGGCATGTGACACATCAGGACCAGAAACCCAACAAACACGCTGACAGAAAAGAGCACTTGACACACACCCACACGCACCCGCACGCAAGTCTTCAATACTTTCTGAGACAAGCTGTATTAGGGCCCTTATTCCGAAAAATGACAAGATAGATCCTCCACTGCTCTTTTCTTCAGCAGCGTCTGGTTGTGGTTCTGTAGGCTGGTGACGCGCAGTCTCTGCTTGGGAGGATTTAAGCTGTACCTACATCCAAATAAAAGGCTGCTAAAGTAAAGATTAGGGGGGGGTTATATTCGGGATGTGCACGGGTGGGCGATATGACAATAACATCACATCGCGATACCGGATGGGAAGCGGGATGGATGGACGTATTGTGTGCCATACCGGTCGTGCTGGGTAGAAGAAGGCACGCGCCAGCGACATGAAGGATCTGGGAGGCCTACACAAACCACAGCAGAGGGAGAACCAATGAACTGTCCGACAAAGCAACATGCCAGGCGTCTCGGCACGTGGAGTCCTGTGATAATCCATCCCATGCAGCTTGAATATCCTCACACGGTTCCTGCAGATGGTGCGGTAGGGGTGGAGGTGGAGGGACACCAGACCTTCTGGACGTGTGACAACAAACCGTTCATCTTGGTGCTGACCACGGTGCCTCCACACACGGATTCGTTGGTCGTCTCCACCAAGACTAAAGCGGGACTCGTCACTGAAGATGACCTGCTGCCGTTCTGAGTCACTCCATGACAGTCTGGCACAACACCATTGCAGTCTTTGGTGACGGTGACGTGGTGTTAAGGACAGTCATCGCAACGGTCTGCATGCATGTAGTCCTGCGTGGCGCAGCCATCTGCCAACAGGATGACTCATGGAGGTATCACTGCTCACTGAATGTCCGCAATCGTGGCTGTTGAATCAGTCAGGTACAGTGACAAGACCCATCCTTGCTTATGTCACATGCACGGCCGAGATTCTTTGTGGGTGCAGCAATTTGTGCAGCTATACATATACATATAGTCAAGCTGCATGGGATGGATTATCACAGGACACCATTAGGAACCTCTACAACCCCACGCCAAGACGTCAGGATGACTCATGGAGGCATCACTGCTCGCTGTATATCCACAATCACGACCGTTGGGTCACTCCGCCCATATCGGACAATCTGTCAGTTCTCCCTCTCTGTGGTCTGTATAGGTCTCCCAGATCCTTCATGTCGCTGGTGCGCGCCTTCTTCTATCCACTGCCGCCAACAGCGTGCTATGGTAATATCCACACGTCGGGTATGCCGCACAATACGATGATAAGACCATCCCTGCTATGCCCTACGACGCGACCCCTCTCCATCCATTCGAACTGTTCTCTAAGGCGGAAAGGATGCTACCAACACGGGAGCATGAGTCACAAAGGAAAGCACGTTCAACAGGACGGCCTTATACAGTCAGTCAGGCACAGCAAGTACAAGGAAGTACAAGGAAGGCCTGTCCTTGCTTATGTCACATGCGTGGACAAACGTGAAGCTCGAATCATTCGCATGTCTCACCATGTCAAATCCGTGGAACCACCACCTGAAATATTCAGGACCAGCCGTATGAACTACTACCACGTTTAGCCTCACACTCACAACTGTGTGCAGCTGATGTTCCAACAAACCTGCAACAACACAAGGAGCTTTTTTACATTGCAGGCATATATAAAATAAATGGTGTCCCCGTAGGCTTACGTGCAGAGCGTCCCACTATATTGGCCAATGCTTTCCTATGGAGATTAGACAAGCAGTGTGTGACACAGCGTCGGGACACTTTTGGACCATGCGTGCAGATTGGCCGTCAGAGGGTGCACTAAGCCACCACTCCAGCAGAGTAAGAATTATACCTACACTGATCCACAGGTATTTCACTCTAGGATATGTCAGAATCTAACACGTTTCTGCTGCTGAAGAGTCAATCAGGCTCGTTAGCATCTCTATGGGAATCTGTATATAGCATTAGCACCAAGCTAACTGAGGCCTGTCCTTGCTTATGTCACATGCATGGCCAAACATGAAACTCGAATCATTCGCATGTCTCACCATGGCAAACCGGTGGAACCGCCACCTGAAATATTCAGGTCCAGCCTACCACGATTAGCCTCACACTCACAACTGTGTGCAGCTGATGTTCCGACAAAACCTGCATCACCATAAGGAGCTTTTTTAGGACGATCATTTGTTCATCATAGCAGGCATATACAGCTCTGCAAACATTTAAGAGACCACCTCAAAATGATCAGTTCCTCTAGTTGTACAGTTTCTGGGTTTGTGTTGGATCAAAATGAGCAGTTCTGTTTTATTCTACACACTACTGGAAACACGTCTCCCAAATTCCAGATCAGATATTGTATTTAGATCTGTTTATTTAGAAAATCACTAATGACCCTCCAGAAGCCTGTTTTTAGAACCATGCTCGCTGTGCATTTCACCCCAGCCACCGCTCGCCAGTCTCTCTGTAGGTCACTTGAGGTCATCTTACGGTGGTTAAGTGACATTGGAATGAGGTGGCGCTCATCACGGTCAGTAGAGAGTGGTTTTGGCCCTCTGCCAGTCTGTAGCTGTGTTGTCCTGTGTGTTTGCTGCTTGACCTTGTTCTTATGAACCAGACGCTCACTGTATCTGCTAGTAAAGCTAGAACCCAACCTTCTGTTCCTCACTAAGAACCTGCTGTACATGTGGAGATGCTGATTTAAGAAGAGACTGGAGTGGTCTCTTATTTATTTCCAGAACTGTATAAAAGGAACCTGGATCAGAATTCATCCCTTTGTGATACTTTGCATGATGCCCGTCAGTTTCCGACACCGCATTTCATGTCCTCGCTGAGAAGTCTTACTCTAGGCTCCTCCACAGCCACCAGAGAGACGTAAACCGAATGGCATGCCACATAATGCATGCGCACTCACATGCGCGCACACATGCACAGACACACTTATCACCTCCTTTCACGCCTGCTCCTCATGCTGACAGAGTGCGAATTAATTCTGACGTGCGAGTGTGTGTGTGTGTGTGTGTGTGTGTGCGTACGTGTGATGGTGAGAGAGGAGGAATGAGTGATGCTCGAGGATGGGAAGTCCCAGGCAGCGAGAGGCCGACGCAGGCCTGCATGGACCAGGGAAATCAATATGGAAGTGAAAGAGAGCGAGCGTGCACGTTTGTGTGTCTGAGCGCATCAGAGAGAGGGAAAGACGGAAAGACAGAGCGGGAAGAAAGGAAGATTTCCGCGGGGAGGCGAGTGTGACACGCAAAACAGCGGCAAGAAACTCTCGGATCCGTTCGAGCCGACCAACGGGGATTATAAAATATTACAAAACGCACCCGCGGGTTTCCGCACACAATGCTAGTCAGAACATCAAACGGTGTGCGGCAGCGTGTGAAGCCGAGTGAGGCGAAATGAAACCGGCTTTAACTTTTACTGTAGTGACTCATGACTAATCCAGGCCTGCGCTTCGGCTCTTACGTGCCGAAACGGGAAACGCGTCTGTAACTGTATTTGCAACCATCCAGGTCATTGAACTGTCCAGAACGTCAAGGAGAGCGGTCTCGAATACTCCCACCCAAGAGGTTGCATCAGTTCAAATAAGTGGTGGGAACGTTCCCTGACAGTTTTAATCCCTTAAATGGGCGTCTTTTCTGGGAAGGCTTTAGGATAGATGTCGGAACATTGCTATGAGGATTTGACTGGAATCAGGAGGTACAAGAGCATTGGTGAGGTAGTGGGGCCTGCAGAGACTAGTCATCTATGATACTTGGTGGCCACAGGAAAACAACAGGTGAGGGGGGGGGCGTGTATCTCCGGTTGCCCAAAGGCTAGCAAGGCTTGTTGGAACAAGCACATCCCGCTGTACTGACCCAGGTCATTCTAAGATCCCTGTTGGCCTACAGAGCTTCCGAGAACAGACATTGAATGTGGGTATCTCCAGTTTCTTTGGGGTGCAAAATACCCCAATTAGCCTCTCGGACCCCCTGAATGTGGGGGTGGGAGGTTACCCAGTTGGTCCTTCATAGCATACCTCCTTTACATATTTGCAGATCCTGCCCAGTTTATCCAGGAAAGTTGTTGTGAATGAGTTGCTACTCATTTCTAATCCCAAAGATGGAGGAGGAGATGACGAGTAGGGGTCAAGGTCAATGTGTGGGAGACCTACCAAACTACAGTGGGGCATTTCCAGAGGAACAGCCTTCAAACCGAACATCTGGTTTCCATTTAAGCATCAGCATCACTATGGCCAGTGAGTTAGCAGACAGCCAACGGTGGAGTAGCGAGCCCACATGGGACCCCATGAATACCATGGGAAATTCCACACACTGCTCCTACTTATGCAAAGCTATAGTGCTCTGGAATTCCACTGAGGGTGCTGGTAACTCATACCAGTGGTACTGGATGGAGCTCCACTCTACTCCAGGGAATGCAGTTCCACTGCTCCATAGTCCAGTGCTGGGAGGGGGACCTGATACCCCTCTAGTGAGCACTTAACATTGGGTATGGTGTCCCCGTAGGCTTACGTGCAGAGTGTCCCGCTATATTGGTCAATGCTTTTCGTTGGAGATTAGACAAGCAGTGCGTGACACAGCGTCGGGACACTTTTGGACCATGCATGCAGATTGGCCGTCAGAGGGTGCACTAAGCCACCACCCCAGCAGAGTAAGAATTAGACCTACACTGATCCACAGGTATTTCACTCTAGGATATGTCAGAATCTAACACGTTTCTACTGCTGAAGAGTCAATCAGGCTCGTTAGCATCTCTATGGGAATCTGTATATAGCATTAGCACCAAGCTAACTGAGGTGTAGGGAGTTGTTATTACAAAGCCTTACAGAGACCCTGTTAGCCCTCTGAGCTATCTGCCGAGCTGATAGTTAAACCAAGCCAGGCTGTGTTTAAATGAAGTGGCTGCATGGGGAGCAGCATCGCGACTGGGGAGGCTCGACTTGTCCGACACTACTCCTACACCTGAGCTACTGATGAGCTCCCGCGATATGCATGCTTACACACGCGCACCAGCTCCCCACGGCCAACCCGGTCCTTCACGACAGGTGCAGCACGCCAAAATACCCTCGCACACTGTCCCCAGAGACACACACACACACACACACACACACACACACACACACACACACACACACACAGCGTGTGACTGGTAGGAGATGATGGGAGATGATTTGCATGCATTAACACTGCATTAGTGTGCAGAGTGATCTTTAGAAACATGCTGCAGTTTAAGTGCCATCTTTAATTCATCACCAGGCGCCAGCAGCGGCCAGCATAAACCCAGAGCTATATCACAGTACGACTACCTGGACAACCACCTTATTATTATTATTATTATTATTATTATTATTGCTATTATTAGTAGTAGTAGTGGTGGTAGTAGTAACACGAATAGTAGTAGTATTTATTATTATAACTATTATTAATTATTATTATTATCATCATTAGTGGTAGTAGTAGTACTAATAGTAGTATTTATTATTAATATTATTATCATTATTATTATTATTAATTATTATTATTAGTGGTAGTAGTAGTAGTAGTACTAATAGTAGTAGTACTTATTATTATTATTATTATTATTATCATCCGAAGCATTCTCTCCCTCCCTCTCTAATATAAAATTATTCATGTATAACTGTAACTACATGTATTGTATTTACATATAAACTGACTGACTCATTTTAATAATTTTTTTTATTAGCCATTTTTCCGGGTTTAACGAATGCAGGCTTTTCCCAATATGGAATGCATTTATGACAAGATACAGCAACAGCATTCAAACAAACCCCAAATAAACCTAAATCACATTCTGACTGGACCCACAGTCTAGACTCATGATGTGCTGCATTAGGGTCGGTCAGGGGAGCAGAATGAACTGGGATCGGAATCAATTGGTAGGATTAATCAGGATTGGAATCAAGGAATATTCACTCTAAATGTGCAATCAGACTGAGCCAGGATTGGAATTTCCTGATTTTTGTTCCTAATCCATGACTGGAATCACTCAGGTCTGGCATCAGCTGATATTCTGCATGTTATCAGAATTGGTCATCACCGGATCGGATCGGAATCACCTGATATCCAATTCAAAGTTATGATCGGATAGCTGTTCCTAGTATGCCAGCATCGGAGTTGGCCAGGGCCTGACTCGTCTGGCATCCACCTTGAACAAGCATTTGGAATTAAAGACCCCTCATATGTGATCAGAGTTGGCCATAATGGGAATTGCGGATACTCACTCCTAATTCACTTGGGAATTAGCCAGGATGTAATTGTGTGTCAGGAGTGAATATCAGGCAGAATTCCACCCTGACAGGACTATATGTTGTAGAAAATGGCTAGCATGTTGTATTCCCAGTCCTGAAAGCGCTGGGTGGATTTAGTTCACAGTAATTCATGCTGGTAATTCATTTCCCTCCGGAGGTATATTCCCAATCTGAATTCATTTGTGTATTGAAGTGTGTGTGTGTTACAGAGCTGTGAAGTCAGAGCGGAAGCGTGGGCTCGGTGCGTGCGGGTCTGTAGGGGGTTGTGTGCGTGTTGATACGCCGCGTGTTGATTGGTCCCTCTGAGTGCACATTAAAAGACGGACCGTTAATGAATTGTTGAATTGCTTCGGCTTCCTCATCGGGGACCGGACCAATGAGAGCGCAGCAGGAAGCACCACCGGCTCCCCATGCTTCTCGCTGAACGGCCAATTAAAACTCTCTCGCTCGGTTTCGAGACGGAATTAACAAGCGCAGAATTTCCAGGCAAGTTAATGGGAACGGGAATATGTAAGTGTGCATTGAATTCCATTTACGGCTTTGTGATCTTACACGTCCGGTTTCATTATTTAAACACTGGGAATTCTTGTTCTAAGACTGCATCATCAGAAGAGGAACCCGGACGAGATCAGTGCAGAACATCCGCTCCATACCGAACAGCTTTTAAGGGTTTAAATGATATTAAATCAGGAATGGTGTCAATTTAACTGGAATGGTGGCGGAATGCCCATCAAATACCAACCTGTGAGAATTCCCAGGGCTACTGCGATCACACATTGTGAACAGCAGTAAATCAGGCTGTGTATTGGAAAGAACCTGCTGATACGATACGTACCATAATACTGGGGTTATGATTTCGTATAATGCAATATTCCGTGATGCTGTAAGCAGGGAGATCTGTTTCAGTTTTCCAAATCCACTTTCAGGAAAACTGTCACAGTATTAAAGGGAATACTATGTTATGCATAGGTTTGCTAATGCTAATGTTAGCAGTCCACCCCTATGCTACTTGAGTAGAGTCTAATGGCTGAAAAGAGATTACACCCTGCCATCTAGTGGTTGGAGGTTTCAACACAAGGCCAAACGAACCACGAAACGATCAATACAATATCACAAAGCATAATTCCGATAGCAGAAAACTCCTAGACTCCAGTACAGTAAAACATAAGCTCACCGGACGGAAAAATGGGTCACCTTGCGTGTTTAAGGTGGTAGTAAATTCAGGCTCCTGCAGACGCCGCCGCATGAGGACGATGGGGCTATAAATCCCTGCGGGGTGTGAGTGACGGGATCCATAGATTAGGAAGAAGAGGTGCTACAGTGCAGGGAATGTCTCGTTTCAGGTGTGGAAAATGGCTCCAGAGCAGATGTTAATGATTGGCTAAAAGGAGGGACTGCATTTGGGTGGCCAAAGACCATAGTGTGAAGGAAGTAGCTGAATCTGCAGGTGTATGGAAGCGTACGGTCATACGGGTCTACCAGCAGTGGTTAAAATCCCAGTCTACAGGGAATTCTCCTCGGAATTGTGCCAGGGAAGGCATCCACCAAATCTGGCCCAATTGACCAACACTTTGGTGCAAGAGTGTCTGAACACTGATGTGGCCTACATCCAGAAACTTGTCCAGTACATGCCAAATCCAGTCACAGCTGTTATTGGTGCTCGTGGAGGTGACACACGCTGTCAGGTACAGTTCAGCCATTCCTGAGTACTGCACAACAGCTGACAATAGCTCTATAGATCAGTAATACGGAGCAAATCTGAACCGAGCTTAGAGTTTGGAATGACGCCTTTATCATTATGAGTGCGTCCAGGTGCGTCCAATCTTGTGCATTGACATTCTCACAAAGATATATTCCATAAAGGCCTTGAGAATTCCAGTTTGGGTAGTCCCACAAGCCAGACTTCCGCCCGTCATCAGAGACTGCAGTGTGTTTTGCTTCTTAACACAGCCCAGAGCTGCCCACTTTGGCAGGAAAACACCACACCGTAACAAATCAGATTCCGATGCTTTCCTGTGCTGTGTACGGAAAAGCCGTTTTTCAAAGCGTAGCTGCAACAAAAAACACACCTGTGGGAAACAAAAAGGGGTCTACCAGCAAACACACTTACTAGATTTTGACCCCTAGAAAACTGCTGACAGGGTTTTGATGGCTTACACTGAACCCGCTTTTCTCAGCTGCCTGTAATTCCTCGTTGGAATTCCAGCTTTTATCCCTGTTGCAAGATGACATCATCTGATAACACAATCCTTATTGCCCGCCTACTGGTAAGCTCGGCAAACCCAACCCAACCCAACGAGAGTTAAGGCAGTGAAAAACTGGCTACTCCGAAACGTCCCGCTCCAGTCTCGCCTGTGAAGGTGGATCTATCAGCTTGTTCTACTGGACTTTCAAGATCGGACTCTGGATCAAACTGATTTGGCAGAATCAACACCATTGTACAAGCTACCACACCAGAGTGGGGGGCGGAACTTGTAGCAGGATGCCACTTGGCTGGCTGACCAATCAGAACAGATTGGGTGAGTTGATCAATCAGAGAACACTGGGCTCATTGGAAGGCGGGGCTTCAAGACAGGGTCTAACTGTGCTGCCTTTGATCACGACTGCCCGGCAAAACCCACTAACAGAAAACAGAAACTCTGCGGCAGACTCAATCTGCATGGAGAGCCGAGCTCCAGCCGTCTACTGAAGCGTCTGCGGCCATAAATATGGCCTCTAGAGGCCCGGGATTGAGCGGGCAGCGCGTAATTAAAACTGGAAGCGGGGAAAGCAAAGTGGCCTTTAAAGGAATAACTCATCCCGTGTGCGTATGAGGCGAAGACCTCATAAACACAAGTATGATTTTTAACTGTCGCCTCGACCGCACGCTCGGAAATCCAATCACTGCTTTACGGGCCGAGGGAGAATTCACACAGAAGCGAGGGAGAGAGAAGAGCAGTAGATGACGGATTCAGAGCCAGTGTGGTGTGCAGACCTGCGGAGGCCTCGGAGAACGGCGGCCCAGGCGCCCAGTCAGTACCTGTAATCTGATATTCAACCTGGATCTGATCCTATCAGCACCACTGTCCTCTAATACAGCACACGGTACATATACATACACAGAGAAGAGGAGGACGAAGGAGAGAGAGAAAAAGAAACTGAAAGAAGGAGGAAAGACAAATAAAAGGGGGATGGGAGAGAGATAAAGACAGAGAGAGAGAGAGAGAGAGCAAACAAAAAAAGGGGGACAGAATGAATGAAAGAGGGATAGAGGAAGAGAGAAATGCAGGAAGAAAAAAGGAGAACAGGAGAGAGAAAGAAAAGGATGAAAGAGAGGAAAAGAAAGTGAGAAATTAGATGAGAGAGAGAAAAGAAGGACAGACAAAGAAAGAGAAGGAGATATGAGTGAAGGAAAGAGAGACAGTATGAAAAAGAGAGAAATAAGATAAGGGAGGTAAAGAGGGAGAGAGGGAGAGAGACTGAAGAGAAAAAGGGAGGAAGAGAGAAAGAGATGGGGAAAAAGAAGAAGAAAGGTAGAAAGAGGGGAAAATGAGAGGCAGAGAAAGAGTTGAAGAGAAAGACAGAATGAGAAAGAAGGAAGAGAGAAATGGAAATGGGGAGAGGGAGAGAAAAAGAAGGAAAGTGCCAGAGAGGAAGGAAAAAAGAGAGAAATAAGTAGTGAGAGAAAAAACGAGTGACTGGGCAAAAAGTGAAATCTGAGGAGGAGAGGAGGAGGAGAGACTGCAGCACGGTCAGAGTCAGAGCGGCTACTGCAGGGCTCAAACATCGGCTTGTCTTCCCAACTCATTCCTTCAGCTTCCAGGATCCAGGAATAATCAGAACAGCCAGGAGTGCATGAGGTAATCAGTGCACTCTAATCTCCAGGCTCCTGATGATGTCATCGTCAGCTCCCCCCTCCAGGGCTTCAGACAGAAGAAGGGGAGAGACGGAGAGTGTGGAGGTAGAGTGACACCGGCAGGAAAGAGCGAGCGACAGATAAAGAGAGGGAAAAAGAGGCAGGAAGACAAAGAAAGAGAGGCCCAGTCGGAGCAGCTGCTGACACCGTTTCAGAGAGAGACTCAAAACCATTGGATAGCGTTTTCCAGACGGAGGCCTGAACAGATTCCATCAGGACCAGCCCTTGTCTACGCGCAGCGCCGGAGACTCGCCGGTAAACATTCCCTCCGATGGCAGATAGCGCTGGCTCGCCTCTGCATCCTTCATGGGCCGTTTCACAGCAGCCCGAGGATTACAAATCGAACACCTATCCATTCTGAGACAAGATAGAAAACAGGGCATTTTCATCATCGGCCCGAAAGTCTGAGGGTGATTTATTGAGCCTGCCTGGCGACGGCCTGAAACACAGAGGAGCAGCCGTCCTGTAGCTGCAGCTCCAGATATATAGCACTCGGGGCAGAAACGCACGGCCTGCGCTCAGCTGTATGCAAGCCTCTATAGTCAGTGGAGGACTCTCACCGCCATTACATTTTGTCGGGCCCGAGTGAGAACTTAAAGTGGGCTGGGTACGGAATCAGAACTTAATGTGGAATGAGTTTGTAAAAGAATTTGATGTGAATTAGGTTCGGAATTAGAACTTAATGCAGGTTGGGTCCGGAATCGGAATTTGAAGTGGGTTGGGCTTCGATTTAGAACTTATGTGGGTTGAGTCAGGCCAGGTTTGGAATCAGAACTTATGTGAGTTGGGCTCAGAATAGGAACTTATGTGGGTTGGGCTCAGACTCAGAACTTATGTGGGTGGGGTCGGGCCAGGCTTGGACTCAGAACTTAAGTGAGTTGAGCTCAGAATGAAAACTTGCGTGGGTTGGGTCGGGCCAGTCTTGGAAACAGAACTTATGTGGGTTGGGTTCATAATCAGGACTTATGTGGGTTGGGTCGGGTTAGGCTTGGAATCAGAACTTAACATTGTTTGAGTCGGGCTTGGGTTAGATTTGTAATAGAAACTTGATGATGTGAGTTGGGACAGGTTCAGGTCAGTATTAGACCCAAAACTTAATGATTCGGGTTAGCTTGGGTTTTAACAGAGATTTACTGGGCTTGGAAAGTTTTGGGAATGAAAACTTGATGATGCCAGTTGGGTCGGGCCAGGTTTGGAATCAAGCTTGATGATGTGGGTTGGGACAGGTTCAGGTCCGTTTCAGAATTACTGATGAATCAGGCTGGCTTGGGTTTTAACAGAGATTTGCTGGGCTTGGGAAGTTTTGGGAATCAAATCTTGACGGGTTGTCTCGGGTTTGGACAAAATTTTGCTGGGCTCAAGGTGAGGTTCAGAATCAAAACCTGATGAAGTGATTTGGGTCACTTGATTGGGATACAATAACATCATTCAATCTGTACACGTGACAAATGTTTTACTCTTGGCATCGGAGGGTCGCGTACACACGGAGGGTCGGGGACACGCGGAGGGTCGGGAACACACAGTGGGCTGGGTACACACAAACGGTCGGGTACACACGGAGGGTCAGGTACGCGCTGAGGGTCTGGTACACACAGAGGATCGGGTACACACGGAGGGTCGGTACACATGGAGGGTGGTGTACACATGGAGGGTGGTGTACACACGGAGGGTCGGGTACACATGGAGGGTGGTGTACACATGGAGGGTGGTGTACACGCGGAGGGTCGCGTACACNACCCGCCCCACTACACGCGCCCCGCTACACCCTAACCCGGCCCAACCGCCCTGCTACACCCCTACCCGGCCGACTCGCCCCGCCACACCCTACCCGGCCCACCCACCCCGCTACAACCTACCAGGCCCACCCGCCCCCTACACCCTACCAGGCCCACCCGCAACACTACTCCCTACCCACACCACCCGCCCCACTACACGCGCCCCGCTACACCCTAACCCGGCCCAACCGCCCTGCTACACCCCTACCCGGCCGACTCGCCCCGCCACACCCTACCCGGCCCACCCACCCCGCTACAACCTACCAGGCCCACCCGCCCCCTACACCCTACCAGGCCCACCCGCAACACTACTCCCTACCCACACCACCCGCCCCACTACACGCGCCCCGCTACACCCTAACCCGGCCCAACCGCCCTGCTACACCCCTACCCGGCCGACTCGCCCCGCCACACCCTACCCGGCCCACCCACCCCGCTACAACCTACCAGGCCCACCCGCCCCCTACACCCTACCAGGCCCACCCGCAACACTACTCCCTACCCACACCACCCGCCCCACTACACGCGCCCCGCTACACCCTAACCCGGCCCAACCGCCCTGCTACACCCCTACCCGGCCGACTCGCCCCGCCACACCCTACCCGGCCCACCCACCCCGCTACAACCTACCAGGCCCACCCGCCCCCTACACCCTACCAGGCCCACCCGCAACACTACTCCCTACCCACACCACCCGCCCCACTACACGCGCCCCGCTACACCCTAACCCGGCCCAACCGCCCTGCTACACCCCTACCCGGCCGACTCGCCCCGCCACACCCTACCCGGCCCACCCACCCCGCTACAACCTACCAGGCCCACCCGCCCCCTACACCCTACCAGGCCCACCCGCAACACTACTCCCTACCCACACCACCCGCCCCACTACACGCGCCCCGCTACACCCTAACCCGGCCCAACCGCCCTGCTACACCCCTACCCGGCCGACTCGCCCCGCCACACCCTACCCGGCCCACCCACCCCGCTACAACCTACCAGGCCCACCCGCCCCCTACACCCTACCAGGCCCACCCGCAACACTACTCCCTACCCACACCACCCGCCCCACTACACGCGCCCCGCTACACCCTAACCCGGCCCAACCGCCCTGCTACACCCCTACCCGGCCGACTCGCCCCGCCACACCCTACCCGGCCCACCCACCCCGCTACAACCTACCAGGCCCACCCGCCCCCTACACCCTACCAGGCCCACCCGCAACACTACTCCCTACCCACACCACCCGCCCCACTACACGCGCCCCGCTACACCCTAACCCGGCCCAACCGCCCTGCTACACCCCTACCCGGCCGACTCGCCCCGCCACACCCTACCCGGCCCACCCACCCCGCTACAACCTACCAGGCCCACCCGCCCCCTACACCCTACCAGGCCCACCCGCAACACTACTCCCTACCCACACCACCCGCCCCACTACACGCGCCCCGCTACACCCTAACCCGGCCCAACCGCCCTGCTACACCCCTACCCGGCCGACTCGCCCCGCCACACCCTACCCGGCCCACCCACCCCGCTACAACCTACCAGGCCCACCCGCCCCCTACACCCTACCAGGCCCACCCGCAACACTACTCCCTACCCACACCACCCGCCCCACTACACGCGCCCCGCTACACCCTAACCCGGCCCAACCGCCCTGCTACACCCCTACCCGGCCGACTCGCCCCGCCACACCCTACCCGGCCCACCCACCCCGCTACAACCTACCAGGCCCACCCGCCCCCTACACCCTACCAGGCCCACCCGCAACACTACTCCCTACCCACACCACCCGCCCCACTACACGCGCCCCGCTACACCCTAACCCGGCCCAACCGCCCTGCTACACCCCTACCCGGCCGACTCGCCCCGCCACACCCTACCCGGCCCACCCACCCCGCTACAACCTACCAGGCCCACCCGCCCCCTACACCCTACCAGGCCCACCCGCAACACTACTCCCTACCCACACCACCCGCCCCACTACACGCGCCCCGCTACACCCTAACCCGGCCCAACCGCCCTGCTACACCCCTACCCGGCCGACTCGCCCCGCCACACCCTACCCGGCCCACCCACCCCGCTACAACCTACCAGGCCCACCCGCCCCCTACACCCTACCAGGCCCACCCGCAACACTACTCCCTACCCACACCACCCGCCCCACTACACGCGCCCCGCTACACCCTAACCCGGCCCAACCGCCCTGCTACACCCCTACCCGGCCGACTCGCCCCGCCACACCCTACCCGGCCCACCCACCCCGCTACAACCTACCAGGCCCACCCGCCCCCTACACCCTACCAGGCCCACCCGCAACACTACTCCCTACCCACACCACCCGCCCCACTACACGCGCCCCGCTACACCCTAACCCGGCCCAACCGCCCTGCTACACCCCTACCCGGCCGACTCGCCCCGCCACACCCTACCCGGCCCACCCACCCCGCTACAACCTACCAGGCCCACCCGCCCCCTACACCCTACCAGGCCCACCCGCAACACTACTCCCTACCCACACCACCCGCCCCACTACACGCGCCCCGCTACACCCTAACCCGGCCCAACCGCCCTGCTACACCCCTACCCGGCCGACTCGCCCCGCCACACCCTACCCGGCCCACCCACCCCGCTACAACCTACCAGGCCCACCCGCCCCCTACACCCTACCAGGCCCACCCGCAACACTACTCCCTACCCACACCACCCGCCCCACTACACGCGCCCCGCTACACCCTAACCCGGCCCAACCGCCCTGCTACACCCCTACCCGGCCGACTCGCCCCGCCACACCCTACCCGGCCCACCCACCCCGCTACAACCTACCAGGCCCACCCGCCCCCTACACCCTACCAGGCCCACCCGCAACACTACTCCCTACCCACACCACCCGCCCCACTACACGCGCCCCGCTACACCCTAACCCGGCCCAACCGCCCTGCTACACCCCTACCCGGCCGACTCGCCCCGCCACACCCTACCCGGCCCACCCACCCCGCTACAACCTACCAGGCCCACCCGCCCCCTACACCCTACCAGGCCCACCCGCAACACTACTCCCTACCCACACCACCCGCCCCACTACACGCGCCCCGCTACACCCTAACCCGGCCCAACCGCCCTGCTACACCCCTACCCGGCCGACTCGCCCCGCCACACCCTACCCGGCCCACCCACCCCGCTACAACCTACCAGGCCCACCCGCCCCCTACACCCTACCAGGCCCACCCGCAACACTACTCCCTACCCACACCACCCGCCCCACTACACGCGCCCCGCTACACCCTAACCCGGCCCAACCGCCCTGCTACACCCCTACCCGGCCGACTCGCCCCGCCACACCCTACCCGGCCCACCCACCCCGCTACAACCTACCAGGCCCACCCGCCCCCTACACCCTACCAGGCCCACCCGCAACACTACTCCCTACCCACACCACCCGCCCCACTACACGCGCCCCGCTACACCCTAACCCGGCCCAACCGCCCTGCTACACCCCTACCCGGCCGACTCGCCCCGCCACACCCTACCCGGCCCACCCACCCCGCTACAACCTACCAGGCCCACCCGCCCCCTACACCCTACCAGGCCCACCCGCAACACTACTCCCTACCCACACCACCCGCCCCACTACACGCGCCCCGCTACACCCTAACCCGGCCCAACCGCCCTGCTACACCCCTACCCGGCCGACTCGCCCCGCCACACCCTACCCGGCCCACCCACCCCGCTACAACCTACCAGGCCCACCCGCCCCCTACACCCTACCAGGCCCACCCGCAACACTACTCCCTACCCACACCACCCGCCCCACTACACGCGCCCCGCTACACCCTAACCCGGCCCAACCGCCCTGCTACACCCCTACCCGGCCGACTCGCCCCGCCACACCCTACCCGGCCCACCCACCCCGCTACAACCTACCAGGCCCACCCGCCCCCTACACCCTACCAGGCCCACCCGCAACACTACTCCCTACCCACACCACCCGCCCCACTACACGCGCCCCGCTACACCCTAACCCGGCCCAACCGCCCTGCTACACCCCTACCCGGCCGACTCGCCCCGCCACACCCTACCCGGCCCACCCACCCCGCTACAACCTACCAGGCCCACCCGCCCCCTACACCCTACCAGGCCCACCCGCAACACTACTCCCTACCCACACCACCCGCCCCACTACACGCGCCCCGCTACACCCTAACCCGGCCCAACCGCCCTGCTACACCCCTACCCGGCCGACTCGCCCCGCCACACCCTACCCGGCCCACCCACCCCGCTACAACCTACCAGGCCCACCCGCCCCCTACACCCTACCAGGCCCACCCGCAACACTACTCCCTACCCACACCACCCGCCCCACTACACGCGCCCCGCTACACCCTAACCCGGCCCAACCGCCCTGCTACACCCCTACCCGGCCGACTCGCCCCGCCACACCCTACCCGGCCCACCCACCCCGCTACAACCTACCAGGCCCACCCGCCCCCTACACCCTACCAGGCCCACCCGCAACACTACTCCCTACCCACACCACCCGCCCCACTACACGCGCCCCGCTACACCCTAACCCGGCCCAACCGCCCTGCTACACCCCTACCCGGCCGACTCGCCCCGCCACACCCTACCCGGCCAACTCGGCCCGCCACACCCTACCAGGCCCACCCGCCCCTCTACACCCTACCAGGCCCACCCGCAGCACTACTCCCTGCCCACACCACCCGCCCCGCTACATGCGCCCCACTACATGCGCCCCACTACACCCTAACCCGGCCCACCCGCCCTGCTACACCCTACCCGGCCGACTCGCCCCGCCACACCCTACCCGGGGCGACCTGCCCTGCTACACCCTACCCGGCCGACTCGCCCCGCCACACCATACCCAGGCGACCTGCCCTGCTACACCCTCCTCGCCCCACCCGCCCCTCTACTCCTTATCCGGCACACCCGCCCCGCTACTCTCTAACCATGCTACCCCTCCCTCCGTGCCCCACTCTTCCCTACACACACCACTCCTCCCCACTCCACCCCAACCCTCCCTACCTGCCCCACTCCTCCCTACCATCCCCACTACTCCCTACTAACCCCACTCCTCTCTACCCACCCCACTCCTCCAAACCTGCCTACAGATTGTAGATACTGCTCTATTTAAGGTGTACTGGAATCTTAGAGGATGGTGAATGAGGAGCTGACGATACTGGAAGCTATGCTTTTTCCGTAGTGACGAAAAAGGAATCACACCTGGGTCGTTTTGTGACTGGAAATTGAAGGGTGGTCCTTGACTTTGACACCCCCTGGGCTAAGACTGTGGAGGACCCCAACGAGGGTCTTTACAACACTACAGCCACATAAAGCCGCCTCATTAACCTTTACAGTGCTCCGTTAAAATCAGCCTCCCTCTTAATCGGGAATGAAACAACCGCCGAAAAGACCCGGGGAACCGGCGGCTTCTGAAAAGTTACTTAAATCTTCAAATCTACGAGGAGAGAAAGGAAAAATCGATAGTAACTGCGACCCTGAAATATTGTGACATTCAGACAACCCTGGCCTTGCCTTTTCCTCCTCTCTCTCTCTCTATTTCTCTCCCTCTTCACACTCGGAAGGTGCTCAGGCTGGTACGGCGCGACGTTTAACAGCCCACGCGCCTCAGCTAATAGCCATATGGAGCTCGTAAGTTCTGGCCCATTACAAAAGGCCTCACGGCCCATTGGGTTCTCGCTCGCACACGAAGCTACGTTCTCCTCCATTAGCGTCCATCTAAGGAGCACCTGGCAGAAGAAAGGCGCCTCAGACACAAACGCCGTCTGCGGGCCCCCGAGAAGACATGGAGATGTTTAGACGTTTACAAGCGAGCGCTGTTTTGTCTAATTAATGCGGACTCGCTGTAGCTCCACGGCGCTCTGGCGAGGCAGGGTTTCTCCTCTTTCATGCAGGGATACAGGAAAACACGGAGGAGTCTACACACATGCGCTCCGCTCCTGCTGACAGTAGATAAATGATCCATGTGGTTCATTAATGTCGGGGAGATGTCGCTAGCCGTCTCCACTACTGAAGAAAACGTTTCAAATTTTAGGCTGAGGGTTTGATACTCGGCCTCAGAAACACATATCCATGAATATCTCAATCAATTCACCAACTAATCAGTCAGTCAATCAATCAATCAATCAATCAATCAGTCATCCTCCATGATCTTCCATGTACTGCAAAGTATTTGGACCAAGTTTTCCACAAACTATTAATGGAGTTATGAAATAACTGAAGTTCAGGAAGAGGATCTTGCCTGACAGCAAGGTGCAAAATACAGAGGGTCTCCTAATTACACTCTTTGACCCCCCCTGAATGTCCATCCGTCCATCCATCCATCCATCCATCCTGCCACCAATCTTCTTATACCGCTTAATCCAGTCTTGGGTCATGGCTGCAGTAGGGAAAGCAGACAAGCCCAGGTGGCCCTGCCCTCCTCCAGCTCATTCCAGGGAACCTCTGGGACGATTGGGATGACCTCTGTGTCTCGTCCCAGTCGTCGTCCGTGCCCGGTAAACCTCCAATAGGATGCATTCAGATCCCCGAACCACCTCAACTGGCTCCTTTCAGTGTGAAGTAGAGTTGCGGCTCTACTTTGAGCTCCTCCCGGATGACTGAGCTCCTCACCCCATCAAGCAGAGTGTGGCCCGCGACCCAGCAAGGAAAGCTCATTTCCGGCACTCGCATCCGTGATCTCATTCTTGCGGTCATTACCCAAAGCTCATGACCACAGGTGAGGACGGGAATGTAGACCGACAGACAAACAGAGAGCTTTGCCTAACGGCTCAACTCCCTCTTCACCACTACGGTCCAGTACAGTGACTGCATTCCTGCTGCTGCCTGTACCAGCCTGTGGCTGATCTCACGATCCCTCTCCCCAACTAGAGCTGCAGCTCTGGTCTACCTCAGGGTGGCGCTGTAGCAAACAAGTTCACCCTGTTTTCCGCAGGTCTTTCACAGCCGAGCAACTGAAACTACACCTAGAAGAGGAGATGACGAGTCAGACGCTTTACGTATTCCCATCCCTACCTTCCGTTTCCTGCCCGGAAGACTTCCGTTCCACACTTCCTTCTGGGTGCAACTATGTTTTTGGAGGATGACTGTAGTTTGATGTTATTCTATAGTACCTATGGATAGGCTGATTGTTTGGTTGGTTGACGTGGTTCAGCGGATAACACAACTACCCATCAGGGAGCTACTACCCCATGTGGGAGACCATGTGGGTTCGATTCCCGGTCTGGGTAACGATGCTGTGCTACACCAATAAGAGTCCTCGGGCAAGACTCCTAACACTACACTGGCCTACCTGTAATTCGGACAACCTCGTAAGTCGCTCTGGATGGCCGTTATGGAAATGTTGAGGTTGTCTCTGAACGCAGCAGCCTAAACAAAGCTGGTATGAGGGGTCATCTGTAGACCGTGCCTGTAGAACATTCTGTACAGCTACCTTTAGCGAAACGCTGATGTAACCTGCCCACCAGTTCCTCTAAATCCATCCAGGGTCAACACTCTAACTCCGAGAAGTTTTATAAGACTGACCCAACGCACCAACAGATCAACAACTTTCAGCACTCTCGCTCACTCTCGCTTTCTCCGGTCGTGTAAACCAGCCAACTCTGGAACCTATCGACTCTCTAATAAATAAATAAGTCTGTAAATAAATAAATAAATAAATAAATAAAGGCTTCCCATTCCAAACCGCTTGAAAGGACACGTGCTCACCCCAGCGTTCATCTTTCATTTTGGAGCGCCGACAGACGAATGTGGTTTGAGTTACAGTCAAATTCCCCTGAGGTGCGCAGTACCTCTTTCCTGACAGAGCCTAAATAAAATCCTTCTGCATTACACGTTCTCTATTCTGCTGCGTGAGGTTCTGTTTCAGGGGGTACATAATAAGAACCGCAGCATCTACACACCATCCCGGCGAAGGCTGTCACACTTAATCAATTGAATTAGACCACTTGAGTGTAACTGAAGGAAACAGGTCCGTTCAGATGCATCGTTTTTGACACAAAACAGGTTCACTGGAGAACAAAAAACAAGTGTCCTCAACGTTCAGGCCATGAGATTTCATTCCATGACATTCCAGGCATCGTTCCCGACCACACAGAACATATTCAATCCCCATCAAACACATTCATTCCCATACACCATCAATCTCCATCAAACACCAACATTCTGCACCAAATACCATCAACCCCTAACGCAAATACCGCAAATATCATTC
Source organism: Semaprochilodus insignis (assembly GCA_034552555.1). Classification (NCBI taxonomy): domain Eukaryota; kingdom Metazoa; phylum Chordata; class Actinopteri; order Characiformes; family Prochilodontidae; genus Semaprochilodus; species Semaprochilodus insignis. The sequence goes on from CM067477.1 coordinate 35,661,884, forward strand.
CCCACCACACAAGATCAATCACCGGTCTCCACCAACCACTCGCCATCAAACACAACCATACACCATCAATCATCAATCCATCAAACACCAACATTCTGCAACAAATACCATCAATCCCTAATGCAAATACCGCCGTTCTCCAATAAACCCCATCATTCCCCACCACACAAGATCAATCACCGGTCTCCACCAACCACTCGCCATCAAACACATCCATACACCATCAATCATCAATCCATCAATCCCCATCATTCCCCAACACAAATACCACCGATCCCCAATAAACCCCATCATTCCCCAACACAAATACCACCGATCCCCAATAAACCCCATCATTCCCCAACACAAATACCACCGATCCCCAATAAACCCCATCATTCCCCAACACAAATACCACCGATCCCCAATAAACCCCATCATTCCCAACACAAATACCACCGATCCCCAATAATCCCCATCATTCCCCAACACAAATACCACTGATCCCTAACAATCCCCATCATTCTCAACACAAATACCACTGATCCCTAACAATCCCCATCATTCCCCAACACAAGTACCACTGATCCCCAATAAACCCCATCATTCCATACCACACATCATCAGACTCCATCAAACACCAACATTCCCCAACACAAACACCACTGATCACTGATTTTCCCAACACACAATAATTCTCCAACAAACACCTTGACTCAACACCAAAAACAATTTCTCCAATAAACCAATAAGTCTCCACCAAACACCATTATAGCCCACCAAACACCATCATTTCTCAACACAAATACCATCATTGTCCATTAACCAGCATTAATTTCCCACCAAACATCAACATTGTCCAATAAAAGACCTTAATTCAAGAGCAAACACCATTGCCTCTTACCAAACACCACCAATGTCCATCAAACACTATCATTCCCCAACACAAATACCACTGTTCTCCAATAATCACCAACATTCTCCAGCAAACGCTATCAATCTCCACTGAACACCATCATTCCAACAACACAAATACCATCATTCTCCATTAAACAGCGTTCATTTCCACCAAACATTCCCAACCATATACCATCCATGCATACTGCCAGGACCAGCATTCCCCAACACAAATACCACTGTTCTCCAATAAAGCCCATCATTCCCCACCAAACACCACCAATCTCTGTCAAACACCATCATTCCCCAACACAAATACCATCATTCTCCATTAAACAGCGTTCATTTCCACCAAACACTTTCAATCCATACCTAACACATTAATTCCCCACCATATACCATACGTACATTCCTTCAGGCACAATTCCCTAACACAAATACCACTGTCACCCAATAAACCCCACCAATCTCCACCACACACCAACAAAAACATTCTTCAGGATTTCCCACCAAATTCATCATTCCTCCTAGCAACCACCTGGGACACCCTAGCAGCCGCATAGCAACACCTTTATTTTGGTTTATTGATTGTCCACTATCAATTATTATTATCATTATCATCATTATTATTACTGTTATTATTACTGCTATTATTGAATAATAAACTAGTTGTGACAGCTTCTGCTCAACGTTCTCCTCAACAACCCGGAACCTAATTAGTGCGACTGGCTGGAATGGAATGGTGCATCCTGTGGAACAAACAGCCGGAGACACCGTGTCATTCAATTCACAGGAGTCGCCCGAGTAGCCCCGTTTGACCCCCGAAGACAGTGGACCGCTAATCATACAAACTCAGCCACATGTTTCCACTTACCGCAGCGAGTTATTTTAGGAACAGGAAACACAATAGAGCAACGTCTGAATTCCAGAAATCAGCTTACGCCGGCTAATCACAGTCCCTGAGGGACACAATCCCGGTCCGCATTGCCTACGGGGCTGTCTGTTATATCCTACACAGAAATAAAACACAAGATCTCCTGCACTGTCGGTTTCTAAATATACTCCAGCAAAGGAAATGGGTCACACTGAAGAAGAAGAACCTGGAGAGGCTGTTCTGCAAACCTGCAGTCCTGCCGGTTCCTGGACGGAGGCGTCAGGTCTCAGACTCGATAGACAGTAAACGCTATTTGGCTTTAACTAGGAAAACAAACACACAACCACACTGGGAACACCTTGACTCCAAAGACAAATGTGTAGACTCAAATGTATTGTGGCCCGACCAGGGTGGACGGGCCGAACACAGTGACCGGGAAAACCCAATGAGACCCAGAGATGCACACCAACACCCAGTGCCCGTCACCCATCATAGACAAGGCTTAGCCTTAGGCTTAGCCACTCTCTCTCCAGGGTATGGCGTGCAGGCCACATGCCTTCCTCAATCAGTTTCCAAAGGCACGATGCCCCGCCTTCTGATCCCGCACACCTGTGCATGATCAGCAGGGAGCAGGTGCCCACTTTTGGAGGGTGAGGTAGCGACTCCGCCTCTCCCCCACCACAGTATAGATACAGAATGAATATGTGAATGTCAATTAGCACTCGTGCATTGCTTTGTTAGTCCATGTTCTGTGCAAGATATCGACACTGTTCCAACTCCGGAATGTTCGGTCTGATCGGGAATGGTGCGCTTGCATACAGCTTTTTGATCGGACGCATGGTTTTCACACAATCGTCACTAAATGACAAACGTTTGTCCCATAGAAATGAACAGCATGCTATGGTTTGTGCACCCTGTTAACGATTTAGGATATCATAGCAACCACCTGGAATGCTATAGCAACTCCCTATCCACATTATACTGGACGTGGAGAGTAGCAGAGACGAGAAATGCACTGGGACAACTTTATGGAAGACAAGAGTCGTGTAAGCTCACTGGACGAAAAGTGAGTGCCCTTGTTTGTTAAAGGTGGTAGTAACTTCAGGCTGCAGATGGCGCTGCGCAAGTATGACGGGGCCCTGCGGGGTGTGAGTGACGGGATCCATAGATTGGGAAGAGGTGCTACAGTGCAGGGAATGTCTCGTTCCATGTGTGGAAAATGGCTCCAGAGCAGATGTTAATGATTGGCTAAAAGGAGTGACTGCATTTGGGCGTGCCGAAGACCATAGTGTGAAGGAAGTAGCTGAATCTGCAGGTGTATGGAAGCGTATGGTCATACGGGTCTACCAGCAGTGGCTAAAATCCCAGTCTACAGGGAATTCTCCTCGGAATTGTGCCAGGGAAGGCATCCACCAAATCTGGCCCAACTGACCAATTCTTTGATGTAAGAGTGTCTGAACATTGATGTGGCCTACATCCAGAAACTTGTCCAGTACATGCCCAATCCAATCCCAGTTGTTGTAGTTGGTGCTGGTGGAGGTGTTACAGGCTACTGGGAACGTTTCAAGCCAATATTAGGTTTAATCCAGGTCCAGGTCGAGATAAATCCAAGACCAGGTCGACCAGCCTGTGGTATCACTAACCTGAAATCAGGTAATGATTTTACATACAGCACTGATACATGAAAAAGCATCATTTGATATGACGGATCGTAACTCGTTGCCCTTCATTTCCCACATTTGCCAGCCTGGACTTCTCCGGGTAGGGCTTCTTTGGGAGGGAAGGAGGTGGAGCTTATGTTATTAGAGGACGGGCATGTCCAAACCAGTCTCAGCTATGTTGTGCCGTATATAATTAGATCTCTGTAGAATTGTACACAAAATGTCGACAGGTCAAATCTAATCTAGACCTCTGAGACCGGAATCGTATCTGAAAAGTCCGGAAATCTGTGTCTGGAAATCTGACAGGTCGCGTCTATCTTGATGGAGGATCTGCATGTCAGGTGTGCTGTCTTTGGGTTGGAGCTGCACCAAAGTTAACCATATCTGTCTCGTAATCTGCGACTTCCTGCGGCCCGTATTCTCTATCAACCCTGATACGCTGTCTGTCTTCAGGATATCCTACAGGAGATCACGGAACTGCTAGTTTTTCCAGTCGTGCTTGCCAAGCAAGAGACGCGCCGCCACCGCCTTCCATGCAGGGAACGTCTTGCCTGGTGAACCGTGAATGTGTGGGGCCGTTAAATGACGTTAAAGGACAAATTAAAGTCAGAGCGAATTTGTCTTCCCTAACGTGGCGTCATCGTGGGTGGGACATGATGTAACTTCTCGGGATCTGACTGGATCCTGAAAAGCGGGTATTCCCGAACTGTCCGAGTCTGTTAGAATTGTTGAAAGCTTTTAATGTGTTCTTTGTAAGATAAGTAGGCAAGACCAAACACTGGTTAGCAGGCTAGCCTGTCAGCATCCGTGTTGCTCTGGCTTTTCTGACCCATTCCCAGCAAAAGCAGGAGAAAAAGATCCTATTAGATCCTATTCCTGGTTGGGGCATTCGGGATCCTTTCCGTGATGAGTCCAGGGTGTTTCCGGCCTTCCGCCCTGGGATGACGGTTAGCAGGCTAGCCTGTCAGCATCCGTGTTGCGCTCGCTTTTCTGACCCATTCCCAGCAAAAGCAGGAGAAAAAGATCCTACTAGATCCTATTAGGTCCTATTCCTGGTTGGGGCATCCGGGATCCTTTCTATGTGGAGTTTGCTCTCCCTATGTCAACATGGGTTTCCTCTATTTGCTCCGGTTTCCTCCGACAGTCCAAATTTTTGCGGCCGGGTGAAGTGGACTGGGGACCTGTCTAGGGTGTTTCCTGGCTTCCGCCCTGAGAGCTGGGATAGGCTGCAGGATCCCCCGCAACCCAGAAGGACTCTAAGCAACGGGAAGGTTATGCGGACAGTGCAGCCGGAGGTGTAGATGCTCCGATGCTGGATTCCCTCATTTGGTGAGACCCATCGTAAACACGCAGGAACCTGAGCCAGGACTCATGCGGACGTGGACTGACACCTGTGCACCTGACCAAACCGACCAGGCGAAAGTGCCCTCGAGCCGGAACATCGTTTCCGCCCCAATGGGTGTCATTTAGCATCGAAGCCCCGCTTCCCATTTGAAGCATACTGCCGACTTAATGTGGCAGCCACTGCCTGCGCATCGTCCGCCTCATCGGTCACCGACACTACACACGCACGCACTCGCATTACTTCAACTCGGGCGAGTGGAAGCACTCGCGGTGTCGTCCCTGCCCTGCGACACTGTATCATCAGACTAACCGAGCGCTGAGAGCAAGGGCTGCCTCAGGAAGCCGAAACGGCAAGGGGTGTGTGTGTGTGTGTGTGTGTGTGTGTGTGTGTGTGTGTGTGTGTGTGT